>PDGT01000075.1:369722-497635 GCA_003671415.1 Megathymus violae
GCACAACATTTTTTAAATCCTCAGAGGAACATACTAATCCACTCATCAGACAGGCAGCGGACTACACCGCCCCTAGTCTTACAGGCCGCCAAATCCGGCGGCCAAGAAACTCTCTCACCAATCCCCCCGACAAGATATCTTCTGACTTGGACCGCCGTCTGGCGGCCATAGTCAAGAATTCCAACAATATCAGTAAGTAGCGTCCTTAAGACGCCACATAGTCTCACCATTCGACAACACCTTCAGTGTTAACAACAAGCGTATGCTCCCTCGGGAGTGCCGCTAGCACCCTATCCTTCTCTAAGGATGGGTCGCATCCGATGAAGGCTTAGAGGCCACAAGGCCAAAGCCAACTCGGGTGGTGTTTAGTGGGTAGGCCTTCGGGAGTCCCACATAACCAGCGCAGCCGGCTGCGCTGGTATGCTAGGAGCATTCACCACCCCCCTCCCGCGCTTTTCCGGAGGGTAGCCCATTTACCATCTTCTGGGCGCAAAAAAAAAAAAACACTCATAGGTTCAGAAGCGAGTCAGACACCGGACGAAGCGCTGCTCCTGCGTCGATGTGTTCAACGCTCCGAATCTCCATTCAAGTGACACGAAGTGATCCTCGCAAGATGCCGTTTAAAGGATTAGGGAAGTAGTCTTGGACGTTTTTCCTATTCCTAAACTGTACAACTTTTAAATTAATTTCCATTCGTTATTATTTTATGTTGATCGAATCAAATACTGTTAGTGTATTACAAATTCCTTTGTTTTACAAATATTTACCTTTTGCTTGGTTAATAAGTGCTTTCGATATTACAATGTGTTTAACCCATTTTACTCTTTTATATTTCAATAAGAATGTGATGTGAAATCGATTATAGTGGGTCAGATTATTTTTTATATACATATATACTTTATATAATAAAGTTGATGTACATGTTATACTATGATATATTAATTTGCAAGTACGTTTAAGTAACAAAACATTTTCAAATAAACATGGTATTTTATTGGCCTGGTAAAGTGGCATGGTCATGGTACAACGTTTGAGAACCATGCGGTGTTTATGCAGACAGTCAATGTAAAAAGGGACTTCGAAGTGTTTCTATTGTAGCATTTGTCAGGTTGGAAACTTCAAAAACTCAAAGGGACATGAATAAATTGGTTAGTGATATGCGTGACTGGATTCGACCGACGGGTTTGATCACAGTACACTTTTTTTATTGAGTATTTTTGATTCATTTTTTGACGAGCTTTTTACAACCGAAAGTTTTATGAATAGTCTTATAGAGTATTATGGCCATAAGTCGTATCAAAATTCGTTGGATAAGACCAGAGCTAAAAGTATATATATATATACATATACATATATCTCCAAACACGGCATTATATAATGAGACCCTAGAATTGGGTAATTTTTTTGTAATTAACAAAGAACAACGCGCTGGCATATTCAATACCGTCGGCTAATTGCCATTGTCGTTCTCACAAGTGAATGATTTCTTTTGATTTAGTTCACTAAGGCAATGATATTGTGCTTCAACTATTATGTCCATGTCTGAGGAAGGAGCAGAGGGGCTATTTGAGTTTAAGTGGTCACGTGCACATGGAAGCGAGGAAACTGCTTATTATTGGCTCCGGAGTCCCGAGGAGTATCGGAACACTCCAACCGGAACACGTTAAAACATTTGTAGAATAGTTGTAGGCAGCCAGAAAAAAAATCCTACCACCGTGCCACTAATTCAATCTCTGAGCTTTGTAAATTTGAAATTTATACTCGAATGTGTTTATCTAGCTCTAGTTACCGAGTTGCCGAGTTGTTTGCGAATTCTGTCGTCGGCAGTTGTTCACGCCAAAAGTTTTCTGATGTCGGGACTGAGTTTCAGGACAAAGTTTGATTGAAAATACTGCCGGAGTTACGTCTATTGGATTTTTATTCTATTGGGAATTGCAACATAGTCAATGTTGCCATTTTCTTCTATTAATAAGACGTCAGTTTCACCGTTGTCTCACCGTGACCTTGATCCTCGTAATTGAGTCGAAATATAATATATATATATTGTGACTACTCCAATGGATAAAGTTAAAATGTTTGATGTTCGCGATGAGTTTAAAATCATGGATACAAAAGTAATTCTGCATTGACATTAACTTCGGAGTCCATTTATGTTTATTCAGTTTGTCAGCTTGTATTCTGCTCGAGCAGCTGTGACTCATTAGCCGCTTACTGCATGACATGGATGGATGGATGGATGGACTCGCAATTGAGGAGGATATTTTATTTTGTGAGGATTATTAATGATGGATTTATTATGCATTACAATATACTAAGTATGTATTGTGCACACTAAATTTTGGTGCTTAGAAAACAGTAACATGAAATTAAGTGAAACACACAAATTATAGTCTTGTCTTATTAGTAGCAAATTCTGGCAGGAAACCTTTTGGACGAAATATAAAGTTTATATAATATTACTTCAGTCAAATTTAGTATATCAGGATGCAAAATACATAGAAAACATAATGAAATTATTTAATGTACCTTGATGATACTAAAATATACGATTCCATTCCGATTGTAGTAAGAACAAAAGGTTGTTTGCTGAAAGATTTCTTTCAGAGTCTGCATTATGATGCAACTATACCCCCAAATCAAAACTCAAAGACGCTATTAATCCTTGCGTATTCAGTACAGCGCGTAAATCCGATAATCTGAAGAACTGAAAACCGATTACAATGAAAAGCTTAAGTGAAATGATGTCTTTTACGTCTTGGGAATAGGACCGAGTTGCTTTTATTTAGCTGTGGTAGCTTAGTGGATTGTACTTTCATCTGAATTTGTATTTATTGCATCTAGTTTGTACTTAATGAGGACCTGGTTTCAATATTTGTGAGTCATAAATTGCTTGTGGATGATGCTTTATATATTTACATTTACTTTTATGACAGCAGTCATAAATTGTCGAAAATGGATGGATGGATAAAAACAATGTCGGTAAGGTAATATGACATTGAATTTTTAAACAGTAGATCATATCTCAATTAAAAAAATTTAAGCGTATGTTGTTATCTGATCTGACTGATTTTGAATGCTTGATTATATCCGTAGACATAAAACACAATGGTGAATGTAAATCCTAGATATTGGAACGTAATAGGCATGACTTGGCAGATTTATAGCTGAATATGTTACATGAATACAAGTTGCCTTTTAGTATGACATAACTCGTCTTTATATACGTCGTATTCGAAGCAGAATGGGTACAGACGCTGGAAGGTCTGTTTACTGAAGTTAATCAGTTTCATGACAGAACTAGAAAAAAAGGAATCAACCATGAGATATTACGCCATTCAGTGAGTTAAGTATGTTGTGTCGTATAAAAAGTAATTCTGTAATATTTTATTTAAGAGGGCGCTGTTCACCAATAAGTTTGAACAGTTATAGCCAAGGCTGTGAAGGTCATTTTACGTTTCTTTCCGGCAATGGTAACATCCGAGGCGTTATGGACTCGTTGTCATCCAAGGCAGAGGTAACTCCGTTGTAGTCACCGATGAGGTTGCAACGACGTTGACGTGTAGAGCATAGGCGTGGGCAAATAATACGACGGGAAGGCTGAAACTCGTTTCATTTGCATAAGATTAATTGACCTACATTATATTGACAACCTTCATAGTCCTTTTATTGCGTTAAAAAGTGCGAGTTTTGTGAGTTTTTGTATATATTGAAGGTAATATAATATACATTAGATGTGGTCAATTTTTATGGATTAATTTGGGTGGCGCGAATACGAAAACAAAGGACCTTGTGCCTGGCGTCAACGATGCCAGCGTCCGTTGGTTAGCAAAGTATACTAAGAGTAAGGATATTCAGATATAAAACTTGCCTAAATGGTACTTAGTCTTTAACCTTAGTCTTTACGATTATATCAAAACTGAAGGCAATGGCAGTGACCCAAGTGACAAAATGAAATAACCAGTCCGCCATGTTGCTTCACCTGAGTGTGTCTTTTAAAGTAGCTGAGACATTTTATGAAATGTATAAAGTTAGAAAATTCAAAAAAATCAAGCTATATTGATTTTGAATGGGTATGCAACACATACTCAAAACATAGAAGCTATCAATCTTGCACGAGATCACGGCATTGTTATGCTCTAGCTGCCACTGCACACCTCACATAAATTACAGCCGCTCGATCGATCGTTCTTCATATTGCTGAAACAAAACTTCAATTCTGCTTGTAATTCTTGTATGGGGACTCATCCAGAATCGGCCATTAAGCAATCAAATATCTCGAAAAATTTAGGACTGTTATAATCACGTGCTGTCCATGTATGCTGGCTATCCATGGATTTTAATCCTGTGGATTATGGCCCTGCGATGCTGAGACAACGAATGCGTTATTCTTGATGAAGATTATGACGTGTCACCAGCCGCGACACAGTAAGTTCAGAAACATCAAGGTACTCCACCATCGGCGAGTGAACAAAACAAACTTGGGATTCGGGATCAACCAAATGTTCCTGTTTCATCATTAAGTCCTCACAAAAAGAAAATGCCATATATGATTGAGAAATCTCTTTACAAAATCGAAAAGGACAGTGAAGCCAAAAAAACGAGTTGTAAAAAAATCAAGGGTGACTCAAGTTCTCACTATCATTAGACAATAAATCAGAGGCGTCTAAAAAGAAAACAGCTCGACAAATATTTCATCACCAAAAGGCTAGTAAACATAGCAACACTGGTGTAGAATAGAAGACTATAAATAATAAAAAAGATATAATAGTTAACTGTAAGTTGTGCGGAGAGAATGTTCAACAAGATATGATTCAGTGTGAAATTCAATGTGAAATCTGGATTCAGTCTTGGGGCTGGTATTGATAAAACAGATATCACTCATAGGTATAAGGCTATGATTGTAAGCCTGATCTTTGAACTGTTTTCGTAGGTTGTTTAAAAGACACACGGAAAGAATGAGGTTGGTTTCTGTGTGTATATTTGAACAGCAAATTTGATTGCATCAACAAGGACTTGTTGACAATATCGCATGTTCCGAGTACACACTCGAAAATATCATAACTTTTTGTAGCTATCAACTTTAATTATGTTTTGCTAAAGTATCTGTAGCATACGAGTACATGCGGTTCTTTGTTCAGGATGTCATTAACATGGCAATGTATACTCTAGGCCTGTTAACATAGAGTTGAAAGTAGCATTCACATTTTTACTGAGCTCTTTAACGGGAGCGAGATACATAATAAATGAGCTTCTCATCAGTCTTTTAGTGACCGGCACTGACAATTATGCCGAGTTACATGAAATCAATTGAATTTGGACTTAATTAAAACTGACATTTTTCTTGGTGCTGTTCACGATATCAGACAGATGAGGAAATGGTAAACAAATTTTTAATTCAAGAGGCATTGAGTTGATATCAAATAAAATAGATAAAGGACGGCTCTTTAAGGAGGTTGATTATGACGTTTCATGTTTAAGAAACTATAAGATCTTTACAACGTTAATTATCTATATTTATGTGCTTTTATAAGGAATGTGAAGGTTTTAGTAAAATTTGTATGTGAAGGTTTTAGTAAATATGGAAATAATTCAATGAATATCGGTCAACATGCTCTCTAAACGTAAGAAAATCTATTCTATAATTCGATAAAAATAATTGCTCTATCCTGAAACTGCAGTGAAATGTATTAAAGAAGGGTCGTAAATACAAAATCTAGCTGCTCAGTACAATACACGGGTAAGTACTTTAATATTATAAGATTACCTATGCTGATACTATAGAGAGAGAGTGCGAATTTTGTGTTTGTGTATATGCGGTAGGTAATATCATCAACGATTGCGCCTACGGGAAAAATTCTTTTACAATTTGGAAGGAAGATTATTCTGGATGGATATTTGCTATATATCAATAATTAATTGTTGAACTTGAAGTTGGGACCGGCCGCTAGAATTAAATAAAAAAAATTACTGTTTTTTTTAACCTGACAGGATTTCAAGCACCAGACGTATGACGTAGCTAAAACCCAATCTTCACCTTCTATCCTGACTAAAACCGTTTGGATTGAATTCATAATTTTTAAAAGTACTTACGACATTAAGAAGGATGGTAGTTGACTGAGGTCAGTTTCTGATTACCCTCTGCTCGAGAGCTGTGCCCATTAGAAATTCTATGATCATCATTGGTATCTTTAGACCGTTAATTGAAATCAGGATTTTAATTATGGTTTGGCCTAAATGATAACTATTGAGGCTATCCGTCATGCTGTTGCAGTGAGATGTTACAGGCGTGACAAGTTAAGATATGTAACAATTTATCGTAAGTAATATCAAATACTACAGCCCTGTCAAGAAAATTAAGTCAACTTGCATTCGTAGGTTTCATGAATTAAAACTTGAAGAAATAATTCAAATTTAGGATAATATTCATAAAAGAGATAATTAAAAAAATATATAAATTAATAAGTTTTATTTTTAAACCAATATAAGGAAGATGGTAAGTTTTCGATCTATACTATTGTTTATTTATTGTCCTATTGTTTATTTATTTATACAATAAATAAATAAATTAATTGTCTATATATATAAAAATGATTGTTTGTTCGTATGTCGTTTATAGAATCGTAAACTATGCATTTGATCATGTACGACCAATTTTCGACAGATGGCGCCACTGTCATTCCAATGAATTTCATATATTGGCGTGGCAGTTCATGCTGATTTGAATTGAAATTGTGTGTCAAATTTATTTTAGTTGGTGGCGTAGCAACGCGCGCAGGGTACAGCTAGTACAATATATTATTCAAACATACTTATTTATGCAAACACAACTAACAAGACAAAAATATTAAGAGTCCTTATTTATAATATGGTTTATTATTGCAACCGTTCACAATAACACGTTTTGTAACTCTATGTGTAGCCAACTAGATCGCCGGTACCATACCTAACTCAAGATAAATGTCACCAGAGTGCCCGAGTTCAATGTAACACTCCTTAAACTGTATTGTGTGATCTTGTAAACTGTAAATATGTCGCAATGTTCTCCTCGACAATTGCATTCATGCACCATTCAAACTCCGTGAGATTACTATTACAATGATTTACTCTAACAACAATTTACTATAGCAATTTATGCTGCTTACATTTAATAAAATATACACATCAAGAGTCTAAGCAACATGTACTAATATGATTTTTATAAAGGTTTTTACATAATAACATTTGTATTTTAATAATAAAATAGTCGCACTATGGAATCAGCTGTGAATTACATGATAGAGGTTACATACGGTAATGTGTAATTGTGAAACAAATAAAAAAAAACTTTAATGATAAAGTTTACTTAATAATAACACTAATTATATAAACTAATAGCAAACTGTACCAGTATAACAACAAAAGCACTGAACAAATTTACATGATTTTTCGCATATTGGGAACTTAAATTAGGGGTTAAATAAAATATAGAATACTTTTTAATGCGGAAAATCAATGTGTGTTCGTGCAATTTTCAAAGCTAAGCGAGGACGGCTTATCAGTGTTATATATATACATGTACTGTTAAAAATTGTATTAATTGAATATTCTTGGAAATACAGCAGGTTGAGAATAAAACAAGCTCAAATTGTAACTACATTATTCAATTGAAAAACTCAATCAACTCAGTCAAACAACATCGATCAAATTACGACATTGGGTCCGGCAGTAACAGGTATCAATATTATTAACTACCTATTATCCGCGACTGGCTTTGACGCCATTGACTTGGCTTCCCAGTTCAGAGAAAAAAAAAATGAGTAACAAAAAAGCAATAGTCTCATCTCTCATGACACATATACGAGTATATTATATCATGATATTGAATTAAAATATTAATATAAATATGTTATGGAAACATAACTGCGTTTTAAAAACTGCTTTCACAAATGATTTTAAATTTATATAATCGTGGACATTGTACATTTTACCTATACTGTTTTTTACATACTGTCGCCTAAAGATATTGTTCCAGATGGGGCTGCGGTAGCTTCTATATTGGTCAAAGAAAACGGGCTATCTCTCAACTGATAAAAGAACACTTCAGCGCAGTCGAAAAGAACGACCCGAAGAAATCCGCGTCATCAGAACATGTGATTGAAGCCGGTTCAAATCACTGGATTGAGTTGTACAGCCCATAGGTGATATCGACTGAATGTCAGTACATTCCACGTTAATTAAGAGAGGTAATTGAGATCAAAAAACATCCCGAAAACTTGAATAGAGAAGATGGCTTTAATTTAGCTCAAGCGTGGAATCCATTGGTTAGTTTGTGTCAGGTGAAAACAGTGTTTAGTACACTGCGTGAAGATGTCGTTCGTGTCGTGTGTCGTGATATGGTGCCCACTCACCGTGACCATGTTCCATGTGACTGGCTCAAAATATCGGTAAAAAATACAAAAATCGCGAGTACCGCGTATAGTTAAAAACTACATTCATATATATGTACATCGCCATCTAGTGGTTTTGTAAAGAACTATATTATAATATACAACTGTATGAACAATGTGTTAAGGCATAGAACCTAAATAAATCTATACAAATTTCAAGTGGCGTATCCACTTGAAAGTTATTTTTTTTTTATTTTTGACGACCCCGTAGCCCAGTTGGTAGTGACCCTGCCTGCCGAGCGTGGGGTCCCGGGTTCGATTCCCGGCTGAGGCAGATATTTATGTGACAGATAAATGTTTGTATTCCGGTCATGGGTGTTTGTGATGTGATAATTAATTATAATGTATGCCGAATTTCATCCAAATCAGTTAAAAAACTTCTGCGTGATTGAGTAACAAAAGATCCAAATACAAAAACTTTAACATTTAAAATATTAGCAGGATATCAGATCTTAATGTAGTTTATTTGGTGTGGGTGTCACAGGAAGATACGTATGTCTCATAAACGAAGAGGCGGTGAATTAAAACTCAGCGTTAGTCCCCGGATTCATTTATGATAAGGATCTCATGCGAGTATGCATAAGGTTGCCAAGTGGGTTTAAGTAGGAAAAACTCAACACGGTATCTCTTATGAAGAGCCCGGGTAACTTTTAATGATTTTGAATAACGAAACAAAAGAGAATCAAATATTAATTGAGAAATTTTCTTCGATGCATTTAGTCTAATGGTGTGCCTAATGAGGATACGTTGTCAAAAAAAAAAAACATTTTCACGTCACCTTTAATTTTCACATCATTATTCCCGAAAAGCAAACGTACATAAACGATATAGAATAAAACTTCTGCCACCAAAACTTAATGTCATATCCGGGATAACAGTCTAGAAACGCGAGGTGGGGGGCAAAGGGGGCTAGCTATCCCCCTATCCCCGGAAAATGGGGTGTCTTTGGTCACGCCCATGAGCGTCTCAAACTTGTTTATTAAAACCTCGACGAAGCTTCAAGTTGCGAATTTCAATTTACTCAGTTTATAATCTATTAAGAGCTAGTTCACGGCTTTGGCGCATCAAAACTTTTTGTTTATTATTTCCGCGTATCTGGGGAACTAAGAACTCCTATGTTAGTCTAGACGAGAGGTCATTACCTACCTACTTATCGATTTCTGCTTCGCCTCCCTGCGATCTCATGTTGGATACTGCGTTTAAGTTATTCTTGTGTTTAAGTTATTAGGTGCTGCGTTTAAGCTACTTGGTTGCTCGGAAATATTAATTTATTGATAGATACAAAGAAAAGAAAAAGTTTATTATTTATTATGATTAAAAATTGTTATTAGTTTTTAAGTCGAGCCTTACTTAACTTGCCGAACTACAATATATTTTTTTAATACTCAAAATATATATGCTTTTTAATAAGTCTCTTTTTAACATAGTAATGATTTATTGGCATAGTGATGATCTTGAGGAAATATTTTTTGTTCAAATATAAATATTATAAACATAAAAATCATAGAATGAATTTTCCTCTAAACAGATTTATAATGTAAAGTCCTTCTGCAACCATGTTCATTCGCCAGAACTGGTAAATACAGGCGATATAAGGTAATCTAGATTGTAAAGGTCGATTGTAGATATTAAGTAACGAATAACTAGTAGCAGCAACTCGGTATCAACGTTCACAAGCGTTATAATCATTGAGATAAACAACTCGCTTTTGAATTTACATCACAATCGAGTTCGAGATTCCAATCGAATTTGAAAGAAGGCAGGGCACGATTGAGCGGTGGCCGAAATTGGAATTAACTTTGATCGACCATTGAGGGTAACACAGACTGCAAAAAAAGAGTAAAAGAATTACGGTATAATTTACATTACAATAACACGTATAAATCATTGATGAATGCTAATTTTGTTTATTATCAAACAACAACTTTCATCTGACTTTAGTATAGGTACAGCATAATCTTGATTTAAAAACCAAGTAAAAATCAAAATCGTCCAGTTGAGCCGATTGGTTCTAAGAACCTTGTGATTCGGTTTGAAGTTTTTTGTGTTAGCGCTGGTGACTTAAATCATTCGCAAATCTCTACGACTTGATAGATTGACCTCATATTTCCAAGATATTATTTTTCAAGTCGACGTTTCACAATTATTATCATCATTATTAACATCCTAGTAACTCTCTTTTCTCGCTTTGACAAATTCAGCGGGAACAGATCCATTTCCCGGGACAAGAAGTATTTTAGATTATATATAATAAGTTTCAAATATTTATTTATTTATTTATTTATTAAAGGCATACCAACTAAGTACATAAGTTAGGTTTATACATAAGATAGTTCACAACACAAGCAATCACATTTTATGCATTTAAATTAAAGGTATGCACAACATTTTTACAAGAACACTGTAATCTGATAAAAGTTACAAATTAATACAAGTACGGAACTTAGATATCCGAGGTATTTAACACAGCATTGACTTTTTTCTAAAATTGGCCTAATGACTCTGCAAATATGTCGATGTCTACAATATTAAATATTTCGTTGAAGTTTCTAGCCATGAGATTTAGTGGAGAATTTTTTACATATTTGGTTTTACTAGGATATGTGTAAAATGGCCTATAATATTTGTGAAGAGTAACCCTTAAAGATAGTTTGGGTACTTTAATATTGATCTGGTTCAAGAGGGAGGGACAGTCAATTTTTTGATTAAGTAATTTGTATAAGAAAACAATACCTAGAGCCTGATTGCCTTTACTTAATGAAAGGTAATTAAAATGATGTAACCGGTCATGATAGCTATTAAGTGTTGTATGATTTCCCGCTTTGAATGCAAGTCTTTTTAAAAATATTTTTTGAACCTTTTCAATACGCTGGAGGTTGTTCTGGTAAACAGGGTACCATACAAAAGAACAGTACTCAATGTGAGTCCGAACCAGTGCACCGTAAAGAGTCTTTAGAGGCAAAACCGAATTGAATTCTTTGGTGTTTCGCTTTATAAAACCTAACATTTTTAAACTTTTTTTAATCGTATGATTTATATGGCCAATGAATCGTAATTGTGAATCGATTAAAACGCCTAGATCTTTAACTTCCTCCACTCTTTTTAATTTTTTACCAGATATATTGTACTCAGAGTTATATTTGTTGCGTTTTCTAGAGAATATTATGTGTAAACATATGTCAATATTCATGTTCATTAAATTGGTATCACACACCAGTTAGCTACGTTATCAATATCTCTTTGTAATAGCTCCTCGTCTGCCTTATTCTCTAAGACTCTAAATAGCTTCAAGTCATCGGCATATAGTTGGAATTCAGAGTAGGTAAAACAATATTTGATGTCATCGATGAAAAGACTGAATAAAATTGGACCTAAAATAGATCCCTGTGGCACACCTGATAAGGAAATGCAGTAACGTGAACTATGCCCATTTACAACTACCCTCATTTTGCGATTTTTTAAATAAGAGCTGAGCCAAATATGCCAAGATTCATCTAAATTTGTTCTGTGAATTTAGAGTTATAGTACATAGTATAGTATAGTTATAGTACAGGCAGACTAACGAACTAAGACTAACGAAAATTCGAAAAAATATTCGATATAATATAGTAATATTCGATAGTGTTCTTTCTATTATAATTTTATTATAATAGTAGTCAAACATACAAATATACTACATTAAATGTACCACACAACTATATCTGCCGTTTTGCTGTTATTTTTTGCACCTTTGTCTTGATTTTGATAAAAGACGTGTAATTTTAGTTTGTTATCGTATTAACCATATTTTAACTTTGATATCAGTTGTAAATCGCATGATAATCAGGATTATCAGAGTAATTGCTATTATCTTTAAAATTATTAAGGATTATGTTTAAATAATGCTACTCGTATATCATGCCACGCTTAGAGCAGAGTGACACCTTACCTCCTAATCTGAAAGCCAAATAGAAGACATTGATCATTCATTTCCGAGCGCACGGGTCACGTGATAATAAATAATATAAGAAAATATTTTATTGCTGATTTTTAAGGGTGTAGCCAGGCAGGTAAAACGTCTCAAATCATGCAACATTACCATTTAGATTAAATTGGGAAATCCAGAGCTTCACCTGCTTCGTCTTCAGTAAAATGACATGTACGGTCAGCATTAAAAGCAAATGAACAAAATGAAAATAAAAACCTTGATAATTAACGAACTGTATAGCGCAACTGGATAGTGTTGTAGCTTGCAATGCACTGCAGTATTAAAACGTGGTATTTAAAATGATCGTTTATTTTGTGTAACATGCTATCGAGTGGTGCAGTGCAGTTCATTAACAGAATCGACATTCTTGATTGCAATCAGAAATTTTGAAGCTCACTGTATAAGGCGTAGACGTGTATACAACGATCTTGTAAGTGACATTATCAACACACACAAAGGGGAAGGTGAGTCGGGCGACTGAGTGACAATGTCTCGTTTTTGTATTGCTTGCACTGAATGCGCCTTGACGTAATCTTCACTTTTAGTTTAAGTGCAATTCTGAGATTATTAATTTTCAAACGCGATTTATCCATTTGTTAAACGCTTGTATATATTTTTCTTATATTTCGATATTATTTAACATTATACAAACGTAAAAGGTGTGTGGGAAGAGCGTTGTTATTTTAAAAAAATAATGTCAAAACAGAAAAAATAATATACGAACATAAGAAATAATAATTATACATCGAGAAAGAATATATTTTATAACTAAAACGAAAAAAAAACTATTTATACTTTATATGAATATTTTGAAAGCAGATTTTTTATATCATATCTAACGAGGCAAGGTAATATTTGTTCTATATAAATAATACAACAGTATTGTTGCATTGAGACGTAAAGCTTGCTGTTTGATAACATATCTAGAGTTTATTGTCTGAGATAAAATGTTATCTCCATTTTCATACATATTTAAATAAGTAGGTGCATGTAATGATTACGTATTTTCAGCTTCTAATTTAAATATTATTTGCAACTGCAGATGTTGTTTTGTGTGAGTATTATGAGTATTTGCTTCTATATAATAGGTATATGATACATATTCGTATTAATAAAAATGAACTGTTGCAGTTATGAAACATTATCACTTGTGTACGGTGCGGCTGATTTGGCTTATTGTTACTTCATGTATTCTTAATTATCAGGGCAACATTTTGATTAATTTTTTTTGGCAGCAGAAAAATCGGAACTTTGTGTGGTATTTTTGTACGAAAATTATAATAAAAACGGTAACGTTGGTAAACGCACTTTTCATGTTATTTAGTAGTAAATGGCATCCGTGGGAAGCCCGGGTAAGCATGTTTATGTATAAAAGTGAAAGATATGTAAATTGAAAATAAAATTTAATTTATGGTACCTCTACTACCTGATAGTTGTCGCGGCAATGTTTGGTTTGATGTTTCGATGGCATTTTATAACATTTCAAGTGCCTACCTGTTGAATAATAAGTGATAGATAAGACATTCAATTGTTTAGTTGTGTGAATGAAATAAATAAATGAAGATAAAGAATGTACTTTATCTTGTTATAAATCAAAGAATATCAAATATTCTCCTTGCTCAAATAGCTCAAATAAATACTCGGATAACGTCACCTAGTGACGGCTTACAACAAAGTGTAAATTATAAAACTTTTTATGAGGAAACTACAGATGTGTTGATCAGTCAAAACAAAATATATATGTACTCTTTTGAACAAAGGCATCATATAAATACATATGCAGTAACTATGAGTACTATTGAAACTGAACAGGTGATTATACGCCATTTTAGGTTTCTAAGTTACCGGAGAAGATAAGACATCGATCGATCTAGTCGAACGACCGCTCACTGAACGCTGCGTTTCATAATAAATATAATTGCGTTTTGGGCTACTACCACCACAATTTGTAACTGTCGTACTGGCGGCTACTGCTAACAATGTCATAGTTCATCACGCTAGCAAAATTCCACTTGACAGATTTCCCATAATACCACATTGTTCAATCAGGTTTTATTTATTGAAGTACCCGATGAAGTATTATTATATCCAGATATAATTAGATATAGACGATGATTTTTAGGGTTTTGTTCAGAGTGTTCGTACAAAACAGTTACATTGTAACATCACTTGCATGTGTACCTGTCCGTCTATCCACCCAATTTTTCTGAATCTGCGGGGCTCGAAAAGTTGGAATTATCTATACATATTAAAAAAACCAATGAACTTCTACCGTAAATATACAAATTGAAATTTCAGAGGTTTGCTTTTGTCTTAAGTAATAAAATAAAAAAAAAACATATTCATAGCCCATAGCCCAGTTGGTAGTGACCCTGCCTGCCGAGCGAGGGGTCCCGGGTTCGACTCCCGGCCGGGGCAGACATTTATGTGACAGATAAATGTTTGTTCTCGGGTCATGGATGTTTGTAATGTCATATTTGTGTTTGTCAATGCCACCCGAAACACAGGGAATCCTAGTGCGGGGTGTGAGTGTGTAAACATTTATTTATTAGTTATTCATAGATTAATAGCATGGAAATCTTCCGTGCCATTGCGCCATTCCGTTTACGGCCACATGAGTTTATTTTTCATACCCATAGTACAGTAACCATACAATGATATAATCATCCCCCTTAGATTCACGTAAATATTTAAAAAATGTACGATAACGGTACACATTTGCAATATGTTTTGGTTACGTTCTGTCAGCTTGCGCTAAAACTATGTAGATCTTGGGTATGAATCTACCCTCACTTCCAAAATTTACACATTGTGCGGTTATCAGAATTAATTATCATTTGCTTCTGTAAATTAAAAAAAAGATAAGCCAAGAGTAGTGGCTAACATTTTTCAATAATCAAGGCCGCTCACGACATGTTATATTTCAACGCAGTTGCATGGATCGTAGTTACAGATAAACTGTGATCGCTAAATAATATTATATATAACGTGAATCCTTGTATCCTAGTAAAAATATAGTCTACGATGAGTTTAATAAGTTTTAAAATCATATGCTGAAAAACATCGTGTGTAATTGTGCATACCCGAGCATGTCTCACAATAGTTCCAAAAGTGTAGATAGTCTTCTCAATCTCGGAAGAGTTCAAATCTACTTGTAATAATACTTTAAAATTTACTTAATTTGGTAACAATCTGAATAATTAATTTGACACCATGTAAAAAAATAAACTGTGTAAAAGAGAGTATTGACGTCAGATTTTCAAACAACCTTGATATGAAGAGTAAAAGAGTGAATTGAACACAGAATAAAGGGGTAAGGTTCATTAGATCGAACGCAGTGGAAGTTTACAACATTTTTTAGCCAGGAGTTTGAACAGAAACAGTGGAATAAAAAAGTAGATAAATTGACAGAAAGAGAAAAAGAGGTGGAGTGATAACGATAATGCTAAATAACAGTCGTCAAGTCATTCCAACATAAGAACTTCCGACAATTTTTCTCGCCATTAATCTTTTCTTTTTCCCCTCAAAGTCAACTCATAAAATTAAAATTTGAATGTTAACAATATAAGTCGTTATTGGAGAAGAAAAAAATATATGGGTACCGAATTTCTGTCAATAATGATAGATGGAAAAACAGCCGAGAAATCCTATACGATCGGATTTTATATCGAACATACGGAACTACGAAAAGGTGGCCTGTATATAGATAAAGAACTGAAGTATTTGTAACTATATATTTCATATTCATTTTCATATTTCATATTCAACTATATATTCATTGTCTATATACTTCATTGGTGGCCTGTATATAGATAAAGAACTGAAGTATTTGTAACTATATATTTCATTGTTGTCTATTACCCTAATTGCATGAGCCAGTGCGGTTAGCTTAAACAACTTGGAGCAAATATTCCCGAAGCTCTCCAGTACAACTGCCACGGGTACTTCTCGTATTTCCAGCAATGGAGAGATATCTGGATGTTACTTTTACCTTTGTGTTTGATTGTTTTTGAATTGTAGTGTTTTAAACAGGTCTAACATTACAGGAGGTAAAAAATGGGTGTCTCTTCGTAACATGATATTGTATACATATTTATACATATTTTTTATTTATTTATTACAAATAGACAATGTACATTAAGTTGCTCATTGGTTCCACACTAGGATTTCCTGTGTTGTGGAATGACCAATGCTTCCCTCGTTGACAATATTACTTGGTCTGTGTTGTATAAAAGAAACGAGACAACACGAAATTTATTAAATGCCTGATAAGCTGAATAATGATTGTTTCGGGTTCTGTTGCTCTTTATGAATTTGGATTTTTTCCTTCGTAGGTTGTTAGTGAGGCAGTTCTTGCTTGCTTTTATCCGGCGTGTTATATTCTTTCATATTTATTCTTCGTAAATCACCGTCTATATTTAAAATCACACGAATATCATTGTAGTAGTTTTTGAATTCAGATAGATAGAAGATTATGTCCTTTACTGTGGAGAGAAAACGAATTTTATCAAGGAATGTTATCAAGAATGTTAATAACAAGTTTAACAACAAAGTAAACAAAGACCTCGCGAGTGACAATGCATGCTGTTGAATTTTTATTTTGTCAAAAAGGGAGATTTTATGATTTTTTTAGAGTTTTAGTCGATACTAACATATGTTTTGCATTATAACTTAAGTAAACGCAATTAGAATAATATACGTAAAGAGCGTTACGGTTAATATTTTCTTAATGAGACTAATAATTCCAAGATTCTATTGTTATCATTGTTATTTGATCGTAGAGAAATAATTCATGGATATTATTATGAAATTAACGTTATCAAAATCACGCGTCAATACGAATACGGAACGTTGTGGTTGCCTTAGTCAAGAATTAATTACTGTGAAAATGTATTCATGATTTTTTAGATTATATTATTTATTTATTTATTTTCCAGTGCACATTACACATATTATCATATAGGTATACATACATAATAAAATGTGATACCCTGATAGGGCGTCGCTAGAGAGCGCAGTCGATAACTACACTCGTGGACAAAATTAGAGGAACGCAAAAAAAAGGTTTAATATCTCGTGTTATAATTATCGTGCGTACTGGCCACATACATTAATATACTCTATGAAAATAAAAAAAGTTGTGAAATGTTCTTTTTTCCAATTTCATTTGTTTTTCTGTCATTATTGTGTAATATTACGTTCTTTCGTACTGCGAAAAAATTTGCCAACTTTTGAATTTGAATGAAAATTTTTGTTTTGTTTAAATTTTTGCCTTGGCTTATTTATCGTGTAAAGTGTAAATTGTTACTGCTAATAAACTGAAAATGCCAGACCTAAACGCCACTCAAGTTCCCAGGGCTGTTACTTTAATTGAAACTGGGCACACCTATAAACATGTGGCCCAAACGTTACAAGTATCCAAATCTGTGGTACACCGAGTTGTCAAGAGGTATCGGCAGACCAGACGATATACGAGACTCGCAGGACAGGGTCGTAAACGGAAAACTGTGGCGAGAGATAACCGTTTCCTTGTTAACCGGGTGCTCAGGAACAGGACTTTAACTTCTTCCGAGGTAAGAACGGAGCTCCAAGAAGTTCGAGGGGTTACAGTAAGCACAAAAACTGTGAGAAGAAGACTGAAATCGGCAGGAATAAAATCACATGTGCCTGCCAGAGGCCCCCTTCTTACAACATGCCATAATGACTTAATTTTGCTCGCAATCACGAAAATTGGAATGATGAAGCTTGGAGTCAGGTTCTATTCACTGATGAATCCAGATTTTGCCTGAAACCAGATGATGGAAGGGTGAAAGTGTGGAGACGCTCGGGAGAGCGTTATGCTCAGTGCAACATCATTGGAAAAGAGGCATATGGCGGAGGGTCAGTTATGGTATGGGGAGGTATTTTTATGGGGGCACGTACGGAACTGCAAGTCATTGAAAATGGATCATTAACAGCAGTACGATATGTAACTGAGATTTTGGAACAAGTTGTAGTGCCATTTGTCCCTTTCATAGGAGACGGATTTGTTTTCATGCATGATAATGCACGACCCCATACTGCGGCCGTGGTTGTTGAATACCTTCGAGACCTTGAAATCAACACTATGGGGTGGCCAGCGCGCTCACCCGACTTAAACCACATAGAGCATGTCTGGGACAAGCTTGGAAAACAAATAAAGAAAAGAATTCCTGTCCCCGCTAATTTGAGAGATCTCAAAAACGCGTTACAAGAAGAATGGACCGCCATCCCTCAAGATTTTATTGATAACTTGATTAGAAGTATGCCAAGAAGACTGGAAGCAGTTCGAAGAGCTAGAGGGGGCAACACTAAGTACTGATTACAGCCCACATTATAGCCTTTTTAAGCATTTATGAATAAAAAAAAAATTAATGTTAAATATAAAAATGTTTCTTTCCTGTAAATTTTTCTTTTTTTCTCAATTTCGTGAATTTTTATCCTTTAACTTTGTTTTTTCGACTTTCGCATTTTTAAAATAACGAAAAACAAGCAAAATACAAATTACTATACTTAATTGTCACAAATTTCCATGATATTTTGTTTTACACGCACTTTTTTTGCGTTCCTCTAATTATGTCCATGAGTTTATTTTGTTCAGTAAACTATATAACAAATCAATTTTCAAACTACCCGCGTTAATATTTTTATTCGTTTGATATTTGGTTTCGTTCGGATTTTCTAGAATCGAGTCGTCATAAGATATTCAAATTTTTAGGTTAACGCAATTTAAATGTTCTGTCTTATGTGCGATTTTAGGAAGTGTTAAATATTTTTCCAAAAATATTAGGATTAAAACATACAAAAAAAAAATTTTCGATCTCGAGCTTCCGATATTATTCAATTCGTGATGAATAATTTGATAACATCAGCATGTTTGTTATTCGTTTATTGATATATACAAGATGTTCTTTCCTTCTTCTTAATTATATGATATTTCTATCGGACTATTTTTAGGATTCCGTAGATACGATTCGTCGGTTTATCTCTTAGTTAAACTTCATTATTTTCGAATCTCTGGGAGATTTTTTTTTTATTTGGTACGCGTATGTTTGGTTGTTAGGTTTGGAGTGTGATGACTAGATAACGGAAATATTCTTTTGGTGTTTGAATCGTTTTAAACGTTATATCATATAAAGTGATAAGACTGAAAACTTACGAGAAAACTCAAGAGAGAAGAAGACTCGTTATAAGGGCACTAGTTCTATGTATACCGTTTAATTATGTTTTAATTTTTTAATGCATTGTTTAAAAATAATCATTTTTCTTTCCTTACGAAACTAAGTCTTAGACTAAGATTTTAATAAAAAATTGGTATATTTATTTCGGTTCATAACCAAATATTTTATATATTATATTTTTATTGGACACATTAACAGTACGAACATTACAGACTTAACTGGTTCTATCGTATTTACTTCTGGTGGTATATTCAAATAAAATATTGAGTAACTATTCAACTAACTGAATATATATGTATGTCGGCAATGCCAGTAGTTTTAGCATCATTGTCGAACATAGCGTGGGCATATAATCGTTTAACACTTTTAATTAATTGTTAACAAACACTTCACACCGGGCAAACGAAACAAGTAACAGTTCCCAGTGCGGAGGAACCGATCTCTTCGACCGCAGAATGTAAACTGTGGCTCCATCCGGCGTCACTCCACTAACTGGGCTCTTGTTGTTGTTGTTGTTGTTGTTGTAGCACGATGTTAGCCGAGTATCGACGTCATCGCGGCGGTGCTGCCATCACTCGGATATCGTGCTGAGTTTCGTTTCACGTCTATACTAATGACCATTTCCGACATGTATTTTGGCCGTATTGGGGCGGCCTAGAATACTCCCCTCAATCCCATGCTGACAAAACAGGGTGTCGTAAGAGGGGACAGAAGTCAGCCTGCTTGGTGGTAGGGCTTCGCGTAAAGATTATATTATCAGTATTATTATTATTACTGGTATTATTATCTTTCCGTAAAGCCTGCCTGGCTAGCTACCACCCTCCTGCTTGAGTTAGACGCTAAACGACTCGTCGTGTTCCGGCTGGGAGCTTGAGAGCCAGTACTTTCTTTTTTACCTTCTTCTCATTTCCTGGTCGACAACGCGTCAGTGATACCATTGGTTTTGCTGATGTCCATGGGCGATGGTGAGCACTTACCATCAGGTGGCTCGTCTGCTCGTTTGTCGGCTATTAACATAAAAAAAATTAAATATGTGTAGGAGTATGTGGACGTGGATGTGTAGATGTTAGGGTGCGTGTGCATGTGTGTGTTCGTGTATGTGCATATGTATTTGGATACGTACACTTGAGAAAACTTTCAACCTCCGACATCGTCGGTTACAATTTATCTACAAAAATCCCCCAAGAACTGATAAGAGTTTATTACGTTATTGTTTAAGCGGTGTTTTGTAAATATATAACATATAACTTTTAATGGCCAGCCATGCTTTACATCAACATGGCATTATTTATATTACTTTTAATTGTAATAATAACAATATAATTTGTATGTGTCATGTTATTCATTCATATTTCGCCGGATATTTATGTTATTCAAATTTCATTTTATTATTCAAATACTGATTTAATTTTATATTCAATTTATATCGTAGAGTTAATGTTTGACATGGATCTAGATATTACATTTATAACTATCATAGTTAAACCTTCACATACGATTTGAAACTACCACACATCTTATTTTGTACAAACCTGATTGGTGCCATTTTGAAATTTGTTTGCAGTTGTCTGTAGTTGAGGTGACATTTATTTTGTAATCGTATCTTGATTACTAAACTGTATTAATTATCACTTTGTTGGTGTAACTCATAAATAAATAAATACCCGTGACTGTTCTAATGCTGTTCTAATAAGGGGGATACAGGCAGACTTCACATACTTATGATTACGTTATTTGCGACTCTCAGGTAACCAGGTTTTATTTCGATGTTTTCCTTCACAAACAAGTGATAATTAATCAGCATTTTTGTATGGGGCTTGGAGTTCTACAATAAGGTTCAAAAGCTGATACGTCAGTTATCTATTGGTACTTTTAAGCGACAGGTAAAGGACGGCTTATAGGTGAATATTAAAGACAAGGACACCCGGAAACAATAATGTCGAAACCAGTTCCGCGCTGCTTAAAACTTACTATGTTATTGCCATGTATTGTTTTAAAAGACATCCTGAAGGGTTTCTTTCGCCCTTTCTTCTCCTCAATATTGAGACACCGGTTCGAAACGGTAGTAGAAGCAAAAATTACATGCATAAGATGTATTATCTGATAAATTTCTATGTCATTCACGACACTATCCACGCACTAGGCATTAACGCAATAGCAGAAACCCTGGGACTAGCCCACGAATCAATTGCCCCGAGGTAACGATAATGTATTCGTGCGAAGACTTGAAAATTCCGTGCGCGTCGAAAGACCGCCAAGGTGGTTTGATTATGTAACTCTATGCTAAATTTTTCCAGTTGCTGCTACAAATAAGATAGTTTTGAATGATTTCATCCCGACACCAAACAAAAGACACGCAAAAAGAATGTCATATGAATTTTTAAGGTTGTACATTTCGCGCGTTCGCCGTGTAGTGTTAACAATGGAGTTTCAAAATCAAATCAAACTAAAAATTATTTTATTACCACAAACATTATACGACTAAAAATAAGATATAAACAACAAAAAAAAAACACTAAATGGGCCATAGGAGGTGGAGCTCAGCTCGAGCTGACATAGAAACTACGCAGCGCTGTTGGGCGGGAGCAGGGTGGTCCCCGGCTGAATTTTGTAATTAAAAAATAAAATGAAATTTATTCTCAAAGAAGCGCGGTACCGGTTATTTTAGAGACAATACATAATTAGCGAGTAACTAAGATATTAGTGCCAAACAGTTTGTGACGTCATACACATATAGGCTAGGTGATTAACGGGTTTGAACTTTGATGTGTTTTCAGTAGCACATAGAATTGTTAATGCTATAAAATGATATAGTGTTTAATGTGATAGAAGCCTAAAATAGTCGTATTTACACGCTATCTACAATTAAGGTAGTTGCGCATTATTAATTCAATATTTATCGTATAGCACGATAAGGATACGGCATTGACACAAAAATTTATATTTCATAGCGATCTCTAAGTTGACAGGATTCACTGAGATACATAAATAGCTCTTAGTTAGAATATAACACGCTAATTCGTTCGGAAAGTAATAAAAACATTTACGATTGAGTTGTTCTTTTGTTTCCGGGATATAACATTGTTACGATAAAGATTCCTGAGATAACTATTGAAAGTTTAATATTGTTAAACGAAACAATAAATAACAGGTTATTCCAAAAACCATTGCCATTAAATACCTACGTATTTTTTATGATTGGGAATTATTTGTTATGTTTGGGAATTTATATTAAAACCTTTTTTTTTATTTTCGGCTCAGTACTTTCGTAAATAAATTTCCCAAAATAGAAGTCTTAAAAATTTTACATGAAACGTAAATTATTTTCGAATATGTTTAGATAAAATAAGTCTATTTAGATATAAAAGTCCTGTTTAATCTTAACCTATTATTTTTGAAGTATAATAAAAGAAAAAAAAACCATAGTTTATTTTAAATTGAGAAAAATTAATAAAATCATTTGTATTCTCCTCATTTTTCTACATTACATCAGGACTCGATTTGGTCTCACGTATTTAATTAATTAATATTCCAAACTTTGTACACGTAGTAAAATCACTCTTAGTTCTATTTGGTATACTCACCACCTGCGGACAAAGAATATCTCCACAGACCTTACGCAACCGTCTAACAGGAATCTAGACTTGATCGAAGGAATAATTTAAAGTAAATCTCATCTCGGATTCTTAAAGAGACTAAAACCGTTTCTATTCTCTATACTTTAGTGATATAGCTTGAATATCACCTACACTTATTCATGTATTGATGACAAGTACGTTTTGAATATGAATAGACAAACAACACGATTTACCAGATAAATTGAAGGCCGTTGCAGTTTGTGTCACGAAACGCTTCAATACATTTATAACAACGTTTGAGATTAATGTAACGAAAAATAAAAAATATCCTGTCCAATATCCTGTAAATTGGATCTTTAATATTCATAAATCTTTTAAGACTCTACAGTCTCAATTATATACCTGTTTATTAGCATGTTGTCATGGATACGGGTTCCTTGTTCGGGTGTTATGTTTACTTAAACCTACCCTAAGATTTTATAATGATTGTCACCTTAGGTTACTAGCTCTGCTTTGCCATTTGTGAACTGTTTCATTTTTAATTGTTCTTACAACAAAACCTTTTATATTGAAACATAAAATGGATTAATCTACTTTGCAACAAAATTAGAAGATACCTTGTATGTATTTTTATAATACCCAAAAGTGTTCATATTTAAATAAAGAGGTTTCAGCGTATATATTAGGCTATCTTATCGGTTACGAAAATACTACAGGCGAAGTAAACAATGTAAAGTATGATTAATTACATGCAACACGATTTTAGGTAATGACGTAAATGTTAGCGATGTAAAAACATAACAACTAATAAGTTTACCGTTTCAAATGCAGAGTTTTACAATTTTTTGCATATACTCGGCTTGGAAACTGATTGCTAGCAATAATCGTTTAACTGAATACACCATCACGGGTTAAAAAATTTAATTCAAATTTTGTTAGAAAGTTTAACAAATAAGTGTCAGAAGTAAGGCTGCATGCTATTGAACCTTACGAGAAAGTCAGAGTCCAGTTAAAAAGTACCAAGTCTCTCAAGGCACTTCTCCTCCAGATGGCTAATTTGGTGGCTTACAGGGTTAAATTCAAGATAATTTGTCGATTTGTCAAAGTTACTTGCTATTTTAGAGAGGCTGATGTTTAAATTAGGATTTCTTGTGTTACGGTTAAAATTCCCATAGAGAAATGAGATGATTAAACAGGAAAGATCTGAGAAGAACTATTCTTTCACACAAATGTGTATCTCGTTCGAGACCAGTCTTTCGATGGTCAAGGACACTGTCAATTGAAATACAGAGTCGTCCAACAAAAAAGAACCTGCTCGTTTAGAAAAGCAATATAATTGATAAAATTAAAGATATTTGGTACTCGCTTACAGGGATGGGAATGCAGGAAGTAAGAGATGGAGGTTCAGTAATTCTTCCTTCCAAAATTCCATGTCTAGAAAATGCGTATCCTTTTTTTTATCGAATTTTGAAATCCTAATCTCAACTTGAGATAATGTCAAAAATGTCAACGGAACCTCGCAACGAGAGAAACGGAGTGGCGGTTGATCACAGATACAACATTAACATTTAACATTGACAAATGCCAACAAAATGACCATGAACAGAAACTGTTGCCTTCATTTCACACGTATTTTACGTATTTTTGACAAATAATTCCAACATTTATTTCCGAAATTGCATTTAATGATGCGGAACTTATGTGGAAACTATAATTATCGTAATTAAATTAAAACGCATTTTCTGGATCTATAAATCGTTTAAAAGCTTCGAGCAGAACCCCGACAAGGTTCCTAAAGTCAAACCATAACTAAAATCAAGTACCGGTTATCTATAGCCAACCAATAAATTAACCTCAAATTTTCGGAGTAACGATAGTGTTAACAACTTCAAATAAGATACTTTTTGAAAGGTATTTTACACATGCCTATGAGCTGGAGTCAACTGTCATAGTCACCATTTTTGCATACAGGTTTATATAACAAAAAAAAAACTTGTTAGTATTGTTGTAAAACAAATAAATAAATTTAACTTTTCTGAGTAACAGTAGTCTGACGGACTTTAAATAAGACGTTTAGTATTTTAAAAGTAATTTACACATGAAGTAATTATTTATATAGGTGTACTGTACATCCGATTGCTACACTGCCAAATCAATTAAAACCCATAAACGGAACTAACTGTGCATGTTATGGGTAGCAATTATGTGAAGCGTGCTTCTCTGCATTAAGGTATCTTTCTCTATATTATTTTACTACGATTATTTTGAATTTATTTATATGCAGTTTATATTTATTATTATTAGGTATAATTTACCACTGAGTGAGAAATTAATTATTTTTATTCACTTAAATATTACTATTACTAATCATTTACTAGTTTTTAACTATAGCACAATTTAAAATCGGTATTCAGTTGTAAGAACTTATCATGTAAGTCATTCAGCATTCTTGATGTACACAAGTGACAATTCAAATTTATTTTTCAAGGTAAATTAATAACACGAAACCATCTATAAAATATGCAATTTTAATGGTATACCTTTCAGTTACATAAGTAATCACGAGTTGTTCTTCCACAGAAATTGTAATAAGACATCGACGAAGTCGGCATAGGAAATAAAAATTGTTTAACAAAAGCGACTTGTGTCATTTTAAATAAGCACACAACTAAAGTTATTTTTACACATAATCATCACAACTTACTCACCATTATTTCCGGAATGCAACACGCGCTCTACCACGAGGGGTCTAAGGATGCGCACGACACGTGCACCTCCAACGAGGTGTTGCGCGTTACTGTGGAAAAAAGCAGTTTTCAGGTTAGGACTGCCGCTTAACTGCGTGCGCTCGCGCATCTTTTAGATACTGATAACGATAACAGATTCAATGCGAATGGAAGAAAATGGTTTTTAATTAGGTATTGTGATGATCATGTACATTATGCAAGAAAATGTTTATACTAAGGTTTCCTAAGATGTAAAAATACATAATGTGGTTTTTACACTTCTTTTTGAATAGGTATTTAAAGTTACATGGTAAGTAACAGTTTCTAAAATTATTATTTTTTTCGAATGAAAATCATATTGTATTCTACAAATTCATAGGTACATATTAAAGTGTATAATGAGGTGACGACTGACGTGTTTTTAGTGATATTAATACCGCAATTGTGACCTATTTACAGTATTTAAAAAATTCACAAAAATACTTCGGTTTAATAGTAAAATTTTGAGTTTCAACATAATAACAAAATGAACCTTCATTACATGTGAACGTTTCTCATGTGTTATATAAAAGTCTGTTATTTGGAAATGATTGCTCCCTTAACGATAGGATCGCATTTTATGTACATATATACTCTGTAGTACTTGTATTTTGATATAGTGTATAAATATTGGTGTATAAATATTGACGACCCCATAGTCCAGTTGGTAGTTTCGTCCTTAATATTATTAACGTCAATGGGCGATGGTAACCAGTTATTATCAAGTGCTTTGATTCTAGTTTACCTAATTAATATATAAAAATGTAGTTACAAAATGTACTTAACGATCCACCGTATGGTACAATATTTTGACGTATTTCAGGAGGCCTGGAGCGTACGTACTTAACGTTTAAGTGTACGAAAATTATGTGTCAGTAATGATTATAACGAGAAACAATATAATGCGTTGTTTAAGTGTAAACCAGATCAATACAAGAACACGAATCAGATTTTTTTACTAATAAATTTTAAGTTTACTCATCTGATGCGTTGTTTATAATAACATACTGTGCAGACTCTATCAAAATTATAATCAAAAGTAATTACAGAGCAGCAAAAAATGCTAAAGTAAAATAAGAACCGTCATTTATATACCTGTTTCCTTTGGCTCTTGGACTAGTAACTTATTTAACTTATTTCAAGGTTTATGGCGCGGAATAGGCGATACGAAGGTCTTTAGGTAGAGAGCAAGTAGAATATGTTTTTTATAAATTATAATAGTTGACTGTCAATAATACACGAAAATATCCGAGTTCTGTTTATCTTTTAGTCTAAGACTTTTCATGATCACCATGAACGTTGAGAGCTTTGCATCGAGGGGAAACTCAAAGGGTTCTGTGATCTCAAAGATTCCCTATTTTCATTTCAAGAACATTGTATGACCCGGAACATTTCTACAATAACATCGAGTATATTTTGAAGATCTGACTCCAATCACCAAAAAACTCTTAAAATACTAAACAAAATAACAAGGTTCTTGTTATCATATTTACATGCACAGTATTCTTGTGTTCATTTATACATTTTGAACTCTGTATTTAATTTTACCTTTAGTCTTATGAATAAATGTTTTCTGAACTAACTTTCGGCGCCATGCAATAATTAATCTACTCTGCAAATGTTCTACTGGTATATATCTTAACTGCATAGTCATTATTTGTTTACCTATTTCATACGATTTCTTTATATATCGGTGATAGTCATTTGTCACAGGGATAAGCAATGGGTGAATAATTTAAATAAATAATTAATTTAAATGTAGTCGTAATTGCACGTACTGTCACTCGCTTTACAGATGACGATCTGTCATTTTTGACAATTGCGCGCCCACATCTCTTCATTGTGACAACACCACCATCGAAATATTGCTATTAAATATGTAACACAAACATCTAAAATGTAGAATGATAATAAGTTATTTTTTGAAGTCGTGTACACAGCCTTTTCAAAACTCATGTGAATCTAGACTCTAATTAGGAACATTGGAAAAAGCTGTGAAATACAGCAATGAATAATAAAAGGCCAAAAATACTTTGTTAACGAGTTCCAAAAACTAGTAATTAGTTCCACCGCCAGTTGCACTCCAATAGGGTTACCTTACATTCTTGACACTGGGCAAAAAAGAAACTCCGGACAGTTGGATGAAATTGGGATTGTTTCCCAGCCAAGGTTACTTTTTTGATAAAGAAAAATAATTTTCATTTTAATATTAAATGGGAAAGAAGCCTGCTTAAGAATTTCTGCCAAATAAGAGCTCAAGATTTTCTGTGAGCCAACTGAGTCTTATAAATATAATAAGGCTTTTTTTTCAGACAGTACAAGTGGCCAGACTTTATACATAATACAGATACTTAAAACGGTTAAAATATGATTAATCTGGAGATAATAGAACGGTGGTAGCCCTATATTCAAGCAAATGTTTCGCTAATGGTGTTGTTACAGTAGACTAAATTAACAAAAAAGTGGTAAAATTGCCAGTAAATCATACACCATACTCATTTAAGTATCATCAGAAAAACTACAAAAACTCTAAAAAAATCGCAGATCTAATACTAAAATCTTTGATTGCATATCCAACGTAACTAATTTATAAGTTAATTGGATTCTGTAACATCGAAACCAAGGTTAACCTCAATCCTTAACGGTAATTAAGTGAAAATATAATAAATATATAGGTATATATATATAAACGCTAAATATTGATGTTTAGTTAGTTTTCAAACATTTGCCATAACCTTAAAAAATAGTTAAGCAACTATCTGTTGAAAACAAAGATAACCTTTGTGTTGATACACAAAAAATGCAACTCCTCAAGGGATAAGAAAAATCCGACAGTGTTATGGGTTGTTTGCTTTTGGTAACGGTGCCATTGAAAAGCAATAATCGAAGTGTCGCGTCTAGGTGTCATCATCCCATAACGGTAAACTGATAACGGAAACACAATGATTAGGGCTTAGGGTACACCACTGAGATTAGTCGACAGAAACTTAGAAGTGTCTTGGGCAGACATGGACGTAGATTTACACAAAAATGGACGAAATCAACAAAAAATTTTACCACTAAACCGACTTCCAAGAGAAATATTGCAAAATCATACCAAAATGCGAACATTAACTAAAAAAAAATATTATTAAATGCACTAAATACTGGAACGTTTCAACTCGATACTATAGTTGTATTTTAGGCAATCGTTTATGTTTAACATAAGCCCTGGAACTATGAAAGTTTCAATAAATAAACATAGCCAAATATAATGTGCCTATGCTGATTATCGAAACAGTGTCCCGGAGGCATAGGGCTGTTTTTGTGGTTTGGTAAAACCAATGAAAAATGTAACCTTTATATGATCAGTTGTTTGTGTGTCCATTTAATATACCGGATGTTCTCCCAATTAATTAGAGGGTAAACTGAAATGCGGTACACATGCGGAGTTAGCTAACCTAAAGTGGAACTTTTTTATCAAAAATAAACTCTTTCAGTATTTGAACATTTATATTGGTGGATGAATTGGAAAAAAAAAGTTTTATGTCATTCAATTTTTAACATATCAAATGTAATGCTTTAAGGGGTTTAATAAATCTATATCTGTATGTGTCTATACATATAATAAAATTCTAAGTGATCGCTTTCTGTACATGAGAAAAAACATTATATGGGACCTTTATTAACGTAATAGAACACAAAACGATAGTTGTTAGAATTTTTGTCTGTTTGTTTGTGCGTTTGTTCGCGCACATCTCAGAAACGGTCTTACCGATTTCGTTCTGGTTTTTACTAATATATTGCAGTAAGCATCACTTAATACTTAAAGTTTGTTTCATTGCAATCCGCTCCTAGATAAAAAAGTTATAAATTAATTTAAAATAATGCGGGTATTATTTCTTAGCGTAAGGCGTAGTTTTCTCGAAGCAATACGAGGGCAGTTTTCTAGTATATACTTATAATTTAATCCAATGTATAATTTAAAGAATGGCTATTCTGACGACCATAACTTGATTAAGATAAAATCAAATTATTAATAATGATTGTTTATTATTATATTATTATCGGTTTGAGGTCAGAGTATCTGAAGCAAAATTTAGGAGAAATGTTTTTCCCAGCTTATTTGTCAGTAAAATTATTTATTTACTTAATAATTTTCGACATTCATTCATTATTCATTATTATTCTCGTGTATTTAATGTACGTATTTATCATTGGTAATGTACGTACTAAAGTGACTTATTTTAATGATTTTTTTTTATATTGGTAAATATTTAAGTATAAAAAATAGTTCTGTTTTAAAAAATTACTTCAGTGACTGTTCTTTATATTGTAATTATAAAAACATTTATTATTCCTTTAAAACACATTCATCTTCTACAGAGATATTGATAACAAAACAGACCTCGAAACAGAGCAAAACCATATTATTCTGAACAATGTTATATTCTGGATTGTTAACAGGGAAGCGTACATATTGCACATAGAACAACTCCAAGTTCACTTGTTAAAAGTTGGTTGTAACAGGGAACGCGAGAGCTTCGGCAAAAACGTAAATAACGCTGGTACGTAAAATGTATTATATTTTATATTCATACGACTATGGTATTTTTTTGTCACGTCACAAACTTCCACTTCCAATATCCCGATGATTGTTGTAATTGATACAAGAGTTCAGGTTATATTTAAATGTCATAGGTACTTTGAATTTTAATACAAACGGACTTAATGGTTAGTGATCACAAGAAACGGATGATCCGCTTATTATTCGCTCATCTAAGGTAAAACTGAAAGGCGCAAAACCATTTCACGTATGATAATAGAAAAAAGGTAGTGGTTTGTTAGGTACGTAAAGCCTACCACTATGTCTAAGTGTCTACTTAAAGCCGGAGCTAGCTGCTTGGTACAATTCAACGAATTTCAAGTGACCGAGCGCCATTCGCTCGTCGTTAAGCAAATACTAAAAGTAGTACTTGCCAAAAGTTAGTGGAAACTTTATTTTATTTTGTCATAAAGTAGCCGCGATTCGCTCGGTTCGCTGAATGTGATCTGGAGATATTTCCTCCATCTTTTAACCGTAAAAAAATAATCAGACAGGACATAATTATTTACATATAAATTATTTTAATAATAAATAAATTGTATGTTATAATTGTACCCTAAATCTATTGCCTAGCCTTAATAACTAATAACAGAACCAGAAAAAGCAACTTTGCTCAATACTAGTTGTAAAAGAAATTATATTTCGCTATTAGATTTAAGAGGTCATAGATATTTTCGTTATAAATTTGTATTGTCCAAGTATTTTGGCTTAGTTTTACTGTAATAAAGTTTGAAGTCGAAATTACTGTCATTACAACATAGAGTTAATATAATAGCATTACACGTAGTACGACATATTTAGTCAGCCTGTCATATAAAATTTCAGCTCGATTTGAAAGTTACTTAAGATGCCCTTTTTCCAAGTTGAGTATAAAATTAATAATTATTACTATTTTGAATAATTTCTATAAGTAATTTAAGATATTGCATACCGGGTCACGACTATTTCGAATACTCCTTTTTCTATGAGAAATCAAATGCCGAAATGAACTCGCATTATTTACCTTGGTCAGAATTATATTATATATTGCAGAGAGACTAAGAATTAGGTTATATACTCTTAAAGAAATATATGATTCTTATGCAATAGAAACAATTACACTATTGCTTCGTAATGTCAGCAAATGCGCAGTGCATGTGATGATTCACGGTCAGCATAAAAATTCTTTGTTTTTATTATTATATCAATGTGCGTTTTGGATTGGATTGTAATCATCATATTTAGGATTAAGCACATAATGTGAAACGGTAAATTGAGGTAGAGGAATTTGCATGTGTCAGTTAGTCTATTCGTATGTCCTTGTATTACCTACAGAAAATTTCTCCGAATCTGATGGAGCCTAATTTTATCCTACTCCAGTGTAGATCAGACTCCCACTTCTTGCTTAATGACAGCTTACGGTTAACCAAGCAATCGATCTATGAACGCTTCAAACTATAAGGTTTTTTAGAAGAGTTATGTTGTCATTTAACAGCTGCAACTTAAGGTTGAAAAACGTAACTAAAATGTTTTTTATAGAATCAATTTGGTGTATTTTTCTAGGGCCATTTCTTAGGATAATGGGATGTTAAATCATGGTGACGCTATAAATGAGGGTGGAAGGTATTGAACAGGTTTCAAAGGGTTTTTCGATATAATCTTGCGAAATTACTTTATATTAGAAATACTTATGTTGTTTTCATCTTTTGATGATTATTACTACGTAATTAAAATAAGTATAATTATATACTGTTAATGCTAAACCAAGGGCGTATGGACTCTGGATGGACTCTGTATTATTCAGGTTTACCTCGTCGGTACTTGTGTTCATTAGTAGTTATATTGATGCTATCTACCATCTTCATTCTAGAATTAAACGTGAAATATTTTTGTATTTTACCATAATAGCCCCTTGTTGACTCAGTTTTAGCCGGGAACTTGTTAGTGATGTCTTTTTCATTACGGAATAACCATCTATACTGACTATCAAGTAGCACGTCTCCTCGTTTATCGGCTATTAACATAAAAAGTCGTCCAATCCTTATATACGTATGATTCTAAGGAAAAGTAACAGGACGGCAGCCGTGTAACGATATAGAAAAACCCACGTGTCACCAGCCAACACACTTGCCCCCAATGTGTGCCACTTTTACGACCGCTTTATGATAGGTCTGGTTCAAAGAAGTTTAGTTTTTGTACGGAAGAAGATAAAAGAATTTTACACATTTCCAACACATATTTTCGCTGTAGACAGTGTATTATTATATCATTATTTAACTTAAAGAAATTGTAAATAGATATCTTCAAACTGCTTTCTATGACCGTTTTATTTGCTTAAAGGTCTTTGTTTTGGGCTATCTCAGATTTCCGCCCCGTATTAGTCAGCAATTCAATCAATTCATTAACGAATGTACATAAGTAGATACAAGTAGTCTAGTAAGTTAAGTACGACGCGAAAACATGGACATTGTTTTATTGTGTCGTCTTCTCGTCTGGCTGTGCGTGTCTGTCGCGGCTATCCGACATACTACTTATTTATGTCAGGACTGAGATTGGAGCGTTGTAACGGTGCTCGACTATTTTTGACTTGTCAATCTCCAATAGAGCGGGTGAATGATCGCTTTGCAAAAAAACGACGCCGCGACAGCTCCGAAACGCTCGTATATTTGATGCCGCTTGCGGCGTGCGGCTTTTCCTTAAATATTTTAGTATTCAAGGTCACGTTCAATCCTCCAGGTAGATGTCGTCAAAACTAGTGGGTGATTCTGGAGTTATACATTTTTTATGATCAAAAGTGTCTTTGACTTGGATATTGCTATCAGTTATTTCAAGTTTTTTGGTTTAGTTAGGCGATGTGCGTTGGGCGTGCCTAAAGCGTTGTTTGAGGTATCAGCAAAGATACTTTAAAGCAGTAAACTTTGGTCTTAACAAATTTACCAAGGAAACTCAATTTGACCTAAGTGGGTGCAAGTCTCTAGAGATGTTGTATAAGTGTTTTGATAGCTGAGAACCTGAGATAGGGGAGGCTCCATTTATCTTTGAGTCCAAGCCAACATACCCTGCTTGCAGTTGCACTCTGATCAATAACTAATACGTCAATGGTGGATTCTCTTTTGATGGAGCTCGTTTGATGTTGTAATACCAAGTTTGGATACCCTAAATGTTCCACCTGCCAACCTCTATTTGGCTGTTCCTGCCACCCGCAACACACAGAATCCTAGTGCGGATCTGTGATCTGATCTTTTTATTAATTAATACGAACTCAAATTGTCGATTACAGTTAAAATCTACGTTAAATGAAAATGCATTGAATTGTGTTGAGTTCAGGTTTCCCTAATGGATACGATCCATTAGCAATAATATACTTAACATAGGCCTGGGACCTATTTTTCGGCGTTTTGGAGTTAAAAGGGGCGGGGAAGGACTGGGAAGGAGGGGACCGTATAGCATAATTGGCAGTGTTCCTGCCTGCCAAGCGACAGGTCATGAGGACGGATAGTTGTGACTTAATGTCGATTCTTCTCGTGTCATGGATATCTGTAGTGTCTTATTTGCATATGCTTCTTCTGGGGATCGGGTTCGATGCATGCGACGGGCAAGATTAACTACTTTTACTACTTATGATACAGAGAAGTCTAGAGCCTACTCAATCTTGGTGATAATTAAAAAAATATACTGAAAATGCAAATAGTTAACTTCAATCAATTCAATATAAATATTGTCGATTCATTTACCCTATAACAGGAGAATCATGTGATTTTAAGATTAGGGATTAATGAGAAAAGTTCTCCTGTAATTTATGTTTACCTATATTTTGAACTTTTTCAATATTTAGATATGTCTTAGACAACATACTTACGCTTTACATATGTGAGAATAAACTTTTAATTTAAAAACAAATTTTTTTTCTTCAAAACCAGCTTTTTCATTTTAGATGTCAATTGATGCACTTAACAAAAGTTTCTAATCACCCTCCAGTCTCCCAAAATTTCCATCTAAAATCAGAATCATTTTATGTAAGGTATACGTTCTATAGAATCATCACATTCGTCAAATTCTGTATGGTACTACTAATATTTTACATTTCGTCAGATAGACACGCGAGTCCTATATTAGTTCCGATTTTTATCAGATGTACCTGCGCAACATTAAAAAATGTATATTGTGACGTTTTGTTCATTTTATTTCAGAATTTCGTTGTAATAGAATTTTTATCACCTGTATTTTATTTTACAAAATACGTGCCGTTCCATGAACGCTTGGCTTAGGCGATAGTGATTTCGATCTCTTGGCACATGCTCCAGGTCAATTTTCTGACTTGGATTACGTTTTCACAAGTATTTTTGTATACTAGAAGCATTTAAATCGTGTCAGTATTTTAGAGAGATCGTTTTAAGAGTCTGTATTCCCTTACCTTATATTTATGACTAGTAACACACAGTTGCTGCTGTATGGCTAAGATGATCCTTATGGTCTCAAAATATTAACAATGCTCAAAACAATTTTTGTTTTTAGTAGGCGTTTTATCAATTTTTCATGTTTACTTCACTCACACCTTTTTGAACCTAGTTTTGTTTATTCGTTGGTAAAGCCGCATGAAAATCCATCAGTTATTGAAATAATTGCATCTAGACCGCTATAAAACAGTCATAATATTCCATCAATCGTTTCGGTAGGATCAGGTTTCCAGCATAACTTTTACACAGCGGCTTCACACTCTTATAGAACAGTATGAGTATGACTCTGGACGGGATTTTTTAAACTCTTGCGAACAGAATTTCTGGCAAAATGTAGTTCAAAACAAAACTAAAGTAAGTTGTTTACGAAGTTCTAAAATAGAGTTCATTAAGAAAATAAAATTGCGACGTGACACTTGCATTTTTCTCACCATTTTCTGTTATTTTCCAAGTTTACTGATGTTTAAAGCCATGTAACATATTAAGAGCATTAGGATCTCACTTCCTTTTCGAATTGTAAGCAGTTCCTTTGTACCATCCTTACTTGATGTCTTATCCGTACAATATTTCTATGTGTGCATAAATTATTAAATAAATGAATAAATAAAATAAATCTGTTGAGATTTTCGTGTATGTCTCGAGATGACTCAAAAACGACTTGACCTATCTTAATAATAATTGGTATGTAGTGAGAACAAGTGATTGTGCAGATGATAGGTTATGCAAAATCAATATATGTATAAAACCTGTAATGTCTCTTTGTCTGTATGTTGCATTTTTTGTCAAATTTCATAATAAATATCCCGTTTATGACACACTGACATCAATTTTACCATTTTGACAATGTTTGTCCGTATGTCTGTCTGTCTGTATGTCCCGTTATAACTCTAGAACTGCTTGATCAATCTTCGTGAAAATTGGTATGTAGTGACAACATATCATTGCGTAAATAAATAGTCTTATATAAATAACTTAATGATGTCTAATGATGGCAAAAAATATTATATTTTTAATAATCATATATGTAATAGTCCAAGGCGGACGAAGTCGTTAGTCTTTATATAAATTGTGTAAAACAAAAGTTCAGTACCTTTTTCGATAGTGTTTGCCAACTAATTTCCTTTGTTTGGTTTATTAGTAAAAAAATAAAGTTAATTGTTAATGCCAAACTTGCTTGAGCGATTTCGTGCCTCAGGAGGCACATTAATCTGTTTGTCCTGCTAGTTATCGTTGTTTGGTTCATTGGAGGTGGTTATTGAGACTAATTTTGTGTTTTTGCCTTACGACTTGAATCACAGTTCTATTAATAAGTAGCGGCTCGCTCCGACTTGGTTGGGATTGAACAATTAATTATACCTACATGACATATAGTCTTTGTTCATCCGTAATAATGTACTTTTCAAACGGTAAAAGAATTTTTTAAAGAGATGCCGTGGTTTCGGAGATTACTTTTAGCGTACACACAAATTAAGGAAAATTCGCACTCCATATTTATAATATTAATAGTACAGACTAGGGATGTTATGAATATGAAGTTTCGGATCCGGATACGGATATATGAATACATACTAACACATTTTGAAATGTAGTCTGTTTTACATAACTATACTTAACAGGAACTTGCGCCCTAAAATTAGGATATGTATTTAGTATGTTCATCCATATTTTTGACTAATCTTAATAATATATGCACTATCGATTAATTTTGTTATTTTTGAATATATTTTTAAATAATGAACGTTAGGTTATGTCAAAGGTAAAAATCGCAAAAACAACTTTCGATATTGCGGGTAGGTCTCTAACCCCCCCTCCCCCACAAGCAGCGTGATGGATTACGTTGCAGGTCGGCTCAATTTCTAGCAGATTAAGGATAAAGATTGCCCATAGCCTACTATGGTCTACTATCGGCTGTGTAATGGAATATTCAGTTAGGAACACCAAAGTAATTACGCATTGCAGTTTCAAAGTGACTTGGAACAGCATCCGAGTCTAAGGATTCATTGAAACGGAAACGTCTTACGGCAGTAATTCTCAAACTTGTTCAAATTGTTTACCCTAGTCCATTTTCATAGCTTTTCCGTTATATCTTAAAACATTTTCTCTTAAATAAATAAATGATACCATGCTGCTTTTATTTCATTATTTCCCCGCCCTCATCCCAAACACTTGGGGTCGGCACAGTGTGTCCTTTTTTCGCCATCTCAGTGCCAACATCCTTAATCTTCATATCGTTTTCTACACAGTCTATCCACTTCTTCTTCGGTCTTCCTTCCTTTCGTCCGTCGTCCCTTCCCTTATATCTATCTATATCCATCTACATCTATTCTCAGCTCATTATTTTCTGTATAGAATTTGAGATCCGAAAATAAATTTGATTACAATTAAGATAACATGTATAATTTGTCTTTATTACCGTATAAGAATGTATAATGGAATTTTCACGCGTACAATTTCAGGAATTTTAACCATTTTTTATCGTTGATAAATATAAAGAATATTTTTTGGAAATGAATTTCTACTCAAATACTCAAAAGTCATGTAATATCTAAACTTAGAAGTAAAGATGTTCTAAATAGACTACAACAATATCCGACAATTGTATTTTTTATTTTTGACTGAGCAGAAGGTAGATAGTGAAATTTGAGAAACGCTGTCTAACGGGATTGGTTTCTCAATACTCTCACTGGATATACAAATATGTGTAGTATCACGTTTGTATTACCTTGAATGTATTTAGATGTGTGAACACCGGGGGAGAGACTGAGAGCTCCGAGTATTTGCAAGCGAATCATTTACATACACGAGTGATTACAATTGTGGTTCTATTTGTCATCGGTTAACGATGTACATGACTTTCTGTAAATAAATAGCCGACAAATGAGCCGACGAGCCGCCTGATGGTAAAGGGTCACCTTCGCCCACGGATGTCAGTAACACCAAAGGCATCACTGATGTGTTGTAGGCTAAGAAATAAGAAACAAAAAGGGCTCGCATGCCCTCTGTTTGTTGAATAATTATTTATTTGCACGGAACTGCTACATATAAGAAGTGTGTATGACAGTGCAGCACAGATACATTGTTATCGTCCCTTCATTCTCGCTAATAGAGCAGAATCTTTGCCTATTCCGATCTGTTCAAAAACCACACGTTTTTAGACTTAAATTTATTATTGTTCATTTTAATAAAACAGTGTTATCAATTAAATTACGTTTCAAACATCTCCCGGGAAACAGATGAGACGGAGATTAATAGAATGCAAGGAAACTAGATGGTTGCTAAGTTAAGAATCATTTATTCTCAAGTCTACAGATTTTAACAATAATGTGACATTTATTCGTCTATGTTAATATTGTAAAGAGTGAGAGCGCGATAGTTTTGTGAGTTACGGTACCTATTTGAAACATAATTTTATCATGTGAAATCTACGAATAAATAATAAGTGAAATGTACACCGTAGTTGGATTATTAGTAAGTTATGGTATGGGTCATAATCTAGGATAGTCTTGATGCCGGGAGATGCATCTGTTCCCGCGGGTTACTAAAACTTTTACAGGTATAAGAATAACAGGTATAGAATAACAGGTATAGAATATATTCTGAAGGTTTTCTGAAGTGACGCGATGGCGGTTGGAAGTGATTTTATAGATTAAAAAATTAAAATATAAATGAAATACCTTTGAACAAAACCTAGGGATTCATCATTCCAATAAAGTTGAGTATTTTAGAAAAGCAGTAGCTTTTGTTCAGTTTATATTCTAAGAAGATATATTAAAAGTATCAAGCGCAATTAGAGTTTAGTCTAAGCATTTTATTCAGTACTAGCTGTGCCCGCGACTTTGTCCGCGTGGAATTTAACAAAAAAGTTATTTAGTAGAAATAAAAGTAGCCCAAGTTACTCCTTATTACATCAGCTACCTGCCAGTGAAAGCCAGTGAAAGTGAAAGTCAAAATCGGTCCAGCCGTTTCAGAGATTAGCCGACACAAACAGACAGACAGACAAAAATTGTAAAAAATGTTATTTTGGTATATGTACCGTATATACATTCAATGCATGTAGTAAAAAGCGATTATTTTAACATTACAAACAGACACTCCAATTTTATTTATTAGTATAGAAGTATAGATTTTCTCCAGGGAAATGTATCAATATTCTTAATTGGAGACGGGTGGGTTGCAAAACGTAATAAGCTTCGTTCAGAAATAAAAGTCTCACAGACCTTTTTGAAATGCTTAATGAGGTTATTTTTAACCGACTTCAAAAAAGAAGGAGGTCCTCAATTCGTTTGTATTTTTTTATGTTTGCTGCCTCAGAACTCCGTAATTTATTAACCGATTTGGAAAATTCCTTTTTTGTTTGAGAGGCTACACTTCCTGTTTGCTCCCACTTAAAATTGATGAAGAAATTCCACGACTAAGGGTGAAAAATAGGAGAAGAGACCAAGAAATTCACCATCTTCAAATTGAAATCGGTTTCTTTGTATTAATGTTCGACCACGGTTACATATTTACTTCAAGTATTATGTAGTTGATAGTATCAGGCGTTACTTTGCGGAAATTCATTGTTATTAAATTAGTATTAATTTACTTTGCAACAATCCGCAAGCACAATGTATGATGGTATGTATATGTATACTTCTATACATTATTCAAGTATTATATTTTTGCGTCTATTCCCGTCGGCCTGCACATCTTACTACTGGGGGCACCGGAAGATAAAAGTTGCGTTGTCCAACAACGCATTGTTGTTGTCTACGAGTGTTTTTTTGTTGACTTCAATCGGCTGACGTTGGTGACGAACGATTTGCTTTGTCCATCAAAGGTGGATACTGAAACTAAGTAAATGTCCCGTAACTTCAATAACAGATATAATAAGTATATACTAATACATTTACTGTAGTCCTTTTTACTTAACGATATTTAACAGAATTTTAGGTGGTAATGGGGATGGTGATGTATGTATTCAGTACTTTAATCCCTATTTTTGATATGTACTAAAAGTATGTACAAACATGTAAAAGTATATAGAAAAATGATATCATACTTCTATTTTGTGTATATATTTTTTATTTGCCACAGGTTAAATAATAATAGGTCGCTGCTTATGAAATTGCCGACTCTCAAAGCAGTGCTTACTATACGATTGATTTAAGAATTGTTAAGGAAACATTTTAATTACCATGATTTTGTTCTGGAAAATTTAGATTTGAAGAACGATGCCCGTAGACACAACAAACATGAGTACAGAAAAATCAATCATGATTAATTTGCGTCAAATTGAAAAGTTAATATTGCTTGAATTGAGTGAATCCTATCAGCAGATATCCAGTGCTGGTTGTAACTCAATTAGTACACTAATGAGGAGGTTTTAATTTTTAACGTCACATGAGATAAAAAATTGATTCTGTACGATAATTGGAAGAATTCATCACATGCTGTGTGATCCTTGGAGAATTCGCTAAAACTTGTCCGAGCGAATGTTAATTCTAAAGACACCGGTGAGTATTTGTTGCATTCGTACTTGTGCATTTTTTTATAAATTGTGCAGATCAGACCAAAATAAATAATTACTGCAGATGAATATTCTCAACGATTGCAAACAATGATGGGAAGGGTTGCTATTAAACAACGATGAAATATTCTAGCCCATCGCTTTTTGAAGAGAACGCTCGTCCATATACTGCATAACAGTCGGTTGCCAAATAAGAGAAGTTGCGACCAGAACCACTGTACTATTCAGGCTTTGTTCTAACTGATATCCGCTTTCGGCTTTTGCTTTCTTGTTTGGAAAAAAATCGGTTTAGAAGAGCCTTTCAAAACTAACCTCGAAGTTCTCTTGATTGTCGCGTTGACAGTTATTTTAGGAAAGGAATCTATAATCTTCTCATAAAATTGAAAAGTGCATCAATAACAATGACGCGTACTCCGATTAATTGATTATTTTACGAGTATTAAAAAAAAACCTTCCGATAGTATAAAAAGAGAAAAAATCTTTTCGACTTAGAGGGCAATTCCGTAGATAAGAATTTTAAATTGGAAAATTTTAACTCTCTACCCTCAGTTTGGTGCAAGTGTGGGCCTTCTTCTATCTACACCGATATTAAATTGATTATGATTATGTTAAAGAAAGTAACATTCTAGCTGAAAATTATTTGCTTTTTGAAACGTAGGCGGAGCAATATGAAATACGAAGATTGACGTGTGAGTTGTTTTGGCATTATTAGCGGCCTAGTGCAAAGTACGGCCCTCCTCTCATAATTGAAAAAGTCAACGTGCTTTTCGGAGGGATCAATGGCGTGAAAATCTGTGTTTCTAAATCCATTATTGAAGCTGTACATTTCAGTTACATGTTTCAGTTAGTATAACACACACCGGGAACATCATGTGCACAATAATCGCTATTGGGTTTTGGCATTTGCAATAGTTATAATTAATAGCGAAATCCACTGAACGTAATCACACGGAGAATAGACTCGAAATGAATTACCGTGATGACGATGTTATACGAACTTCGAAATCAATTTGCAGCGATGCGGATTATTCATGTTAATTTTCAAGTATAGCGAACTGCTGCGATGCGAGCCGTGAATATTTGTAAAAAATGACGCAGTTTTTCAACATTCCAGTTTTTCAGTAAAGGATTACGTTGATGGGTTTTTTTTTTACCATTTTCAACTGTTATTTACGAGTAAAATGTATGTATAGTTGGAATCGAAACTCACGGTAATGCCTGTCCAAAATAATTTTAAGTTCCATACAGTAAAAATACATTGAAGTATAAGTAATACACGGATCAATGTGAACAAAATTTTCGTAGAAGGCTTGTGCAGTCAGGTAAACAAGAACGTTCAAAGAACTCTTTAGTCATGAGTCATACGACTAGTGGTTAAGTCAAATCGTAATAAAAACGTAATTCTGAAAAACAGACGAGTTCAAAGGACAGACTAAAAATGTGTGATCCATTTCTGTATAGCAAAAAGATCTAACATCATGTTTTATAAATATTTTTATATCTCCCACAATGAAGGTTTTAATATTTATGTTTTAGTATTATAGAATTGAATAATTTTTACTACTGCCGCGATTATAAACCTCGAATAAAACAACTTTTATTTATTGTTTTTTCTTTTCTTACATTATTTTTATCGTTGTTTCCTCAAAACTTCGATCGTGGTTATCTATCACAGTTTCTGCTATCATTTTCCTGTCTTCCGAAATTAGACCATGAAAAATGATCGATTTTGTCTTTTTTCGTATTTACTTGTATGTTCCTCGTCGCAATATAATATAAGCTTTGTTACTATAAAGTGGACAGTCGAGTCCGGATTTTATGTTTTAGGTGTATACAAAATAATGATTCGGGTTACTTTCGCTCAGCTTGGTCCACATATATATTTATTTGGAGCTTCTGTAAGCGTTAATAAATCTTCGTCTGCCCTAATCCGCTGCCGTGCGTGCTGACATATGATCGGTGACGGCAGAGGCGGTGTTTCCTAGTGACATCCTTTCCGGAACGCGAGATAAAGCGATAGCCTATCCATTGGGGCTATCACGTTCAGTTGAACGATCTACAATTTCCTGCAAAGGTCATGAAGTTGTTATATAATGACATTGGGCAGATTGTAAAGAGTTGTAGATTCATATACCATAGTCCAAATAACTTGAAAATAGGAATTATGTATTTAACACGTTGAAACCGAGTTGGTAGTGACCTCATATGCCGAGCGATTGGTCTGAGATTTGAACTTCTGTCGGGGTAGACTGTTGTAATAAATGTTTGTTTACGGGTTGTGTGTGTTTGTGATGTCTCATGTAAAATTAATGACCCCCGTAATACATAGAATCCTAGTGCGGGTGTGTGTGTGAGTGAGCAGTTATTTATTATTCATTTATTCATTATAATAATGGGTAATGATATTCTTATCTTGTACTGTTGAAATTTAGAAGATAAATTGTATTAAATTATTGTTGGCGGTTACAATAAAATAAATAAAAATAAAAGTTCTTCCTATCTTTCTTTCTTACTTTCTCATTTCCTGGCCGACAACGCATCAGTGATACCATTGGTTTTGCTGATGGACGACGGTGACCACTTACCATCAGGTGGCTCGTTTGCTCGTTTGTATTTCCGCCAATCGTTTCCATGTAAATTTATGTATAAGAAACAACAACAAAATAGAAGTATAAGGCACTTGGTAAATTGGTTTTAGGGCTCTAACCAGGCCATCAATTCTCTGACGTGTAACGCAATGAGGCTTCGGACACAGGAGCGTGCGTTATGGCGCACGAAACGTTGAGGGACTCCGCCGTTTAGCGCGATCTCGGGAGTCGAGAGTGAGACTTCCAAAGACTGTCGTGACGAGACTTCCCGACACTGTTAGTTGATTAAGAAATTTCAAGAGACTGCCCTTTCTGGTCTAACTGCTCACCTTTTATACTGACGATATTTATAGAGTCGTTCTTTTTCGTGTTCTTTTTCAGTGAAATTTGAACTTCTCGTTGGGCTAATAAATTTTGCTACAAAGGAGGGCAATAACATACATATTTAAAATAAATGTAATTATGATAATATAATTTAATACATTTTTCAAATACTGGACAACAATAAGAAAACATTCATCGTAATAAAATAATAAAAAAAAAAATTACAAAATAACTGGATAAATTATAAAAGACGCTTAACAAGACAATACCTATTTTAAGGGTTAAGAAAAGCATGTGAGTACCTAAATATTATAATCTTAATGGTTTCATCGAGCTAAATATTATGCGACATTGTAAGGTTACATTGAGCTAATTATTTCAGTCTTTTCCTTGTTCTCTTAGCGTCGCGTTTACAGGGCAACTGCTCGACGTGGAGGAGAACTAGCATGGCTTAGGCTTCCTTGTTGTGTTCCTATCACGATACTTAACAATTGTCCTGTGTATTAAAATTTTCTGAATAATATCGTATTATAGCTTCATATAGAACATTTAAAATCATACAATTTTCATGTATTAACAACAGTGACCACGATCCATGTAATTGGGTTGAAATATCTATAAAATATCAATAATCGTGAATACCGGTTACACTTAAAATGTGATATCCGCGATGATATAAGTTTAAAACTATAATTACTCGTACAGGGGTTATTAATGCGTTGCAAGCGGAGACAGAAGCATCTGATCCTTGGAGGTATCTATAACCTGATCTAGTGATAGTACTACTGATCGTAGTTTGTTTTACACTTTACACGTACGCACCCTGAATGTAGACGAGCGCCAGGCATTAAAATTGTGTATGTGGAACGGCTATATTAGATTTATCAGTGCTTTACAGCATTTTTGATTATACAGACGAAAGAAAAATCATAACCTATTCACATCTCTCCGCAATCTAAGTGATAGTAAACCATCTGTAAACTGGGCATCGTCGACAAGTTGAATCAATTATCATTCCTATAATTTCTCTTTCTTTCTCTTTTTCAAGAACTATAGGTTTGAGGTATGTAAATACATAATCACATAGGAAAGCAAAGGGTCTGGACATAATCTCTTTAATTAAGTAGGGATGCAATGGAAAGCAATATCTGTCACATAAATGCTTGGCTTGAGGACTAATATTGGTGCTCTTTCATTAGCATGGATTACTGACATTGCCTCAGGTTCATTATCTGTATTTATTATAAAATATTAGATGTATAAATATTTATATTTATAAATAATATTGTTTTTGATAATTATATCAGCGTTGTCTACTCGGAGACACTACCTGAACTTAATGTAAAAAATGCAACAGAAACTTTTGAGTTCTTGAATAGATAGTCCAGATCCATATCAGTTCTGTGCCTCCGGATGACATGGAAAAAGTATTCAGAAAATCGAAACCTAAAAGGTCCTCTGGTCCAGACCGTATTCCACCATTGACCATACCGTACATTTATGTATATTATACAATTACTCTATATTTTCAACCTATGTTTTAAAAAGTTTTAAGTACCCGGATGAATGGAAAATATCACGTCTTGTAACTGTTCCAAAGAATAATTTCGCATCAGATGTAACTGATTTTAAATTTGAAGCTATATTGTTACTATTCGGTAAATTGTTTGGGAGTATCATCCATCAGTTATTAAGCGCAAAGCTGGAAAGTCAACTATCTGACGCCCAGCAAAGTTTTAGTGTTGATCGATTTATTACGAGCGGTCTACTTACATTTTTCGTGTATGTAACTGGGGCAGTATATGCTGGTTTACAAGTTGACTGGGCTTACTTTGAGTTTCGGAAAATGTTTGATACGGTTGGGAACGATTTACTCTTCCGTAAATTTGCAGCTGCCGGATTTACTCCAACTTTATTGGAATTCTATTCCTGTGCAGTATGTGCAGTTTAATGATATATATATCTTAGACACGTATTATATGTTTTCCGGAATATTCCAGGGTTCAAATCTCGGGCCTTTAGATTTCTTAGTGTTTTTCCAATGATTTGCATGGTACAGCTTGTTGTTTGCAGATGTATTTATGTTATGTATCATGTATATTCCAGTCGATTTGTACTTGCAACGGCAGGATACGAGTCCCTCGAAGTCAAACGACAATTTAATTTTTTTTCATTTACTTAGTGATGATATTTTAACCCTTCAGTGTTTGAACTAATACCATTGTATGTTCCTGACAATTACATTCATTCTCGCAGACTGTCAATCAGTGAATCACTTTTGATTCGCGCTTTGAGTTTACTTAATGGTGAACAGGTTTATCGTCGTAGATTGGACTTATGTTTTTCTGAACCTGCTGTATTTAAAAAACCTGCTAGCGAATACATTAAATTCGTATTATGTAAATAAAAGCATTAGGTCTTTTTTGTAATGTCTATAAATGTATGCAGAATACGATATGTTTTATTACGGCTGAGTAACCAACGAAACGCGTTATTGCCATGACAGTTGTTGTAGGCGTACCTTTTTGAAAGTCCATATTTATTCATTAATAATTTATTTCAGCTCTTGGGTTATTACTAAATAATTTTTTAATAAAATTTTTAGTAATGATAAGTGAAAAATTAATAGTTTATTATAAGTACTTAATTTTAAAATTAATGTAAATATTTTTATTTGTATTGACTTTTTGAAGTTATTTTGAAATATTTTACATTTATATCTTTTTACTGTTACTACTTGTAATAATCTTGTGTAACAGTAAATTTACTACCCCGAATTACAGATTAAAATCATTAGATAAGAGCTTCATCTAATATTTATAATGTAATGCCCTGCTCTGATTTGAAATAAATATAGAATTCCACAAATTAAGCCAGAAATCACGCAAAAATCAGTCAATAAACATGCAAATCGAACATTTTAGATCCTTTTTGAAGTCTGTTGAAAATTTTAAGTCACGTATGTATATTAAAATTTTATTTCGGTTTTTGCAAATTGCTTATTGACCAAAATGCGTTTCGTGAATTAAATGAAGCAATGTGTTTATATTTATTTATATTTATTGTTATGAAGCTTCTCGAAGTCGGCAGGATTACGAAGTTTCTAGAAGGGTGGCCAACAGTTACGGAGAGGCAAACAATAGAGGCAATAAAAGAGAAACCCAGGTAGTAATAAAAACTACCTGGGTCACTCCAGGCCAATCTGGCCCGTATGCCTCAAGCTAAAGGGGTGAAATTAGCATAGATGAGGGCCGAAATGGGGTTGTTTACCTGACCCGCTATTGTTATGTCGATTTCCGGGAATTCCTGTTGTTGTTGTTTACTTCAACGAAGGGCGTGGAAGGATCTGGAAGCCTGGAAATTGATATAAATAGCGGGCAGGGTCGGCCACAAGGCATTCGGTCTCCGGATACGAAGTGAAGAGTTCTCTCCCTACGAAGCGAATACCTGCGATCTACGAGTGTAACTGTGATTGTGAAGTGTGTGTGAACAAAAATAAGGTCTCTGCGGAACGATTGTGGCATTTTTACGAGCCTGCGGATCCTGACAAGTAACATTATTTACAATCGTATTCATTAAGTTAGCATCCGAATTTCTTGATCAAGATTCAATAATTACAATAGTATTATAGACGTGTTTTACGTCGTGTTTTATTCAAAATACGCAAATTTTATTTAAAATATCAATTAAAACAAATATACAATTTCAAAACACAACAAAATTTGAGTAGAAGGCCTAGTCAAAAAAAAGAAATAAAGGATGAACAATAGTTAAACTCAACCCTAGGCTTTACAAGTGATTAGTGATCTACACCAAAAGCGGGCAATTAGTATGCAAGGTAGAAGATAATTAGGTTAGCCGGTGTCAAATCGTAAAGCGGCCAGTTGTTATCGCGTCATTGAAACGTTGTATACCAAAGCAATCAATACGGCCGCTCCACGCCAAACGTGGCTTTGCTACGTCAAACAGCGACCACAGAACAGCCAGCGAGAGCAGCAACATCCCCTGACAGCGCTGTATGTATACCTATGTAGGTTACAAGTGTCGCCAACTGTACTGACGTATGAAGGACGGACTGATTAGAATATTATTACGCATTCATCCTTAGAACAAGTAGAAATCTATTTATGGACTAGTTTATAAAATATTAAGAAAATTTTGGATAGAATAGAATAAAGTTAAGTACTTATAACAAACTTATTGTAAATTTTTATATATTTTATTCTTTATACACACACACACATACATATATATTTATAGATTCCTTCCATTCTAAAAGACATTTTTTGCGCCCAGAAAAAGGGAAGGGGCTATCCTACGGAGATGCGCGGGAGGGAGGTGGTGAATGCTCATGCATACCATCGAATATTAGTTGTACTGTTGTGTGACAACTGTCTAGTGTTGACAATGACATTTGTCGTTATTTCAAAAGAATAGGACTGTTTATAAATTATGATTGCAAACGCCGAAATTTTTTGAATACGTGTAATGCACATCAATCATATTATAGTTCACTTGTCGTCTAATTCTGATTTGTAAGTGATCGCTTTTGATACTTACACAGGTCGTGTCTAATAGGAAGTGTTCATAAGGCAAATGTTTTAGAACGTTTACGTATTAAGAAATAAAAAGTATGAAAATACATATACCTTACTACTATGGCTAGCCAGCGGTTTGGGTGTATTCTTATGCTACCGGTTTCACTGCTTTCCTGCTGGAATAACCGGTCAGTTGTTTTAGCGATTTTATAGATTTTATTTCTGCATGAACATAGTAGTCGCGTTTGTTTTATAAAAAAATCGTTCTCGATAAAAGAATCGAGGAACACTCCCACCAACTCGAGCTCAAAGCAGAAGCTGTTATCACCCTTTGTTTTGTTTTCGGAATTTAGTTTCCAATTAAACACTTATAACCCTTATAGCTTACTACTTACTTATTAGTGTGCTGACTTCTGATGTATAAATAAAACTATATAATATACTGTTTGTTTATTTGCCTACATATTGATGTATGATATGCTAGCAGTAAATGATAGTCGAATCTTAGACGCACATAGTATATTTTTACGAGTTATGAGCAAATTATGAAATAATTATCACTTATTATGCTTGCTGTTGAATGAGAACATCACGAGGATACCTGAATACCTTAGAGTATCGTTACCATATTCTTCCCCAGGGTGTGCGAAGTATGTCAATCCGTATTTGAGTATGCTCTTTACCCTTCTTATTGTGCGATTAGACTCCAGCAGTGCGACGGTTACGGGTTAATTCGACCTTGAAATTGATAATGATCAGTTATTACTATGATGAAGTATGTTTAGAAACACCTTAAACGTCCTGAGAACCTACCAGTATGCCGTTTAAGTATGTTACAACTAAGATATTTTATATAATAGGTACTAGCGACCCCCGCGCCTTCGTTCGAGTTGGCCGATTAATTATTTATACTATAGGTACATGATTATTTAAAATTTTGTTTTTTGCCTTCATTAGACGTAATTATATTTACTGATATTGTAAGGTTTCAGTTATTTTAGTGGAGTTAATCTAAAAATAAAGTAACAATATTCGTGCACTGATTACAAGTATGGTGGTAGAATTTATTTTTAGTAATAGTGTAGGGAGTTCATTTGCTTGCACAAATGACACGGCTGAATGGAGAAGGGAACTCAACACTCGGTGGGACGACAGTCGGTGGGAAGCATATGTCATCTATGGTGTGAAGAGCTGGTCGGAAGCACTCGACAGTCACAATAAGACGCGAAGAGAATATTCAGTTGAGAAGATAAGGAGTAACGTATAAAAGATTCAAGGAAGTGAAATAAATAATTAAATAATCTGCGTATGACTTATTATATCTGGGAGTTTTTAGAATATTTTATCACGTTTCCTCACTAAGTAAAAAATTTCATTATGATCTTTCAAGCCGTTCTTGAGTAAAAATGGAATATACAGATAGATAGGAATTTTTTTTCAAAATGGTCACATTATCATCAGTGAGCTATAAAACAAATATTTATTATGAAATTCTACGAAAAATTGGAATGTAAAACAGAAAAACACTACAGTTTTAAATAGTATTTATTTATTAATATGGAGTATGAAATTATGTGTATTACAAAACTGTAATTTAGTACTACCCTTTGCCTTCATTTCGAATTTATCCAATGATTCTGTAGGTTGTCTAAACGAAATCGTTCATTAGGTGAAGGGTTCGTAGTTCATACGTTAGCAAAAAGCTTTCTATTCAATTTATGTGCGTGTGAGAGTGTGTCAATAGCTGACAAAAGAGCAGAAGTGTTAGCGAATGCTAAGTGTTCATCGCCGTCCAAGGATATCCCGAATAACAAAGGAATCAATTCCTTGCTGGTCGAGACGGAAGCGGGTTATAGGCTGAATGTTATGTATAATATCTATCACAACTGTATTGCTGATGTGAAGCAGAGTATTTGTATTGTATTATTTTATATATATTTTCCAGACGCTACGAACCTAATATCATGTTCCCTCAATTTTCGATACGGCTGGCAACACTAGGTATAACCTAGATAGAGGAACTAGCTTTAAGCCCCTGTGCCGTCTTACGATCAGGCGTCTCGGATTTAACTCTCCCTTTGCCACCTCCCTTCCTATGTATCTCACACATAATTTGAAACTACACTTTATTCCCTTTTCATAAGAAGTATATCTGTCTACGCGTTCCACTTGGTAGAATCAGGAGATATCGATTGCTTTCCGTTAACCGAACATTTTAAGTTCAAGACTTTACAGTTATACGTAATCAGATGGAGTAAAATTAGGTATTAATATTTATTCGTATTTAAAAAATAAAAACGGTTTTTTTAAATGACAAAGTTTGTCAGACTGAAAATCATTTTATAAATATGAAAATGTATGTCGCAAAGTCGGTTTAAGTAAATCTATGTTTTGAAGGTTGCTAATAATAATGACAAGCGATCATTCTGTCGTAAGTTGGAAAATTAAGTCTTTTTCAGGAAAAGTCATACATTTTCGACTACCTTGTTGTCCAATTTGCATCCACCTCGTCTGTCGAAGGAAAGGTTCAGATGAATGTTTGCTTTCAGATTTTGGGTGATTGTGATGTCTCATCTGTGTATATCCATGCTGTTCACAACATAGGGAATACAGGAAACCGGTGGGGACGAGGGGGCAAGATGTAGCGCGCACACGCGCACGCTTAAATATTTTGTACAATTATGGGGCTGAATTCCTTAATCGAGGTATATAAGTGATCATGGTCTGCGAAAGTCATTTAAAATATGGTAATTATTTAAATATCGACAAGTGAATATTTTAGAAAAAAAACTACTTCAAATTGAAAAAGCTCAATACCACCCTCTGGGGTGATATTGGTATAGTGAGCAAAAAACGGGTAAGGGTCACAGCAGACATATCAACTCGGGAAGGGATCGTCACCGTATCAACTCGACCCGCACCGCGGTTCGTGAGTTGTCCCGAGGCGAGGCGATTATGATACGATTGCCGATTAGTGTGCGTTGCAGTAGGTAGGTAGGTAGTACGTGCGTAGTAGTACGTGCGCATACAAAAAATACTGGACGGCTCGAGTTGATACTGTGAAGATCCCTTTTCGAGTTGATACGTGTGCTATGATCCTACTGCGATGATAATACGACTGCTTCGAATAAAGTTGTATATAATTGTGTAAATATGTAGATATACTTCCAAGTGCATATCGTGTCTACGAATTAAGGAGATGATGATGATGATGATGGAAAATAATGATTGAAGCTCAGTGTATACACAAACAACGAAATTTAAACAAAAGAGTATTTACAAGTAATGCACAGTACAGCACACCAATACTTTAGGACAGAAATAATGATCATAATTAAGTTATAAAAACCGTTATTACCTTACCGTGCATACCGTACCGACTATATTGATGCATTAGCCGTACATAGCTACATTGGTATGGTTTATTTTATTACTATTACCGACCTAAAGAACTTCTGTACTGTAGTACCATGCATTATTGCTATGAAGCTTAAATTTTACGGCCAATCTTAAATGTTACGATTTGCTTATCTTAACTTGGAATGCTACGGCAGAAACTGGGCTTAAAATCAAAAATATTAAAACAGAATTTATTTAGTATTGAGATGAAACTTTGGTGTAGATGGATTCGGCGTAAATTTAATTAGTACAATTTTGAATGACATTGAAAGTTCAATACAGTTCTGACTTATATTCTGGTGCGGGTACTTTTAAAATTATGAAATAATAAATATATACTTAGTGATGTAACGATGACAATATGTCTTTGCTTCAAGGTTACAATGACGCAGAATGTGCCGCATGTCGTCCATAAATAGGTTGTCCACAACTTGACATTATCGTGTAAGGCATGTGGGAGGTTTATTCCGTCGAGAAGTAAATCGTTACCTCGTTGTAATAAATCAATGTTTGTAGTCATTCAAATTGCAATAATAATTTTAAGCATGTCATCGCGAATATTTTATATTATTTAGTAGTATTTTATTTAAAAATATTTTGACCCTGATAGTTCCTCCTAGGCAGCAGTTTCGTGTGCCCTATCTAGTTGGGTCCAAATATGAGTATAGAGTAGTAAGTGATTATGAAAAATCTTTGCAATTCAAAAGTAACAAAAACTACTCTCTAAAATGTAATTACAATTTCTGGAGATTGTTAGGACTTGTTTTAATCGACTCTTGTTTCGGATCCAGTTTTATGAGGGCCGAGATTAGACTTAATGATAAACATAAAGTAGTTGAGAGTAAATAAAAAACCAAATTTAAAGATCACAATCTATACATTTTCCTATTTTTAAACAAATATACAATAGGAAAAAAAATCGTTAACAGTAAATGAAGTTTAAGGTTTCTTTTATTGTAAAATTAAAGCTAATGTATAAATGATGTTTGTTACAACATACTGCAGTAGAAATAATAACTTATTTAACTTATAATTTTTTGAGACCCTTTATCCTGTATTGTTTTGAATGGGACTGGTTAAGTTTCTTTTTGGATTCTAGAGATTCGAGACACTTATAAGATCATTCGTGTGGCTGTCAGTATTCTCTATGAAACTCGTAGACGTTAGAATATTAAGTACATCATAATATATGTTACAGAAGAGTTTATTAGGAGGGACACAAATATTTACATATTTAATATTGGAACATATATATTTTATATATACATATATATAATTTCAATAACATTCCAGATAAATGAAAATTTGCTATTATTTCCCCTTTGATCTTTCCATTGAACCTAATTTATTGAAAAACGAAACTTATAATTTCCACAGGAAATTGAAAGTGTTCTTTAATGCATCACCCAATATATTATATTACCCAATTTTGCTGATTTCCATGGTCTCACTTCATGGCCTATACAAAAAAAAACTATTGCAAATTTTTTCAAACTGAAATATGCAGTAGAAACAAGAAAAAATGTACTTTTCACACGAAAAGCAAATTACGAAAAAATATGGTGTCTGAGTGAAGTTGTGTACGATTTAAATAAATATCATGAAGTTTGCTCCATTTCATACTTGACAACCTAACCCATTATAACAATTACAATACACGAATCCGATTTGACTTGACCTATTTATAAGTTAATTCAAATGTTTTCTGCGATAGTAAAATGTAACATTTTAACAGTGACAAGCTTCGTATAAAAGCATGATTATTTTTATTTACAATTTATTATTCTACACTAATAAATAAAATTGGAGTGTCTGTTTGTAATATTAAAATAACCGCTTTTTACTACATGCATATGAATGTATATACGGTACATACCAAAATAACATTTTTTATAATTTTTGTCTGTCTGTTTGTTCCGTCTAATCTCTGAAACGGCTGGACCGATTTTGACGGGACTTTCACTGGCAGGTAGTTGATGGAATAAGGAGTAACTTAAGCTACTTTTATTTCTACTAAATAACTTTTTTGTTAAGTTCCACGCAAACAAAATCGCGGACACAGCTAATTCTGCAATATAATTCGTTGGTCAATTTAAATTTTATTTATCTCTACCTACGTATAATGTACATATATTATATACATATAATATATTAGGCGTTTTTAGTATTTGTAATTTATATGAATATATGTGTAATCTACCATCTCTCATCTCCAGCTCTGAATTTCTATCCAAAGATAGCTGCTTAGCGATAACGCTGGGTTTCATGTAACATACTTTTAAGAATATAAGTGTGCGCAATAAAGAAATTTCGCATTGTTGTATTCGTACAATTCGATACATACTTTACGATGCCTTAACGTAACATTAAATTACCCTAACGGGTACAGATTGTGGGTCTAAACTCTAAAACATACAACTAGTGTTGGATGACACTTCGGCCCACTTGATAATGAACTTAAATGTCGAGGCCTTGCTTGATTGCTTCTCGGGATCTATTAGTTCAGATACTTATCTACAATAAACAATAAAAATATAAACAAACACTTGTTTGTTTAGGGATATCGGCTTTTCATGAAGTCCTAACACGTGTATATCCATGTCACACACAGAGAATCCTGTTGTGCGTATTCATGAGTTTATTAATTAATATGTTATATTATCCTACAAGAGAAAAATAACTTGAAGTGTTTGGCATTTCACTAAGCTTTTGAATAGAATAATTAAATGAGGTCTACAGCAGAATTGCATGTAAAGACGTCCTTTCACGGAGGTTTTTATCAAAGTGTACTTGGATATCTTATTTACTCGACGCGAGGGAGGAAAATGCAGCGTTGAAATAGAAAAATGTAATATTTCGTTAAGCAGACTCACTTGAATCTCCTTATACAGAAACGAGCTCAAAGAAAGATGTTTTGCAGTACTTGATAAACGGAATTTACATTTTGAAATACTTAGGTTGTTTTCTGTTTGTTGCGAATGTTATTTTGTTCTGATTAATAATTCCACCGCTGGTTTTCGAACTGTAGATATTCGGTACTTGTACTATAATATAATAAGCTCTCGTTTGCTAAAAATGAAATCATTAGAATCAGTTTTTACTTATTTCATTGATAAAAAGTTTCAGATTTTATTATGTAATAACTAATGTCTTGGACAGGTATAATTCGGCCATTCGGTATAAATGTGTATGTTTATTAAAATTGTTGTATATGTTCTGTTTCTCTTTTGCTCTGTTCTGTCTCTATTATATTCCTGTCCTGTTTCTTTTCTGTTTCTGTTCGGTTCTTGTTCTATTGCTGTTCTGTTGTTGTTCTGATAATACGCGTGCATGGTACTTGACTGGCTAAGTACCATTCTTCTTCTAAAAGTAACCGTATTTTTTACATGTTTTAGAGATCAGAGAGCCAGTATAGGGATGGGTTCTCCGCTTTCTCCTTAGCTATCAACGCATCGGTGATGGCTTGGTGACAAGAATGTCCATTATTATATATTATAAGATCTACTTTTTTGTCGGCTGTTAAGGAGTGGATGAACATACGACGTATGACATGCCCTCCTTACATTTTCAATGGTTACATTTTCATATCGTCTTCAAAGGGTTCAGCGTTCCTTTATGGGGCTTGGTGTTCGCTTTTACAATAAGATTACTAAGTTGATACGCGAGTTGCCCATTGGAACTTTTAAGCGTCGCATTAAAACACAACTTATAGGCAAAGGATATTAGTATAGATGAGTACATAAATGACAAGGATGCCTGGAAAAATTAGTGTCGAAACCAGTTCCGCACAGGTTTAAACTTATGTAATTACCATGAATGTGTTCTTTAAAAGATGTGCTGAGGAGTTTCATTCGCCGTTTCTTCTCCTCATTGTTAAAACAACTTTTCGAAACGATGGTAGAAGCAAAAAAATGACGTTCATAAGTATATTTACTGAATACCTTTATGATTAAATGATTTTGAATTTGAATATGTGAGGGCGTGATGTTGCAAAAGGAGGCAGTGAAACGAATCCGAGAGGATGACCTACTATTTGCTTCAATTCCATGAGAAAGAACGAGGTGTAGAAGGCGGGAATATGCCAGGTTACTGCCGGCTCCGTACTAAGCGCCACCGGGCGGCGAATCGGGGATAGTTTCCGCAAGGCCCTTGCTGAGGCCGCTGATCTCATTTTAGGCGAGTAGCGCATAATGTTACCCGGATAACGTGGAAAGTCAGCGAAAGCGGACGGCACGGGCGGGTATGCGGAGAAATGCCACAAAATTGCATCAAAAACAAACCATAAACACACAAAAATTCCACCAAATTGTGAGCGGAGGAACATCCAGGGATTTTAGTTGGTAGGTGTCCGACATAACCTGGACTGCTTTCCCGAGTATCCATGATGTATTTCGCCTGGCAAAAAAAGGCCAGTTTTATAGATTGCAGGAACACTGTATTATGCATATTTATTATTATATGCTATTTAAAATATTATACTATATTTTTGTCGTAGTAAAATTTAGAAAGAACGGGTTATTATAATTACGAAATAAAAATTTCACAATAAAATTTTACCGCCTTTAGTACTATCGTTACCAGAAAATCTTAACTAGACATATCAAGTTTATCAAAATATAATGTTAAGTTAATTTTAACCTCAACAATCTCTGTAAGTTCATTGAGAATTTCATTTCGTTAGTATAATTAGTTCAGTGCTTTTAAGCTTATAAATTTACAATGTGAGGAATATTAGATCACATTAAATTTTTACATAGCTCTAGGTTATATAAATTACTTCAGAAATAAGCTCAAGACAACGTGCCATAATGTTTGAAGGTTGTGTACCAGTTCACTCTAACTAAATTCTACGCATGTTATGCTTCTAATGATCAAGCACTTGTTTCGAATTGAGTAACGAGGATAGAATTTACTCAAACACCTTGAGCGATTTTCATTCAGCCATGACTTTATAAACTAAGTCATGCGTTAGCAATCGTTACGTTGTAAGTGGATTTTTTTGACAGATTTTATCTTGATAATATCTGTCAAAAATTTAAAAATTGGAACAAGTTCTATATTTAAAATTTTATTTTCATTATTATTAACTGTCGCATTTTGTGTGTGAAAATACTGAGTAAAAATAATAAACGTTGTTGTATCGATAGTTTGTTGCGTGACTAGTGTTGGAATCACCTATTTTAATCGCTTCACAATTGCACATTTCCAAAGTAGGTAAATATTATGTTCTGTAATATAAATATATTTTTGTTATCTTAATTGACGTTATTATAAAGTTGTGTTGCGGGATTTATACAATGTTAGTTTAAAGATAATTTGTAGCACTTGTATGTGCGAATATGGCAACCAAAAATAACTATTTAAGACTGTTTGTATAGGTAATTTTTAATAATTCTTGTATACTCTATGTAAAGCACAGAGAAAACAAAACAAAATACCACAAAGGTGCTACTTGTTTCATAAATAAATCTTTTATTCGTTAAATATCTATTTCTCATATCTGTCACCACACAGCAACCTGCAAAACCGTTTGATTTTAAGGCTCTCCTTTACTATAATCTTCATATTAAATGTGCGTCTATAAAATTGTTTTCGCTTTTGATTGCTGTGAAACGTTTTTCCTCAACCGTATTTTTTAGTGCTATGACCTAGGTCTTTAAAGAAGCGGGTCCATTGCTTTGTTCCTGGCTGGTAACGTAATATTGCCCTTGTAGCTATGAATGTTTATGGACGGCGGTATTGTACGCGTTTCTGACGATACATAGGCGATCTGTTTTTTGAACACAATGCGTAGTAATGACGCCATTTGTGGACGTTACAAACGCCGTGTTCTAAACTTCTACAACTGTCATAATGACGTGTTTCTCAGAATCTACAAATTTAGTTAAGTTGACAAATTTTCTATTGAGCATGCATTCGATTGACCTACATACATCAGACCACAAGCGTAACTAAAAGAATTATTTCTTACTTCAGTACTAAATACATAAATGTAGTATAAATTGATTACATTCTATCGTGTGTTTTATCACTGTGGTTTGACGTTTAACACTACAACTAAAGTACAATATAGAAAACGAACAAAAAAGACATTTCCGAGAAATCTTATAGGTACTTATAGATAAATCCCATAGGTACATATATCTTAAAATATTATAAAGAGAGAGTGCAAATTTTGTGAGTTTATCTAAATAAGGAAGATAGACTTCGGACCCAAGGCAACTATTTTAATAATTCTTTACCATTTGACAGGTTCATTATTACGGATGGACATAAGCTATATTGTATAAAATAATTCTCTGTCTCTCTGTCTGAATGCGATAATTTGAAAAAGTACGACACGAGGTTTCGTACGGTTTTTATCAACAGATAGACTGAGTCACTAGAAAGGTTTAGGTATGTGATTTCAGGAAAAATTTTCAAAAACGCCTGATAAAAATTATGGTCCAATTTTTTTGGTTTTGTTATTGACGAGTTTTTTTTGTTTATTTCTATTTATTCGGAATATCAACAGCTTATATATCTAATATACATAGATCGATAATTTATATTGCAAAAGTAACAGTATACGATAATTATATGTAAAAGTTTTAATTAATGTATTGATTAAATATATTAATAAACACATTGTATTTATTACTGTATGTGTGTGTGCACACGCATGTGTCCTCTACTGCCCCACGATAAATGCTTATCTTGGGATCAGTTATATAACTCCAGTACAGTTATATAATATATATACAGCTATGCAAGTTATAATTGTTTCGAAGTCGGGTTCTACACCCCTACTACTATTTTGAGGATTTTTAAATAAGGTTATTTTAACGAGTTTTATGAAATACAAGTACCTCTTAATTCTTCATTGAATTTGAAAAGTGTTTATTGGTCCTAATATTGAAATCTTTTAGAAATCTCTTGGTTAATGTCATTAATAACAATTTCTTGGAACCAGAACCTTATTAAATAATCCCTTATTAAATTATTGTGGTCCAATTTCGGATACGGAACACTAGTACTAATTAGAGCAAAGATAAAAGAAAAAAACAAGATCACTTAATCATATAGGTATTCTGTAAATACACTTATGCACGTAATTTTTTGCTTCTACTGCCGTTTCGAGGTGTGAGGAAGAAATTATTGGTGTGAACATTGTGGATAAGATAAAGAGAAAGAAACTCCTCAGCACATCTTTTAAAACAACACATGGTGATTACAAAGTAAGTTTAAATCTACGCGGAATCGGCTTCGACAATATTATTTGCAGGCGTCCTTGACATTAATATATTCATCTATACCATAATATCCTTTACCTATAAGCTGTGCTTTATTATAAAAAATAAAAAACGAACTCCAAGCCCTAAAAAAGAACGCTGAATGATAATGTCGATATAAGGTATGGGATGAGATGGTATACACTTTACCGTCTTTCGCAAAGCCGTGTAGATCCCCGTAGATCCATCTATTTTATGCGGCCTACCGCTCGTTCAACTCGACGTTCCACAGCACGTTCCTAAACAACTATATTGTGAGTGAAGAATTTGCTGCAACGCTATCGGATTATGATTTTCTAGAAATACGGTCCCGATACATGTTGTATTTCCCAACGTCCTTAATAACTCAATACAAATAGGCTCTTATTGAAGCTTCCAAATCTAACGCCTTCTCGTATATTTATAATGCTCTTGTTGTAGATTTGGTTATTTTGCTTCGTGAGATTTGAGAACTACCACGTTATTATCTTGATATTATAGATAAATTGTTTGTGCAGTGATTAAATGAATAAAAAATACAAATAAACGAACATATTATTCTTTTCTGAAGTCAGTTAAAAATAGGTTAAACTATTCTATTTTAAGGCACTGGAGGCACCGATACAATTACAAAGCAAGTTCACAACTCAATACTTTTTACTTTTAGCGATCTCGTTTCAGAGTGGAATCACAGTGTAAGGAGATACAGTTGTCCATTGGCTTTAATTCCAAATGAAAACTAGACACAATCTGTATGTGGCGTCATTTCGACAGGATTATAATTTGATAAGTGCAAAATAAACACCTAATTTAATAATTACTACCGGCCCGCCTCTGTTCCGTTCGGTTTGAACTGTCATCTATTTTAGTAAATGATACAAAAAATAGGTAGGCAGATAAGTTTAGGCAACTATTTCAAACATGGTATAGATTAGTTAGTGCTCAATAATCATAGCCTAGATTCTAATAATTAAACAAAAAATTAAATAGATCTAAATTGACACAAACTGAGGCATAGTTAACGAATGTTATCATGACTATAGTAAATTTTGCAAACAGGTGTTGTGTGTAATGACAAAATGCGTATTTTGTTTTTATATTACAAATGATTGCATGCATTTCGTATAAATCATTTAAAATGTGCTTATCCATAACACTCTTTCCGAAAGTCAGTTGGCGACTCCCTTTCGACTATATTCCCGAGATTCTAATAGTTTCGGGAACGCGGCTCACCCCGCACATTGAGCTGTCTAGTTGTGTTCGTTGATTGACTGCATGAAACAGTTATTTAGACTGTGATTGTAGTTTACGACCTTTAAAACGGAATTTGCATCATTTTAGCAATCATCCATTTGTGCTCTCAGTAATTGAAGCCGTTAGGTAGTCATCTCACTCTGATTCATTATAATGATTAATAGCAATTGATCTAGACATTACTCAATTCTCTTTAAATGATACCCAGGGGCAGTTAGATGATTACAGTTGACGTTAGACAGTACGTAGATTTACTTGTCTTGAAGTAAACTGAAACCTTGTGGCAAGGTTTGAAGGTGATGAAGTATTGAAATATAATTCGGTTGTGTTAAATTCATCACAATCACCTTATATCATAAATTATTCCACTCACTAAACAATCAAGCTAGTACGCAAATAATTTACAGAGTAATTCTAACTATAGCACGCAATTAAATACAAGCATAGTAACTAAAGTAATGTGACTTTTAAGAATCATTTTCGATTCCTACTGTCTCGTTTATAGAGATGAAAATTAGAAAATAAACCTAAATATAAGTAAATACAGACGATATTCAACGATGCTTTAGCTTACCGTTTCATTCTGCAGCTGAATGGAGTTATTTCAAAGATCTGATTGAGAATTGACTGTAATACATTACAGGTAATGGGCGGCGCTTATGAAAACAGATCTGTTTTGGAAATTTGTTACATATTTATTTATATTTTTCGTTTATTGTTTTAACTTACTGAATAGATTGAAGTCATTAATTGTATTTAGCACAGTGTGCGAAGAGCTTCTTCTTTCTCTTTTTTTTCAAAAATAGAAGTTGAAGCGGGCCTGTGCAGTTTTAGCTTCATAGATAGCCAAGTATTTTATCTAACCATTGTCAGTATTGGCCTATAATCTGTGGCAGTTTACTGCAGGGATTGAATTCCTTTTCCTAATTTAGGACACATCAAGCATACAATATCACGCTGCTCTAATTCAGGTCGGCGGTGGGGTTCTTGCCTCATCGTCGAAAATACTTAAATCGCTCAAATGCTTTCAGTGTGACTTAACGATAGTTATACATATAGCTTCAAAGAACTTAGCGTACAATCCGTTGCACAGAAACATAATAAAAATTGACACTACCGGTCATTCAACTACCAACCACGACCACGGAGTAAGTTCTTTAGCTAGGTCGATCACTTCGAGTCGTGGCTTTAAGTGTTTCATTGGCAATAATAAAAAACAAAAAAACAAAATAGAAGCCTTAAAGGTAGCTAATATAATTGTTTACATAGCTGATAAATACAAACTATTTATTTTGGATATTTCTACTACATTTTCCTTTTGTTTAGACAGCCGCCCCTCGTCGCGTCGGGCTATTGTCAACAAGGATCTGGCCTTGATGCTTTCTTTGTTTGAAGTCGTTCACACATATTTTACTACTTATAATAATAAATTTGGAACGGAATACAATCTGTACGGTTTTTTTGTTATGTGCTCATGCTTTGCTCTTATCGCATTATGCGGAAATTACTCAACTGATTAAGATATATAGTATATTTATTAGTTGAGAGACAGAAGAAAATGTCGATTCCCATGTACTAGGAAATAAACCTTAGTATTGACTCTCTATTAAGGAGTTATTAGATAAATTTTTACTTCTTTTTGGACCCATCGTAATTAATAATATTGTTTACCTAATTCATGGAACCAAGAAAAGGGAATCTTAAAGGAAAATTAACTGTATTATAATGTAATTGTTTCTGTACTATTTATACACATAATTATTAAGTGGGAATCAAATTGGAATTTGCCAAGGTCAAATAAAAATAATGAAATAGGTTTGAGAATCTTAAGAGTTCGGTTAAAGTTGAAAAGTAATACTTATTTCACTCATCAGTATAGAACCAAGATTTTTGTCTTTTATATTACTTTATTCTTTTGAATTGAATCAAATAATTGGATCGTGTATCGTGATTAATAACCTCGCATATCACGTCACTACCATTCCAACAAAAATCAATGGACACGCATCGCAAGTATTGACGGTTACAAGAAGTATAATTACATTTATAACCTATTACCAGCATCATGATAAGACCACGACAATGCTACCAAGAGTGCACGATTGAAGATCATGTTTGCATATATAATTATGATTTAAATAATATCAATAAAACAATGGTCCATATTACAAAAATAAACCTACGGCCGGTGTCTTATCGTCACTATCACACGCAAGTCAATGACATAGTAAACAACAAGACACGATTCAGATCAAAGACTTACTAACTTATACTCTGCCGTGTTAATTTTGTTTACGTTGCATGTTTCCTAGACTTTCGAACCGATATCTACATGTATATGCCATCCGCGATGTATCTATTTCATTCACTGGTAAAGACCAATAAGTCTAACTACAGGGACTGTATTTATTGAACTCTGTTTAAAATAGCGAGTCGTATCCCATTTCCTAAATCAAATCTTGGCCAATTAGACAAACATAGCTTTTTGTTTTTTACTATTATTTCACACTACTATATATATTATTCATTCAGCACGTAACTGCCTTAACATTATTTTTGTGTGATTTTTAGCTATACAATCAATAATCATGTATTCTATTAAATGTTTATTTTATTACTTTTTTATGTTCATTATGTGTATGACCAATTATTTTTATACCGCCTTCGTGGATATCCGTTATACCCAAAGGTTGACTTGTAGAAAATGCTTTTAGCATTAAGTCCGTCTTTTATACCATATATCGTGGTTTAATAAAGAAAATAATTATACATATAACTCAACTGACCATATGTCGATTGTAGTGGCAAGTATTTTTTCAGTTACTAACTCAGAATACAAATAGTTTTGTAGACATGCTATATGTGAGTATGCGTGATAAGTAAGGATGTTCGAAAATGCTCGATTCGAGCTATTACAAAAGTACACATCTCATGATGTCGAATTCATATTTTAAGCAGGTATTTCTGTTTTTTAGTCCTTAGGCTCTAGTAGGAGTTAGTGGGTGGTAGTCGTACCATAGCGCACAATCAGTACATCATTTCCATGTAAACATAGTTAGACTTACTTTGTTTTTGAGATATGTTTGATCTGTATGCTAAAGTATTACTCTAGTTCTTGAGCAAATGAAAAAATTTGAACAATGCGTTATATAGATCTATGTCAAATTTATGGTAGTTTCTTATGTTATGTTAAAAATACTCTGTTTTCTTAAGAAGAGCTATATTCGCAACATTAATACAAGGAATAAGACGAAATTTCTGGCTTTTACATGGGTAGATATATAAAAAATTATAATAAAATTCTGTTAGAATTGACAGAATAAAACAACTCATGTTAAAGGGATTCTTATCAAAAAAGGTTATTACAAACTACATGCTTACTTAAGGACAAGACTGCTTGAACATAAGTTTAATATTGTTACGAAGGTTCACGAAGATTCGATGGCAAACAATAGTTGGCCTAGAAACCAGGTATTGGTAAGAACTACCTCGAGCATATTAAGCGAATCTCGCCCTTATGCATTGCGAAACAGGGCGAATATCGCGAATATATTCAATCGTGTTTGCTTTATAACCTGTGTCATGAATGTTCATTTGTTTTTCGGGGATATTGATGCGAAAGTCGAATAAAGTTCTTGAAGAAACTTTTAATTGGCTCTCGATCAGAGAGCCATGAGTTCTCTATGGAAAACAGAATATCTACGATCAGCGGGTGCGACAATGACTGTTGAACATTGCATTGGTTTCGTATTTCATTTGGTGTAATTAAGGTTTATACAACTATTATATTTTGTTTATACTGTTATTTGCTGTGTTAAGTATTAAAATTTGCGTATTTTTAGGGTACAGAAAGAAGTTTGAGAAACCAATTGGTTTTTGCCAATAGGCAAATGTAATAAAGTTACGAAGTACTATTGTCAGGGGACTTCGATTAGGTATTAATCAAGGGCATTTCGAAGTAAGTTTCACAAAATACAAGTTGTTTTTTGTGGTTTATATAAGTTATATTTCACTTTTAACTATTAGAACCTAATAACAGATCTGTTCCAATATTGATGATAAACATTTGACGACCCCGTAGCCCAGTTATCAGTGACCCTACTCTGTCCCGAGTTCGATGCCCGGCCACAGCAGACATTTATATGACAGATAAATGTTTGTTCTCGGGCCGTGGGTGTTTGTGATGTCATATTTGTGTACGTCCATACTACTCGCAACGCAGGGAATCCTTGTGTGGGTGGTTATGAGTGTGTGAGCGTTTATATTAGAATCATATTTTGTCTCACTTTTGAATACGACGCCCACCCGACCGTTATATTTTTATGACCAGCCTGATCTTCTTTTTATTCACAAAATACATCTGCCAGCCGAGATTGTAGAATGAGATAATTGTACCTAATTTATAGTGAATTTTCCCTTACTAATGTTATCTACGCTTGCACGTTAGTTTCCTGGACGGCCAGCACAAAGTTTTCAGTGTGCATATTTGGAAATAATTAGCACTTGCTTCGGTCAAGGAAAATATCGACAGAAAACCTTACAATTCTGTATTGTGTTCTCAGGTTGATCCGAAGTACGCCCATTGACAATTGGCTTTATTCCAGCAGTAATACAATTGCGGTGCGACAATATACTTCGTAAATATATAATTACTTATAAAGTAAGGTAATAAAAAACAATAAACTTATGCCATTTCTTGAATATTCTAGTTCTTTCGTGCGTCTTGAGTGTATGGTCGCGTAAAACTACTCACCTATTATATCGTTATATCACATATAACACGAGTGAGGTCTGTGCTCTGTATCTTTGTTTGTTATAGATGTATATGTCAAAGTTATACTGTGGATATATATTTGAAATTCGAAATCATTAAATAATTCAGGTATTTTGTTAATATGTTTATGCACGTCAGCTTTCGCTTTTACTATCGTTTCGAAAATGTGACGAAAGAAAGTCTTCATCTCATCTTTTAAAGCAACACATGGTAATACCAAAGTAAGTTTTAACCTGCGCGGAAATGGTTTCCGCACTGTTATTTCCAGAGATTCTTGTCATTAATCTATTCATATATAATATCTACCATCTATGCCATAATATTCTTTACCTATAGGCTGTGCTTTTACCGTATAGGCTGTGCTTAACGCGTCGCTTAAAAATTTCAATTGGTAACTCACGTATCAACCTTGGAACCCTATTGTAAAAACCAACTCTAAGTTTGGTTGTACTATGTAGCACTGTGAAATACACCATTTTGTTTCGACATATTTTAATTTGGCAGTGAACTGAAGATATAATCGGTGATTATTGTACCTAGAAGATACATGGAAATAAATGTAATATGGCAAATAGTTTTATCAATAAATATAACCCAGTAAAGCTGTGAATCGCAAGACCAAATAATCAAGTTTAGTCTCAGTGAAGTCTGAAGCTCGAGGTGGTGCGCAGTGGAGAATATTTCAAATTTCCTTTCTAAAATGTAAGGCAACTGTGACAGTTTTAGCTTTCTAGCTTCTCGCGCCGATTTGTCTAAATCCAGTTAATATATATCTATTAGGACAACATTTTTGTATGACGTTATTATTTGCTATCGATGGACCGCTATGCATTTCACAATTGTAGAAATATTGTTTTAGAATTCATTTTTGGACTTCGTTTATTTACCAATGTTCCCATCGTTCAGTAAACATTTTTTATTTGTTTAACAAAAGTTATCTGTTCGGTCGGGATATAGAAAATCCTGAGACATTTGGATACGTGAGCCTATAAAGGTTTCATATTCGTCTAAATTACAAACTCCTAAATACTTCGTTTAATCTATAAAAGAAGCACGATTTTTGTTTAAACCAAATAATGTTATCCTGCATTCCTTCAATGTGCTGTATTCCTGCAATAGTGGTGTCACTGTAGATCTTACTTCAAGACTCAACTCGACGTGCGACGTGCAGTGTTATACGTAGACGTATGTACTTGGTATTTCTCAGTGACATGACTTTCATCAATTACATTTGTGGATGAACAAAGGTGTCACACAGGTAACAGAATTAGCTAGATGTGACTATTAAATCCAGCTCAGGTCAGCAGTCACAGATTATTATGGGTTGACATTATAGTATGAGCGTAAAAATAAATGTTTTATTTAATTTCAATTTATATTTTATTTTTATGTTTTAACATATTTACAGGTAAGAAATTTAGTTTCTGCTCTTTTTCCGTATAAACTTTAAATATGCTGAATCTAAAACCTGTCATTATTTAATATAGAATCAAAAGATGAAATTTGTTTTATTAAAGTTTTTGTCGAGTTCCACACAGTGTGTACGTCAATGCACAAATAAAATACGTGTGCTTGTAAAATTTCATAAATTAATTAAGATTGTGTGAACTTATTACAAGAGTTGATTGAGCAGCACTATTATGTCATCATACAGATAATATAAAAATTGAACTGATCGCGGATCGCTTTGTTGTTTGTAGGTGTTAAAATCATAATTTTATGAAATTAATTGCGATTGGATGCAAATAATGAATAACAAACTGTAAAATTCGACAGGCGGAAGTTACAATGTAACAATCATTGTTGAAATATCAAATATTTTCAATAAACAAACTTCGAACTTTAAAGCGATCCCATTTACGAGATATATTCATTTAATTAATTAATAATGAATGAGCAAACATAGATTATATATGAGGTGTAAGAATCGGGGTTATTGAGCTCAAGATTGTGTAAAGAATATGGTAATCACGTTTTGAAACACAAGAAGAATTTCAGTATATTAAAAATATTGCTGATGAAATTTGAATAAAGTTTCATAATCAAACTTTAGATACAGATATCTGGTAGTTTAATTTAATTTGAAGGTTCAGTATCAAGATTTGAATTTTAAAATATATTCGGGAACAAACGTAGCAACCATATTAGCAAGAGAGCAACCATACTTGTAAGATATTTCAAGAATTTAAACAATGTTTATTTGATACCGGGCATTTTAAATTACGAGCAGAATTTCCAGGTTTTCTTTCATGACAGATTCTTAGGGCTTAGGATTTTGTTCAGAGCAATTAAATAAATACATGAAGATCAATAAGTTACGCATCACGTAGGTTATGTATGGTGGAAATGAATTATGCTCGGATAAACAAAAAAGGTTTACACGGGCATTTAGAAATATGCATTTAACAGACTTACCTAAATCAGGATTTTTGGAGATCTACCTAGTAATCATTCATTTTACTTTATTAGCATTGGTAAAGAGCTTTACACGGGAATGCTTTCTTTCGTACCTTCTCATTTCCTGGCCGACAACGCATTGGTGATGCCTTTGGTCTTGCTGATGTCCATGGGCGACGGTGACCACTTACCATCAGGTGGCTCGTCTGCTCGTTTGTCGGCTATCAACATAAAAAAAAAGAATGCGTGTATGGGATATAATAAGAACGAAACAACTCGTTTATTACCTAACGATTATTTTTAACTCAGTTTATTACTATGGCAACGAGTTTCAATCGAACGAAGAGTTTAATTTCAATTTTGAACCGGGCTTTTATCCGTACCTGTCTACACTTGACAGGGCGATGCAAACTATCCGTTTCGGTAAAAAGAAAACTGATCCTCCAAATACTTCACTGAAACCAATACAATGTCGAAAGAGGATCTGTCAAATGCTAATTGCAATGCTGTAGGATCAAACCTAAAAAAATTACATTAATACTTTATAGCTTAATTTCAATTATTGTTTATTCATAGATATTAGGCATTATTAAATTTATTCATCATGTCATTTCCTACTTATTTAATAAAAGTTGTTCTGTCGAATATTTAAATAATAATAATAAATTGATAATTATATTTAGTGCTACAAATTCATTTGTTTTCATACGTAATTAATTATTTTAATCAATTTAAAATTAATTAAGTTTATATTATCTATTTCATTTATTATTATTCACTATAAATGTTAGAAGATGTTGTAATGCTATGTCGATTTAAAAGAATGTCCAATACACAACAGAATCTTTAGTTAGAATGGGTTCTAGTGAGATGAGTGAACGTACCATACATATGTACGGACGGAGCGATTTGCGACGTCATTCGTTATGCGCACTGCAAAGGACTGGAATAACTTGCCCGTGTCGGTGTTACCGGTTACATACGATGTGGGAGTCTGCAAGAGGAGAGTGACTAGGCTATTTATAAGTTAGTGCGTTCACCATCTTAGACTCCATCACCACTTACCATCAGGTGGGATTGTTGTCGAGCATTAACTTATTGTATGTAAAAAAAGGTGAGATCGAGGTACATGGAGGCATAGGACGAAGTAAACACAATAAGGAGTAAGTTAAGAGTTTCGATAAAAAACTTTGAGTACTTTCTGATATCTATAAATATTTCATGAAAATAATCGGTGAGGGTTATGGTAGCAAATGGCACTGCCACATTTCTTTGAAATCTGGTGCTCAAGATTACGAAAACGATGAACAGAAGAACGGTATAACGTTCTTGTATTAAATTTCGTTGATTTGGAAAAGCAAGATTGGGTTCGTTATTCGGCTTCTGCAATGAATTGTTGTGATTGTAAGGTAATAGCAGAAGATTGGATGAATGTATCCTCTGCCTCATTACAGAATCTTAACATCTAGTTCATATAAAATTCAATTTATATGTATAAAAAAGGAAAAAATGTTAATATTGTACTTTGAATAGAAATAAAATAGTCGTTGTAAACTATATATAGGCATAATTTGGTTACGTCTTCGTATCGCCTTCAAAAGGTTTAGCGTTTTATGGGGCTTGGAATTCGTTTTTACAATAAGTTTCAAAAGTTGATACGTGAGTTACCTATTTGAACTTTGAAGCGACGCGTTAAATCACTACTTGTACATAGGTAAAGGATAATATGGTATAGATGAATATATTAAAACAAGGACACCTAGAAATAACAATGCCGAAATTAGCTCCGCGTAGTTTGTGACTTACTTTGTAGTTGGCATATGTCGTTTAAAAAGATATGCTCAGGAGTTTTTTTTTCGTTTTTGCTTTTATTCATTAGAGGAAAGTAGAATTCAGAAATTAATGTATCTGAAATCATTGTCTGTCTGAATTAGTTTCTAGATTATCTTCTGTTTTGAAATTGTTGTTTGACAGATTGTCTTATTGTGGGATGTTATGAACAGAGTTCAAAGCGTTTAAAATTTGATGAAAATCTGGCATATCTTATATAAAGCATATACATTATTCATACGTAATCCGTTTATACTGAAACATTCCATACAAAAATGAGGTCCTTTTAAGCATACTGCATATCACATAGTACCTATCTTTATCCACTTTAGGATGGGGCTGCGACACAAATGTAATGTAAATATATTTATATTTATGACTTTATACAGAAACTTAAAGGAAACTGATATATGAACTTTATGGAAATGGATGAAACTACACAGCGTAGTTTCTAATAAATTTACATATCTGTTGCACTAAGGTATAGATCAACCAACGGAATAATATTCGAATATGTTCCCATCGAATACGTACGTCAGTTTCATAACTGTAGCGGGCAAAGTTTGTCTGAGTTTGATTTTCAAAACGGTATGTCCGCAGCTGATCAAATATGTTTCAAGCATAGCACAAATACTGTACACTACGTCAAAGGATGTGTAACCAGACTGCGGTGTTGGGTTGCTATGCTCGCTGTCGTGGCAAACACGACAAATATAGGGCAACTTAATTTATTAGTCTATATTGAGTTTGAAATCTTTTGTTTGATATGTTGATTTAGGTTCTGTAGAAGGAGTTCTGTAAACAGTGCTTTAGGCATTTTATTTTTATGCGGACTGGTCCAAAGGCTAATAATTCAAGTTTTAGTAACCGTCTCAAGACTTTTGAGTAATACGGTAAATTATTTATATATGCTAAAAATTTTAGTTTAATTTTATGAGAAACTAGCGGAAACTAAACTTTCTTTCGGGATTAACAATTAATTATTATATGTATTATATATAAATAGCCACCGGGAACAATGCACCTTTGAAATGTTAAAGATTTTTCAAATAGTTGTCATGGCTCCGGAGATTATATTCCGCATATACACAAACTCCCAAAATTCGCATTCTCTCTTTATAATATTAGTATAGAAATCCATATGAAAAATCGTTATGCAAAATAGATCGCTTCACCGATTAAGTGACAATTTCTCTAGTATTTGAAACAAAAAAAAATTAACGTGTTTATTGAATGAAAGTACAATATGAAAATTGAAAAGAATATTATTTTGCATAAATAAAATAGATCTTTCGGAGTAAGTTGTCTGAAACTTTGGCGGTGTACCCGTAAGACTAAAAGTACCTAAGTCTTTAGTTGAGGCGAAAAATATTCATACAGGTGCACAAAAGAAGCTGCTAATAATGTTTGTTTAAGAACATGCGTTTAAAAGGGACAGAAAGACAGTCGGACTTATAACAACAATTATGAGTACATTAGTTTCCAACACACACACACACACACACACACAGTACGGAAGTCTAATAGTTTAACTAAACGTACAAGATGTGATGAATACCAAAAAACGATGCAAGAAATTTTCCGAAACACGAGTTTTCTAAAACTCGTCAAGTCAAAATATGCTGCTTTTGTGCGGGGCGGCCCGTGCAAATTTCAGATGTCAGAATGTTATTCGTGGAGACTGAATAGTCGAATGGTTTTCTGTCACTGTCAGGCCATTTTACCCGTTACCTATACCTATGTTACGATTACTGAATGGCTTGAACCCGATATCTACCTTCCAATTGGTTGGACATATGATCTGTTTGACTTAGGAATTACACAACCTATTTTTTTCAATAATCTATATACATATAAAATTCTAACTGATTGCTTTCTTGTAATGAAGGATATATGAGAAAAACTCTTATTAGGGGCTTTTTAACGTAGTAGAACCCAAAACATTGGTTGTTAGAATTTGTCTGTGTGTCTGTGCATCCATTCGCGCTTGTCTCAGAAACGGCTTAACCGATTTCGTTATGGTATTCACTAATGTATTCCAGGAAGCGTCACCTAATATTAATAGTTCATGTGATTGCAATCCGTTCATAAATAAAAAAGTTATAAGTTAATTTATTTTTAACTCATAGAACAAGTAAAACGCAGCCCTAAAACAATGCAGGTGCTATTTCTTAGCGTAAGGCGTAGTGTTTCTAAAGCAAAGCGAGGGCAGTTTCTTAGTAGTATAATAAAAGAATATATATATATATATATATCCTTTATTAAGCAAGGACTGGAGAGGATTTGAAGTTTTACTATGCATTATTGTTATAAATATATTAATCAAGAAGTGGCTCGAAGGTTTCCTGAATCCTATGTAGGGTGTTCGATAAATTGGAAGGTGGAGATCGGGTCTTAGTGTTACTGTGCGGTATATATTCACATGCGTGGCAGAGTTGTTGCGATAAACAATACATATTTTTAATAAATGAATGAGTGAATAATTTTTTTACAGTTCCATTTTTAAAATAACGGGCGAAGCAAATGAACAAGTAGATGAACGGAGAAACTAACTATGGCGAGTTACTGACGTCCATTGAATTCTCCGATATTATGTGCGTTTTACCTTTTTGGGGCAACACGGAACTGATGATACAGAGCCCAGAGACCTCGAACTGGAGAAGTCTGCCCCGCAGCGTGCGTTTTTAGCACAGTATGTCGGTAGCAATTCGGAATAGCTTGGACTCAACGTTTAAGCATCCTACATCTCACAGTTAAATTTCTCAGTAGTTTCAAAGATACTTTTACACAATTTCTGTACACTTCCTTTATGGTTTTAAATATATTTTATGAATTGCTTTAATATTAAATTTAAAATATAATAAGATGTGTTTGGTAACTAACAAAGTCTTCGAAAACCGGGCCACGGGGCACGGTCTTAACCACAACTCCTTCTATTTCAATCACCTTTGTAATCTATATCATACAGACTATCTTTCCTTCCATGCGTCTTACATATACTTAATACTATAACATTAAAGTATTTTTTTAGAATATACTATCCTTAATAATGAGCTCTTTCTTCAATACATCATTACAATAACAGTCTCAACGCATACCTACTAGTTTTCATGTGAGGGAAAAAGGCAATATGCATCACACCAGTGGTTTTGGCCAGCCAAGTAGGTATTTAAATTATAAAATCTAATGCGTATAAACGCACGTCTATTTTTAAGGCTACATTATAAATTAAATATCATTTATTTTCTGAAGAAATCGTGAAGAAACTTGCATTTTTAAAAACTTAAAAATAATGTACTCGGAGGGTAAAAACTATCCAAATAATTTATGACACTTAGGTTTGTGTTCGAAGTTATCTCTTAATAAGTTTGTAAACACTAATAATTCAGCGAGTTAATACGAGTTTGCGCAAATAACGATAGAAATTTTTTTCTTATCGATTTATTTGTGTATTCAAAGTATAAGGCAATTATAATCTTCAACCTGAAGAATTGATTAAGTGGATTAGTTACAATAGCAGCGGTATTTCCTGTAGATTGTCCCGTTGCTGGATTCAACTATATATTGCTTTTAATAAAAGTGGTTTATAGAATAATTTACTAGGACGACTCTGCTTGTCGAGGGAAAGGCCCGGGGTTTGATTCCCGGCCGGGGCAGACATTTATGTGATAGATAAATATCTGTTCACGGTTCATGGTCGATATTTATTTATTTTTATATTTTATTGCTTCCAATTTTAGTTGTAAAAATAACGTGACTGATCGCTATCGTACCAGTTCAAACCAGAAATATTTCTCGAACGCCTATATTGGCGAACGAAGTATGGTAGATGTAAGTAGATGATAACATAAGGGCCGAGCTGTCTTAGGAGTTTGATGCGCGTAGGGCAGACAAACCGCCGCACGCTGCGGCTAGTAGCGTCGGCGCGATACGGCGTCCACTGGAGCTATGCCTCCAGAGCGCGCCGGGTTCGGATCCGTGCATGTTTTGTGTGTAGTGAACGATCGATATAAACAATATAATAAACACGTGTTTCAGGGTTCGTGTGAGATAAATATAGCTTACATAGGCATATGTGTGTATATGGTATGAAAGTGCACACCGAGGTGACGTGCGAGAAAACCATTTGCCTACTATATTTTTTTAACTTCAAACGATTGCTATATTCTGTCTTTCTTCGAGATTAGTCCTACACATTTCTTTACAGTATAGGTTAGCCTTATACAGTGTAAAACAACGTCCCTGTCTGTCTGTTGACCGCGGTAAACTTAAAAATGAATGCATAGATTTTTTTTGTAGCTTTTAATAACATACAGAGTGATTTACTATAAAGGTTACTGTATGGGGTAAATAGGAAAAATTTATGTAATGCCTGATAAAAATAAACGACAGTTCTTCGAGTACAGTTCTATCTATCAGCCTTTCACAGTCCACTGCTGGACATAGGCCTCTCCTAGTTGGCGCCATTCCGACCGATCCTGGGTCCTCTTTACGAGTTCAGTTACTATTGATAATCGTAATGATGTTCATGGTGTCATATATATAATAGCAATACTGTTGAACGGTTATTTTGATGAATATTGTTAATTAATTTATCAATTTTTGTGTCTTTTTTATAGGCTGAAAGGCAGACGAAAAGGCCACTTGATGGTGAGCGGTCACCGTCGTCTATAGACATAGGCAACACCAGATGAGTCACTATTGCAGCGCCGACCGTGAAAAAGAGCTATTGTTACACCTTTTTGACGAATTCTGTATCATAGCGCGTCGGAAACAATACTAAATGCGTGTAATGGAGAGTGAAAAGGCTTTCATAAGTTAGTGCGTTGAACACCTTGGACTTCATCAGCACTTACCATTAGATGGGATTGTTTCTGAGCATTAACTTATTTTATGTTAAATATACATTTAAGCTTAAGGAATGCTATTTTTCCGATAACAAACCTAGTTTTCCAGTTGGTATCTTATCACGTGTACTGTAGAGCTAGCTAGTCGTAAAACAAAATTTCACGATAAACTCCACAAGCGGCAATAAATCGTGACGCGATTACTAGGCGGCTTGTGTTTCTTTGTTTGGTAGTAATTTTGTCACAAAGTTTAAGATAAAATGTGCGAATTGTTATTACAGTAATAATAGATGGTTGCTACAGTGCGTTATTGGCCATGGTTATCTTCGCTTTGTTTTAAGCGCTCCGTCTTAACTAACGTCCACTCCTGGACTGGTATGACGATATTTGACTCCTGGTATGACGATATTTTAACCCGCGTTGGTGGCATCACAACTGATTAATATGTCATACATCTTTGATATAATTTCGGAGAAGTCAGGTTGCAGGTTTATCTTTAATATTCACCTTTAGCGGGACTGCTTATTATTTTTTGTTTTATCGGATCAAACTCCCAAGGGTTATGTGTAGTTAATACAAATAAATAATTATAGCTCTTACGATTAAATTTTTAATGCAGCCTCATTAGTTACAGCCTGTTTAGGGATCGGTATACGAAAAAATGTAGCTGTTATAGTATTTTTTTTCTGGTTTCTGTCTGTCTGTTCGTCTATCACTACTTATTTTACCCGAATATATACAATAAGATTACATATAGTTATTAAGGTATAATATAGATAACTTATATCTATATTATATCTCAATCACTATATTTAATCTCTATAGATCGTCTAGTCGGATACTGAAATTGAGATCAATTGGTATTTTTTTACCTGTAAATAAGGTAACATAAATATATTGTATATTATCAATTCGGTAAAAAAATATTGAGATTTTTTAGCGACTTAATGTATTAATTAGAATATACTATTTTATTTTGGATATTTATTTTGTATTAAAATATTACATTTTAGTGCAATTAATAATACTTATATATAGAACCATTTAATACAGGTACAATGTAGTGACATTTCGCTACGTATTTTTTTTTTGAGATCCGTTTTATACATTTAAACTGCATTTATTATCAAAATATTGACTGACTGTTTTGTTTGACGTACATGATCGTGATATCACACAAATTTTAGCTCTCAGCTACTGTCAGCTCAAGTTTACCAGCAGTTGTGACAGTACTGTATAAATGAAAGAAAAGATACAACAGTAAACCTACACAGATAATAAAGAACAATATACAAAAACCAACAATACACTCCGAAAAATATATTCTACATCTTTCTCTTCTAGTTATAGGGTTGCTAGTAATATCTATGCTCGAATACGTCCACATTTCAAATTTGGAATCTCCTCATACATGGACTGAAAAAGAAAGCATTAACAGATTAACAAAAATTATAATAATGTTATTGGTTCGAAATTAATTTATCCCCAAAATTGTTATTCTAAAATCAATTGAAATAACGATCGATAATATTTGAATGTTGTTTTTAAACGAGTGTCTTATGTCAATTGTGAATTGATACAAGTGGCATGTTTATCAGTTTAAACAAAATTTAAAATTGGAATGGCTAATAACTGCTGTGCAAATTTATTTAAATGTAGCTAGTTGGAACTTTAAGAATAAATTAATAATTGTAAATACACATTATTTTCATTTTAAAGTACTCGTATAATACTTATTATGCAAATAATTTTATTCATACGAATAAACGTAACGAAAAATAAATATAGAAAAACATAAATTTCGTCGTTTACTGACAGGTATAATTAAAATGATGAAGAGCCGTTAAACATCATGACAAAAATAAATAATGTAATGTAGATAAGTAAAGGTTCAACATTCTTTTTAAATAACACTAATAGAAATACATTAGTTTCATAAAAAATCACAAGTACCTGTAGCTTTAAACTTTTAGTTTGAACTAGTGTTACAACGGTTCCATATTATCTTAAGATAATTTCTTTACTGACGTTTCAACTTATCTGTGATATTTAAAAGCAACCTTGATTATATTATCACAAAGTAAACTCGAGAAAAGACAGTTTTAGCTAATGTACGTTTTAAAGACTTTCAACGTAAAAAATAACCTGTTCAACAGCTTAGATCTTTTTTAGTTTTTCTGAAAACCATAGAACACTCGACGTCTTTCAACGCATCACAATTTGTATGATTGTCACAAAACACATTTCTCAGTTAAACTTGATCGTATATTCGAGTCATTACGTTTTCTATGCACGATTTCACTGTTATTATTTTTTGCCGCAGCCGTTTTGTATTCGACGCGCACAGCCGGTCTCCTGCGCTGATTATAACCGAGTGTATTTAAGTTTCGTACTCGCCTCCTTGTGTATTGTTTGCGATCTGTCTGTGATATTGGACGCATCATTTTATTGCTTAGTTTGTTTACATCGCGATTGCACGTTCCTCTTTAGGAACACGGGACGTTGACTTCAATGGAAGTTTTAAGATTGTTTGTCGATATTTTAGTTGATAAACTATTTCAATTGGATGGTTTAGTTTTAATATTTGCTAAATATATAGTTTTAAAGCTAAGATATAAGTATACACTTATGATTAGTGTGAATGGAACAGATATAAGCTTGTTATCCACAATTTCTAGATTTGGATATCCATACGATTTTAAACAGCGGAATGGATTATGACTTAGTATTTTTGGCGGATAGTAGTGGATTGAAGTCTTGGTATTGGGTCTTGGAAGTTGGATTGTAGTAATGGATTCTTAAGTATTTGATTAAAACCAGAATGCCTAGTCAATCGTAGTCATATTACAAAAAAATACTAATACGTTTACGAAATAAATACTTACTACTTAAATACTAAATACACATAATAGGTAATGCAAAAAACACTAGTGAATAAAATAAACTTGATAGTACGAAATTGTGTAAAAGTTATTTCGTTCACGTTCTATCCAATGATACCTTTAAAATACATAAATATGTTACATTTACAGTATACCTATCTGGGGCATGCGTTCATTCGTCCAAGCATATCTTCTTGAACCTTTTTTATTTTCCAATGGTGACTTATGTGAGAATATTTTTTATTGAATAGGAATTGATTGTCACTTGATGTCAATATTTGTGTTCTTGACCATTGATTACATTACGTACTATTTTTAGCATTTTTTGTGTGTGTGTGTGCAAGTGCACATATGCGTGTGTCCGTGTGTGCGTTGTTTTTTTTTTTAAAACACTAGTATTTGCTTAGTGGTCAAAATTAAATCATAATCATTTAATAACGTTCTATTGGCAATTTTGTTTTGTTGTTGCCGATCGCCGCCAGAGATGTAAAAATAATATTTGACAAATAGTATGAAGCCATTAATTTTACACTGTTTTTTTAATTTAAAAATATCCGTCCCAATACTGCTTTCCAATATTTAGGGAATTTTATTCTCATCCTTTTTCCACGGCGTTCAGTTCATAGCTCGATCAATCGTTTGACAGGTGTCACATTAAGTGCCTTAGTTGACGGTCGAAATATACGAATATCGCCGAAGAGAGAAGCACCAGAAACTCAACTGCGATTAAATTGAGCGTACAAACCTCAAAGTGAGCATTTGTGGTGCTTCAAGTTCGAAATTAATTTGATGGTGAGTACAACGTTATTGGCAGCAAATTTTCTACCACAGTTCCATTCATGGGAGTGTCTGTTAATTATTGATAGACAATTAAATTTTATCAATTTGTGTTTAGAGCTCATATTTATAGCTTTTACACATATTTAGTCATGATACAATGCGCTTTAGGTAGTTTCTTGATTTGGTTATTTTTTACATTGCTCTTGCTGAATTAGTGATGCAATCGGATAAGTGGATATGGTATGGTATGGTATAGACCTCAGAATTTCTTGTTTTAAATTAATTACATAAGTCTAAGTAGGTGTTGTAAGTAGTCCAATAAAAATTGAGAGTGATCTACAATTTCTTGAACATGTCAATGTGAAATAATAGGAAAGTTACTGTCCGACAGCCGATTGTCAAGAATCAATATATTGTGAGAAGAGATGTTTGATATTTATAAAAAAATATTAAGAAACTTTAAAATAATTTTTCGTACAATCGTTCTAAAACCGGCTAAGTTTAAATTACCCGAATGATTAATTTGAACTTCTTATCAAAATTACGACAAAAATTCGGGAATTCTGAAAAATGATGAAAAGCGAACTTCGTAAAAGACGGAAACAAGGTGTTCCTCTTCATCCAGTCGCACAGCTTGGAGTTATAATTTTTTAAAGTAGTGTTAAGGTGAGGCGCAAACTTAATTATTATAGTGTCAGAAAAAACTGATTTAAGAGGTTAACTCTTCAACTTCATCATCAACTGTGCAAATAAAAATTCTCAAATGTTTCCGGCATTGTTCGCATTCAACACTCCATTGTTCAGGGCATAGGCGATCCTTCTATGTATATAAGCCATAAAGCCTTGTTTGCATTGTATTTTGCCATATAATACCTGCACACATATATTTCTGTGTGACTCAGATGTGCAGTATATATATATATATATATATATAGTAATACGACACAATTCACCGGTCCTTCAGTAAGAAATGGAAGGCACGATCACTCGGCCGATTACCTACGCGTTGGACAGACCTGGTGAAAGCTGCAACTCATACGTCCATTATCCAATGTTCCCGTAATGCTGAAGACCGCAACAAATGGAGGTGCATCGCGAGGGCTGGGTTATCTAATGCAGAGTCAGAATCATGAAACTACGACCGCTCTATTAAGAACTAACAACTGAGGGGGAGGATCTCACGTCATATTGTGTCATGCAAAGGGCAGCATTAGTTCTGCTCTAACGAGCAAGTTTCCAATAACAAATTTTAATTGGTCAGCAGATAAAAAGTTAAACCCAACCTGCATCCTCCTATCAACAAATTTGCTGTAAATATTCGACTAATTTTAAGAAATATTCGATCATGTTTTTATAACCTTCTAGCAAGGAAGGGAGATTGTCAACTTGAATCGATTATTAAGTAAGGACTGGATATGATTTTAAACTCGATATCGTAAAGTACTTTGACCATGTGTTTTATAAGATTACGTTGTAATGGTCGGATGTCTTCTAAAATCGAATGTAGGATACAAAGTTGTAGTTGTAGACTGACGTCAAACGCTTGGAGTCACTAATGCTTTTAGCGGCTCTATCTGTCAATACTGTTCTCTAAATTAGGACTCTAATTCCGCGGCATTCTATCCAATCAGATTTATTTAGACTAATGCATATGTACAAACTCTTCTCTGCTATAATTAATTGTGTTAGTTACTATTTTGTAATTTTTTTTATCAACTTAACGGCCCCTGTGCCAGTCAATTTATCCTATTCCATCTATTTCTATTTTTGAAACATCCGTATTCACTAAATATCACTCTTATCTTGTAAGGAATAAAAAATAAGTTTTGCGCATATATATATCCAATGTATGTTTATTTATAAATATATATGTATATATTTTTTAGCAAAAAATATGAAATGTTTCCTAAAATAGGACATGAAAGTTCCAAAGTCTTACTGTGATGTACTAAAAACTACTGCATTTGATTGACACGTTTTTTATGTAAATATTATATTATGTTACGCAGTTTATGTGCATGCAGTAAATGTTGATCTTTTGTTATTGTTTCCCCTTGGGGCTCTATTGAAGTAAGTACCTAAGGAAGATCTTAGTGGAGTAACTAAGTAGCACCCTTGTACATGTTACCTAATATAAATTATTCAAATACTTTTCCCTGTGTGTACATAAATTGTTAAATAGGGCATAAGGAATTTTATTGTTTTTATTGTGTTGTTTATTATATCATAAGCAGTTGGCAAGTGAAATAATTATACTATTTAGTTTCACCAAATATTAGAATTGAATGAATAAATATTGGGTAATTTGGCCGTATTGGGGCGGCCTAGAATACTCCCCCTAATCCCATGCTCGCCGAACAGGGTGTCGTAAGAGGCGACAGAAACAAGCCTACTTGGTGGCAGGGCTTCGCGTAAGGATTATATTATCAGTATTATTATTAAGTCATTAACATTATTACTGGTATTATTATCTTTCCTTGAAGCCTGCCAGGCTAGTTTGAGTCAGCTGTCAAACGACTCGTCGTGTTCCGGCTGGGGGCTTGAGAGACAGTACTTTCTTTCTTACCTGTTTCTCATTTCCTAGCTGATACAGCATCAGTGACCTTTGGTCTTGTTGATGTCCATGGGTGACGGTGACCACTTACTATCAGGTGGCTCGTCTGCTTTTGTCGGCTATTAATATAAAAAAATAAGTCCTCATTTTACATTTCATTCATAGCGATGGAATCATTAACTCGGCTCATAATTGATCAATATGGTGATGCCGTTTTAGTATTATTGTTCGGAAATATCAATCACACCAGGTCAAATACTAATTTCAGAAACATATTACGGGATATATGTAACCATATGATTTTAGTCACAGTGGCAGCAATTTGAACGGTAATCTATGTAATTACCGGAGGATTACGGGATGTAATTATGTGGTTTAATAGAGGACCCTTTGGACTGTGAACCAATTACTGGAGGTATGTGATGTGAGCTGAATTACGTCATTATAATTAATACGTATATTCGATGATGCATGGTGAAATAAGACCTCTTTGTAAGCACGATATTGCAGCTGAAGTGCAGAAAATTATTTCAACTTTTAATCTTTCCAAAGCCTTCCTTTTAAATGGAACCATTTGCGTTGTGGACATATTACGGCTTGATTGATGTGTTTGAGTGTTCTGATTCATTGAGCTTTGCAATTTAGTATTGAATAGTGATTCTATTAACCTGCCGTGAGTGAGTGTGAGTGAGGGTGCGCGCGCTTGTGTGTGTCCTTACGTGTATGCGTGCGTGCTGAGTTAGGGCGAGTATGCGTGCTGAATTCGGTCGGGCGTGTTTGCGTGCGTACATGCTGTGTTCGATGAGTGTGCTTGCTTGCACACGGAGTTGTGGTGAGCATATGTTTGTGTGAGTGTCATTGTATTGTGTACGTAAGTGTGTGTGTATTTAGTTATATGTGTGAGCGCGTATGCTTGTGGTTGTTTTTTTTTCACTTATGTAGCTTTAATAAGTACGGCGGACTTTGTAAGTGAGCCCTGTTGAATATATTGTCAAATCATTCGTAATATGCGTGTACAGACAAACAATATCATGTAGACACAATATAAATTTATATTATTTGTAAATTAATTTACATTATTTAAAGGCGTTCCTTGTTTTTAAAATAAATATATCTTCTTTAGCCTTTATTCACTTTTGGTGAACAATAATACATTTGATTCAAAACAAAATTCACTCTCAGTTTGCGAGGCAACTGGCTTAAAACGTAGATATCAGATCCAATTCTGCTTGTTTCTTGTCAAACTTTTGCCCATGTCGCCGCGCTCATTGTAAAATCGGACCAGCCGTCATTCATTTTTGAAATTCGGTGATAAGGACCCAAACACACTTGCTCGAAGTTTCCTTCTTGTAAATTACATTAAGTATTTAAGCGAACTTATAACCCGACTTTGCTTTGTTTTTAATCCAGAAAATATAATTTATTTCAATACACAGTACTTTAATTGACGATATGGTTATAACATAATGGGTTTAGTAGTACCACAATAATAGCAACAATAATATGAAACCAACTCCTTTAATCGGTTTGATAATCAGTCACCACCAGCTCTAAAAGTGAAATTTCCGAACGCAACACGTCTATAGTGACATGTAAACAGATATTGTATCGACAAAGAAATAATATTAACGTTTATATTATGCTATACAGTGAAAATGAAACTGCAACTAACATTGCAAATTGTCACATAACGTTGACATACAAATTCCCAAAAACTATTTTTTGCTAGCTATCTAGCCTGCATACCCTTTAATTCGTGTAGTTCGACTTTGTTCCCGCTACGCTACGCCACATGTTGGGGTAAATCACACAAATAGAAGGCCAGCCGGCTAACAGATGCACCCCTAGTCTAATTGAATTCAAGCTAAAACAAACTCTAAACAAATATCTGTAGAGTTTAATGTTGTACGTATGACTGGGTATAGTAAGTAGTATTTGAAAAAAAAAAGCGATCGTTAATGACTGCTGACGGTCTTTCTCTGGCATTTCGTCGACAGTTCCTGTGCGATTAATAGCTCGGGTGTGTGGTGGAGAATTTCTCGTCATATTTACGGTGTAATCGCGAAGTTTGCAAGAAGTGGCTGGAGGGGTGTGGAAGGTGGGATTTTTTTTCTTTAATTTTTTGGGCCGGTTCATTGAGGTGTAGGATGTCTGACTTAAAAGGTTTCTTTGTGGGCCGTGTGCTTTGAACTTCCTAGATTTAATTAATTGTTTACATATAAAGTTGAGTGGATTTTTATGACAAGAGTCGAATATTTATTTATTTGTACTTTATATATGTCAATATATAGATTTTCTTAAAATCGATTGTCGCGTCTGTTTACTGAAGGGGTTCAATTGTCGGTTGGAGCAAATATGATTAATAAATATGGGTTCTCAGGTAATATTTGTTGAAATTTTACAATTTTGTAACACGTGACACAGAGAATCCTATGAATATGAAAGTTTTTGTGATTTAAATATCAGTAACCCTCCTACGCTTCGATTCAGAAAACATGATTTTTACGTTCACAAACAGTTAATAGCTCAAAACGATTATTAGTTTTTATGAGGCGTTTTAAATTTTTTACATATTTACTTCATACACCTGAATCTTTTCAGGGATGACTATCTAGTGATAAAAATCACATGAAAAGCTGTGCAGTAGTTGTTTATCTTATCGCGCTTAGGCGGACAAACATAAAGATAGTCTTATTGTAAGGTATGGTGTAAAAAACGCGATTAAACCAACAAATATATTTGTTAATTTTATTTTTTTGAACCATTCAAAGTAATAGAAAAACAACGATTTAATTCTCTGAGCATTCTTTACCATGTAACCTTCTGGCAAAATAACAATATTTCATCTAACAAAAGTTTTATTTTTAATATTTGGTGCTTTATAAAATTATAATTTGTAACTAAGCCACCTTTGGGCTTACTGTTAGAAAAAGATTAAGGTCAAAGTTCTTTAGCTAAATGCGGGTTGGCAAACTGGAAACTATATAATTATACGGGTTGGCATAATTGAGTATGCCAGCTAGTGCAGGGTGCTGGAGAGCCAGATCTTGACCGGCATCAGGTTGCGACGTACTACGTTTTATTGTGCGTGTACGTGGAAAGCAGTGGCCACTTACATTTCCCCATAAAAACTTAAGAACCCACCTTTTCTCCCGATAAAATAAATATTATTGAATGAAAAATACCAACATTTTGTATTTTAAGGTTAAAATGTTCTTTAAAGTTAATTTGTCTAGTCTGTCAAGTTTTCTCTGAGGTGAATTTTGGGGTTAAGAGGGATTTAAATCCACTAATGTCACAGAAACTCCTTCGGCAGCCTTCCGGCATATAAAGGGTAGCTCCGGGATTTCGTATCAGCATGGAAATTAAATCTTTGTTCAATATAAGTTAAATCTATTTCAGATCTCAGTTCCGCGGTCGATTTCAAATTTTCAAAAATTTTGAAAGCAATTTTCTTTTGTTACGATTTACATTTATCTTTTTTAATTTTACCTTAACTTTATCTTTGAAATTACTGGGCAAAATTATATTTGAATTTGTCTTCATTCATACATTGCAGGAAAGATCGCTTGACAGGAAGTGGTCACCGTTATCTGTGCACGTCGATAATAAACAAGTCATTATCATTAATCTTTAACGAATTAATGTTTGGCCATCCAGCCAAAAATTCAGAGCTATTTATCACTGGTTTTCCAATACCGCAACCGAAAAATATTTAAAACATTCCGAGTTGAGTCTCTAAGGATTTGTTTTATCCTTCCTCTGGGTCGGTAAAACCAAATCAAATCTACTAGGTAATAAATGTAGAGTATAGCCGTCTCCATTAAGAGGCACCTGGATTGATTATTTCATCCTTTGTTCAGTAGAGTGCACTACGAGCAGAGGAGGACTTGGACTTGAAGATGAGCCCTTTAAACCCCAAAGAGTGCTTTTCGGTATAGGTTTCTATATCATATTAACGGTATCATAGCTTATTCTGCAAAGCCACTCTTGTACATACATAAATCTTGTAAATACATAATACATAAATTAATATGACGTTGAAGAACAAGACATTTGCCGCACGGTACGATATTAATTTTCAGAGAACTAACTTTTTCTACTTAAAGTTTTAATGCCACCATCATCAGGTTTCACCCGCTCTTCGGCTCCTCGCCGTGTCCAATCGATTTATACCAGTCAGAAATAGCTGGCTGCGAACTACGAGTACATATAAAAAGGGGTTATATGAATTATATTGAATGCGAGTGTGTGTTAAAGCTGTGTTGGCTTATTAAATCATTGACCTTTTTATACACATTCAAATTTATTTTTATGTAAGTTAGATATAAATAGATTAATCAAAAAAAATATCGTGTACATGCGTTGACGTATTCTGTCGCTTTCTTTCCTACTTATGCATTGCAATAGATATAAACTGTATGTTTTCAGATTATAGTCGATTATATCAGTGTTATGATTCTTTGGTAGTATTTTCTGTGCTAATTACATATGCTCAAATAAATAACACCAGCAAATAAAATAGTTACATGATTTTAAGATACCCTCTGGATTGAACGCGAAATCACTTGACCGGCGTTCATTCACCGATAATTTAAACTATTTCAAAGTGGTGACGTCATAATGTCACATCTAAAACATTGATATAAAAACGCGTAGTAACGCGTTTATTCTTACAGGATGCTACCAGACCTCTCGGCGTCAGTGGCGAAGGGGGAAGTTCTAGCGAAGCCTGCGAAAACCCCGGCACACGAGTTCCACAAAGAGTTAACAAGATTGTTTGAAACTAATAATTCTGAGTTACGAGAGACCCTTTCTACGGACCAGATAAACAAAATCCTGCTCGAATATGCGTTCAGGGGTTGTGATATTAGGTACTATGTGAGAAGCGATTGACGAAAACTTTTAATTTTCTAGTGTAAGGTAGAGGAATTTGAATTCGTATTAGAGTTTGGAAAGGAACGCATTCGCAAAGAATTCGAATTCATCAGAATTTAGGAACGTAATTCACAGTTTTTTTGTATGAGGGTATTGTGCAGTGTATTTTGATATAAGTAATAATTGATATACAGCAGTTTTTAGGGTAATTCAGTAATTTTCACGTAATACCAAGAAGAACAGAGATCCAGACAGAAACATATATATATATATATATATATATATATATATATTGTTAAAAGATGTTCTTAAATTTAACAAACGTAAAATCGTGGTTAAACTTTCCAAGCTCATCCATAATTCACAGGATACATGGTTTGTCATACAATTACCTACACTTGAAATTCGTGGCCAAATAACACGCTACAATTCCTCTAAAGCAGTGTGGATTGCGTTGTTTCTCCTCAATTAAAAAGATTTGCTCTGCAATGGACTAGTATTGAATTGAAGTCAATAATTTCTTACACGATGTGCCTCATTAGCGCATTCTTGAAAAAGCACCGAGCAATTATTGGTTCTTACTACTACTGCATTGAGAATCTTTAATGCTAGGAGCAATGGATAAACATACATATTTATCTATTGGGTTATTTCGTCGGTAAATTTCGTATTTATCCATCAGAAAATATTTATTAAAAAAAAAAATTAAGATAAGTTTATTTCATACTCTCCTGTTACTTGTATTATGAATTATTTTGAAATAATATGCAAAGTTATTTCAATATAATTAAAACAGTAGTAGTTAATTTACAAGTCAATAAACGGTAGTAAAAATCTTGATAATTGGGTCATGGATCGACAGCTTATGTCGATCTTAAGACACGCAGTTCAGTAAGTTTGGACGCGGTCGTTAGTGGGATGGTCGCTAGTGGCGAAGTATAGTAAGCGATTCCGTGCATCTAAGGGGACGATATGTCATAGGTCCCGGATGTTATTACAGAACACTCGTTGAGCCGTGTTGGAGGTATAACAATTTTCGACTCTTGGACTGGCCGCTGGAGTACGCTATAAGTTTCTTTAATTATTAGATCTATGCCCTATAGACCCCGCTAATGGACTCAAGCCCAATCAATTAATGATATTATGATTGTCATGTTGAAATATTATAAACTGTCATGCAATAATTTTACCAAAGATAATTTAAATATAATTATTTTGAGGAGTTTGCTAGATGAAATAGGTATACAAACATATTATTATTTTAAGTGCAGTTTGCTGTGGTAGATTGCTGATGGTTGTATGATATTGTTTGAATTTTCGAAATTTGTATTCAATTCATGAATTGTTTTTCGCCATTGCGGATGGATAGATTATATTTATTACTGTAATGAAGTTTTGAAGCTCTTGTAACTTTTCGTCTGTTTAGAATCGTAAAAAGATTATGGAATAAAATCTTTGTAAAAAAAACATTGTATGATAATACTATAAAACAATTTTTCTAGTGACCTACTACTTGCCGTTTGTAAGTTTAAAAATGTTGTTAATAAACTTCATGATCGTGTGCAGTTTTATAAAAATGGATAATTTTAATTAAAAAAATATTTTTATTTGAATTTTTTTGAATAGTTTATTGAATGAAGTAGTGCCTGGAAAAAGGCGGTAATAGTGTTTTTATTTACCTTTTGAGGGTATGAAAAAAGCAAATGAATAACTGAACTAAATAAATGTTGTACTGAATATAAAAGCTTTTAATTTTTTTATGTTACTACTATTATGTTGTTTGTTAATATATTAGTTATTTCTATGACAATGTTTATTGCAGCGTTGGCAAGACGCAAAATATTGTGCAATAATATTTCTCGCTGTTGCAATGTTTATATCCTATGAATTAAAATAAAAACAAAACAGTTTTTAGATCACATTTATTTAAATAACATAGAATCCGCATAAATTATACATTGGCAAGCGCACAGCTAATTTAATTCACAGATTATAATTTAACATTTATTTTAGTGGGAACTTCAGTAAGCATTTACGTGTAGGTAATTCCTAAAAGGTCAGAAATTATACAATAATTTAAGGAGTTCAATTTGGACGCTTTATTTGACATACACCGATAGAACATTTATTATACATATATTTTCGTAAACTTTGACTAGATTATGACTAGATAGCACAGAAGAGACACCTGTTGATACTCGCGTTTACGAAAATGGCCCTTCGTACCACATACTTAAACATTAACCAGAGCCCGTTACGTGCTAGGAGAAATAAGAAAGTTATTTCGGAACCACAAACTGACACTGAATTTACAACATACTAACTAGAAGTGTTCGAAAGTGAAGAGGGGGAATCACAATTGGAATCTTGAGGGCTCTGGGCCGAGCATTACTCAGGCGACGGCCAACTCGTCCATGCCACGAAGCAAACGGGACCGCAGACGTGTGAAAACCGGATGTTCGAAAGCAAATCCACGGCGGTTTAGGAAACGCAGGGTTTCTTGTGCACACACAAGGAATCCAAGCTGCTCGGGATCCAAGTCAACAGGCACAGAATCCAGTAGCGGATCAGAGTTTTCATTCTCTAGATCAAAGTCATCAGGGTATTCGTCGTTGGTGTCGAACTGCTCATCTTCTTCTTGCGGGTCGTCTCTCACAGGTAACTCCTCGTTGGCGAACGCGTCATGTTCGTCGTATTCGTTGATTATCTCGCCTCTGCCGATGTTGCGTCTCGAGAACGTCTCTGAAGACGTAGCCGAAGCTTCTCCTTCAAATGTAGCATTGCAGTTACGGCCAAAAAGACGCTTCAATACCTGGCGTTTCTCAGCGTTTATCGGGTCATATAAGAGGCCAGGTTCACTGCTGGACCGCTTGCGGCGTCGCGGCCGTTTCATCCTAATATCGGATTCGTTTTCGCGCTCGCGTTTACGTTTGGTAGTCATATCGACTCGACCGTTCCGGCGGGCTTGGGATACGGACTGCGAATGGGCCGTGCACAGGGAATTGAAGGGTCTCACTGCGATTACACCGGCAGCTATCTGTCTCGCTCTTCGGCGCGAGATGCGCGCGCGTGTGAGCAAGACGGCTAGGCCAGCTGCAGGAGGAACAGCTGGGCAAGCAGATGCAGGGCGCGGGGCACGCACGCTTTGTTTGATAAAGTTTATTCGGGAAAATAAAACTGTTAGCCGCGATTGCGCGAGACAGCGGGGTAAGAGGAGCGCGGGCGGAAGACTGGCCCGGACGACAGCTGCGGCGCATCTGCCAAGCTCAGGTGAATTCCTCCTGCCTCAAGATGCCGGCATTCAGTAATTAGATGTCGAATCGCTAGATACTCATGTAAACAAAGCGCAAGCAAATAAACCTATCTCCAATTTGCACGCTGTAACCAATTGTCATGCTAAACGCAGCGTACTGCAAAACTCAATTAAACTCCGAATAAAACCGAGCGATACCATTTCATTGTTGCACGGTCGCTCGTATGTAAATTAATAGGTATGTGCGTAAATTGTAAAAATCAATACTCAGTTTTATGTACCAGCAAACGAGATACATAACTCAATACCTAATATTTATTGATACTGTAGATATATAGCTATTATAGAGTTTATGTCGTAATCCGATTCTAAGTCGTATTTTGGTTGTGGGTGTTCCAGAAGAAGTTTTCCGGTCGCTCTTAAGCTGTTCGTACAGTTTTTTTAATATGTCTTGATAATTATTATATATTTATTGTAATTACAGATGCTGTTAAGATAATGAGAACTAATTTCAAATATTATTCGTGAAATAACCGAAGGTCCAATAATTGTAGCTATAAATGTCTTTTTTAAAGTAAGTCGACAACAATTAAGCAGGCAGAATACCTGATGGTAATTGGTCGACGCCGCACATGGGTATCTATAACTCCTAATGCAACACCGGCGCGTTGCGGGCCATGATGGAAACGGGTGACGAGCGTTTTACTGGGTTTCCGACATTGAAATCGAGACACGCAAAACATTTCACGAGATATTCTAGACGGAATGTGGTAGTTACCCCGACGAGTACAGAATCCTACCATCATACACAAGTACTATCAGCTTTAAACTGAGTGGGTACGAGCTCAGCGACCACTAACAGATGGGATCGTTCAACATAACCTCGTTCATTTTTCAGCAGGATTTATCGCGAACAGGGGAGGTCGACTTCAGCTCAGAGATGAATGGATGGAGCTACTCACACCCCAAAACTACTATAAGTTATGTGCTTAAATCGGATCTGAATAAAGTCGGAATTCAGATTGATGAAAATATTTCCGGCAATATTGTAGAGGAAACTAAACTTTTTATTTGTTTACGCATTGAAGTGTGCTAGTTTCCCATAAACCGTACTGTAATAGACATTGCTGATATCAGAAGCTTGAGAACAATATGTAAAAAATACCTAAATGATAATAAATTTTTAATGCGTTCATAACTTTGAAAAATTATTGGTTCATGTAGAATCTGGTCCTCCGTGCATTAAACTGTCAGTACTTAGAATAAATATTTTAATACTTGACTGTTATATCAAACATTTTTTTACAGTCGTTGTAATTTAAGTAACAAGTTAGTGAACACGCTTGCAATATGTAGGTTCTAAATATCGTGTGCCTTGAATTGGTTTTGTAACAAAATTTGATAATCTCGTTGATAGGAAACAAAAAAACAGTAGTAGTTTGAAAATTTAAAATAAGAGTTTTTAGCTTATATCAATCGCCGTTTTAAATCAGCTCTCGATTGTCAGTCCTGAACAGCTAAACTAATCAATCTACTGAGACCGGATTTATATAGGTATTTGAATGAGCGTATGGATTCGGATTTCCAGAAGATTTATTTAAAGTAGTAATAGTCATTTATTTTTAATTTTATTAAATACGGTTAGTAAATTGTACTTGGCCAGTGTGGTGGACTATGCAATTTTTAAAGTGTATATAAAATAGTTATTTTATATTTTAGTAATATATTTTCGATACATCAAAATATCGTTTGCTCGTGATTCATTCTATCGATAGGTTTTTCAGATTATCACGTTCAGATAGACTATATATATATATATATATATATATAACTTTTTGATTTGGTTACTGCAGTAAATTCTACACTCCTCATTTGGCAACAATCTCGAAGGTTCATTATGGAACTACAAAAATCCCTTTATGTTAGGATTACCTATCTGAACACTACGTAGAAGCCATTGTTACACAAGCCGTACTAAGCGGCCGTGTACGATCTCAAAGGCATAATCAGAGAGAACTCGACGTCTTGTGAATTTGAGTGGAGAGGTCTTGAGTTTCGAATGAAAGAGCTTACTACATTCTAGCTTAACGGAACTCAAAATATCTAGATTAATTTTTGTTTATTATGTATCTATCTCCACTTTTATTTATGCTAGAAGTTCATCTTGCCTTCCTTCTGATTGAACACTTATGCTAATTTGTACATATAAAAATATACAGCCAATGTCCATCCCGAATAATTTATCTTCCAAACGGTAAAAGAATTTCCAAGCAGGTGTCATGGTTCCAAAGATTACCTTCCGCATATACACAAACTTACAAAATTTCTACTCTCTCTTTATAATATTAGCATAGATATCTTACTGGTGCGTAGATGGGTAGAGCAATTGTTGAAGTGAGATTGAAAAAGGCTTTTCTTGTACCGAAAACCGAGTAAATGATGATTATATTATATATAAATAGGTTCAATGATTTTGAACTTGAAAATAAATAAAAGCGCGGATAGACATGTAATTCTTACTTTCGCATCATCTGATAGCGCAGAAATTAAACAGTTTGTTGGAAACACAATACTCGGGCATTTTATAATCTTTAATGTGCACTAACAGGTACATCACTACGTATTATTCAGTGTGACGGGGTTTGCTCTATTGGTCCTTGACGAGGGATTTGTGCTCTGTAGTGGGCCAATGCATCGTTGATGTTGGTGGCTATTGGCGGCCATGAATAATTACCGTACGCTGGCTCGTTTGCTTGTTTGCTGGTTTTAAGAAAAACATGAAGCTGTTTGAGTCTATTCAAAATTAAAGAGAAGCTACATAACTTTCAGGACAAAGCTTTGACTCAAAAGGTCAATACGAGATGTGGTTGGTAGTTTTGCTTTATAGACGAAAAATTCTTATGAGAACCTTCCTTTTTATTACAACGAAACATGGTACCTGCATGATTAGCACCCCTCCTTGTAGTGGCAATCGTGAAATGTTTTTTACGTGTTTTGAGTTGTAGTACTGGAGAGTCAGTAATAAGCCGGTTCCATTTTGGTCGGCAATGGATAATGCCTGTCGTGTCACGGATAGGTGCGGCCGGCGGTGAACATCTAAGATGGTCCATCTCCTCGTTTGTCGGCTATTGACATAAAAATGTTATATTAAAATACTAGCAATCCGGCCTCACTTAAAAACTGCGTCTTACGCTTAGAAATAGCACGTGCAGTGTTTTAGGACTGGGTTCTTCTCGTTCTGTATGTTAGAAATATATTAATTGATAACTTTTTGTATTTATGAACGGATTGCACTAAAAGGAACTTTAAATAATAAATGATGCTTACTGCAATACATTAGTGAAAACCATATCGAAATCGGTTAGGCCGTATCTGAGATCAACACGCAAGAAAGCGTTCAGTTAGAATATTATTATATGTATAGATTATATAAAAGTCCTTTCAAATAATGTTCTGACATGAGCTTGTTAATAATAAAAAATCACTTTCTCCATATTCTATTTACATATTCTCTTATTTTGCGTTGATTTAAATAACTTTGAAATTAGTTCATCGTCCAGCTTCGAATGTCCAAAGCAGGTATTTCAATGTTATTTGTAAAACAAGTTGTTCAGGGAAAGGAATTAAATTAAATTAACTTGAAATGAGAAAGCGTTTGAAAGACATTCTTTTCATTTCATTCAATAAAATTTATCGCTTTATTTTGTACCATCTCAGCTTTAAGCGTAATTTGAATATACAAAATAAAATACAATTATCGATATTGCGATATTGCTGTTTGGCTCTTTTCTTAACTGGTAGGCCAATGAATGGAAAGAACCCTACACGGGTATAGAGGCTGGCGATCTTCAACTGCAGGAAATAGCGCCTTTGTCTCGTTTGGAGGTTAGTAGAATGTATCAGGAGGTATAACGAGGTACACCACGGGATACCATGAGGTACACGGGGAAGTACGAGTAGATTGACTTAGAATCCAGGCTGCATGCAGACTCATGCATCCCAAAATTTAAGTTTACCATTCCTGAATTTTACGTTTGACTTAAAGGCTAAGAGTATGGTGAGAAATGGGAGAAATGTATATTTCATTTCCGAAGCGGAGCAGTCGATACAGACATACTTACCTTATACTGCGACGAAGACACGCTTTTAGAGATCCGGGAACACACCTCACCACACGCGTCTCGTACGATTGGCTTTCTTTAACATCTCAAACAAAAGCTTCTATTACGTGCATAATCAAAAATTTAGATGTAGGGATTCACAAATGAAGTAAATGGTTTAAAATATATTTCAAACATGCACGAAAATTGTTCATTTCCCAATTGTTTGTTTCTCCTTTCCCCGTTCTCTATGTTGTATCAGAAAATTCGCATCAAATGGAAAATTCTGTTGGATACATTCTCAGTATAGAATCCTAAGGAATCCATTTCGGACTTGACTGGCATCTATATTATTAACAAAAAGTCTTAATAAAGAATATTTAGTATACAATTTATATTTCAAGTGATTTAAGCGTTAGGTTAATTCCAAAAAACTCTGACAACTAATATACTTTATCTGTGTTACCATCGAAATGAGGGAGTATTTAATATAGGACGTATTTCAATTTCATCAATTTTATTACAAAGGATTCAATTTCAGAACTCCATCTCACAGATCTCCATCGTACCAATTTACAGACAGTTCATGACGAACGAATGTTAACTTATAATGTCTTACACAAATTTTTAGCACCAACGTCATTGAAGTCTAACGGAATACCCAGGACCATAGATCCAGAAGCCATTCTGCCGATAATCATGACAATGTCGGGTACACATGGATCAGTAGATGGATGATGGATGGTCTTGTGGCAAAAAAAAAATAGAAGAACAACTGACAGGTCAAACAGATCCGAACCTTTTTTAATACATTTACATATATATATACTTTTTCGTGTGATATTCGATAATTGCTTTTAAAGTAATTAAGTAATCGAGAAAGTTCTCGATGAGCTAGAAAAGTTAAATTTCGATCATAGCTCGGAATTTATATGATAAAGATAAAGGAAAAGAGATTTACGAAAAAGAAAAAGGAGAAGTTAAAAAAAGAAACATTATCTGATTGAAATGTTTAAAGTCGATTTACTAGTTTCATGCCAACAATAGTTAAAATACAAAATGATTATAAAAATAAAATATTAGATGGTTTCTAAGTCAAGTTCCAGAAAAATAGTCACAACTTTACTACTACCCTTTTAGCAGAAAGTCCATATATTTTCCATTCCTCGGGAATAAATCCATTTCCTAGGATGAAAATGAAGCTAGTTCATGACTCATATATAATAACATTAAGGTGGGATTGTAGTCAAGCATTGACTACTGTACAAGTACAAGAACATGAACAGGAATGCAAGCAAAACGACAGACACACAAAAATTCCACAAAAATATGTTTTGACTCTTAAAAATGATAGTTTACTTTTAATTAAATTGAAAAAGAAATATGCAGATTCGGCCCCTTTTCACTTATGTATGTCATGGTACGACACCAATCACAGCGTAGACTAACCTAACTTTTAAGAATTATACAATTATACGATCGCTTCTCTCTATTATCCTTATGTATAATGTTAGTCTGCTGCAGTTCACTAGTATATTAGGTATGTGCTTGTAACTTTCGGAGCGTGATCTTCGTTTGCCTAATTATCTCCTCGGTAGTGTAATTTATCTTGCACGGTTGACCGACAACATATTCTGCAGGCATCAATTGCTCTTGCGATAATTAGGCTCATCAATCAATGATTGCTTAATGTAGTGGAAATCAATTAGGAATATACACTTATTTTATTTGTAAAAAAAAGTTCAGCGGAAAATAAAATCCAAAACAATACCGGCGTACTGATAAGAGGTACCTCGAACGCTTTAGATGATGAATATCACCGCCGTATTAAAGAGCGGTTTATATTTCGGTGTGAAACACATGATTTACATCTTCGATCGACTGAAAATTTGTTCCTTAGCGTAGCATTTAGCTCGAAGTCTTTCTACGAAAAATCCTTTTCCGTGTATTCTGTTTACATATGAAATTCTCTCCCTCTACCTATTCGACGTTCAATCACTTTCATATTTCAAAAATTAAGTTGAAGAGTATTATCTAATCCCATAATGTATGCTTTAGTAGATTGCTATGATGACATATTTAATAGTAACATTGCCGTTCACTTGACATATATCTATTGTATTGTACACTGCGAAAAGTAATATACGCAAGCTTACCTAAATACTACGCCTATACGCTTAGAGCAAACATCCATACAAACATAATACATTCATTCATTCATATATGTAGAAATACATACAAGAAAAAATTAAAAAATTGACTTTTTGCTTGTTTTATTCTTCTCTGTTATCTTTCTTGTGAGATACATGAATGTTTCGGCAATAATATGTGGCGCTATTTTCCTTCCTATGATAATATGTATTCATATATTCATTTAGATCACCGATAGATTAATACATGAAATTAAAGTTTACACAATATAGCTTTAAGTTATATGATTGGTACACTTATGTACGTTTAAATTATTAATCACAGCATGAAATGTAAATAAGACTAGCACAACAATATAGTGTGGAAAGGATATTCAAGCAGTAGTACTGGAATTTAAAAGATAAATTGCTGTTATGTTTTAAGTGTTAAGTGTTTGAATGATTTTGATTGTTTTTTATGTCTATCATCGAATAAAGCAAGATATCTTTGTATACGTAATAGTCAGTATTGTCCAAGGATAGTTCTGTAAGATTCGCGGGTGAGGAGCACAGGAGTGGGAAACACGGGAGGAACGTTGAAGAATATTGAGCCCCGTGTTTGGAGATGTCCCATCCTATTTACAAAGAAGGAATATACCGCAACTAAGAATATTCTCAAAGATATGTAACGGAGGCTGCCTACTCACCAGGCCGGCTGATGAACTGTGATCATGGGGCTTCTGTGGAAATGTCAAATACCTCAATTAATTGTTATTAAAGGTTTCTGCAGGTTTTTGTATATATACAACAGGCTATATTTATAGTGTACGGTGTTGTAGATCGTAGGCACCGTGGGCGGTGGCGCTGTCGTGGCGTGGGTGGTGGAATGGCGCGGGCGGCGACAACCACTGAGTTCGTCTGTTCATCTACCAGATATTATTTATAATTATTTCCACTCTATTATTATAACGCATATTGGACGGAAATCGTTTTTAGTTTCACTAGAAAATCCATACGAGAAATCGAAAAGCATTTTTTGCTTTTAAGTTCGTTTATTTATTTTTTCTACATCGCTTCTTTTATAAACCTCGAAGCTGAATGTAATTGTCTAAACTGGTACAGATATTCTTCGTTCAGGAAGTTTGTTTATCAACCAAAATGAAAATAAAATGTGTTGTGAATGTTTAAGTCAATGAACTTGAATACAATCTACACGTTCATTTGTGTATGTTGATGTGGTGTTGCTGTGTGGGTTTAATGAGATATCAAAAATAGTTTAGTTATTATGAAGTACCAAATTTGAGTAGGTTATGTGAGTCTATTACCCCTGGCATAAAGAGAGGGAAGCAACTATGTAGTTTAACATGTGTATTTGAGGTTACCTAAGGGAATGGTAGCTACAATACGGATGAATCGATTTTCATTCAGTTGTTGTTGTATGAAATATTTGATTTGATCGAGTGGTCTTGGCCATGTTTTGATCAAATAGACTTAAAAGAGTAGTACAAAGTACCAAAGAAACAATAACCTAATTAGATTTTGATGATAAAATTAGAGACCTTAAAAAAACCTCTGTTATGTGCATCACAAAGGCTCATAGTTTATTGATGCATCGACTTTCTAAAGACGTATGTAAGTATCACCATATGTACTTTATACCATAGGTAATAATTACATTTAAAATTTAACCATAAATCATTAATCCAACTTATAATAGACCATGCCGATGACAATTTTTTGCATATCACTAAGGAGTTCCTAAATAAACTTGAACGCTAGCAAAACTCGTTTATTCACTTCTTCGTATTTACAAAAATTACATTGAATATATAAATTTCGCGAGGATTTCAAGTGGCTCGCAATTTTCTCCCAGGATTCTCTTGTATCTGCTCCTTATGATATTGCATATCTTCTTTTCCTATTTACCTCCGCAACCGATTTATCGTGTCTCATCCTCCAGATGTATCGTGCAGGTTACGCTTAAAACATCTCCTTAAGTTTCATTCAGCTTTTATACCCATTCCTTTTCAGTTCAAGCCGTGTGTGAAAATCGCTCCTTCTACTGTAAGAGATTCTGAAACATTCTTGGTATTGAAAAAACGTGTTACAGATTTCTACTTAACTAAAGCTTGATGACAGTGATCTATATTATCTGATAAGAATGTATATATTATATTTTTAAAACAATGTTATTTAGTTGTATAAATTCTACATATATTTCTGTTTACATATAAGTTGTGTTTCTACATATATTTAAGCCGATTGTAAGAAATTTCCGATCACTATGCCCTTGTAGAAATTTTTCGTACATATTTTGTTTATCGTAATTTTATTGTGTGTACGAAAGAAACAGATAAGAATAAAATAAAGATAAATTCTAGTGTGAAAAACTAAAACTAAGTAAAACATAATTAATAAGTGCATAATGTGGTTATGTCAATTTTGATATTGCAACATTTTTATTTCAAAATGGTTAGGTAACACAAAACTACGGTATCCGATTGTGTCCTAAAAATAGAACACCGGGAAACGAAAAACCACGACATGGAATGTAATTTCTTCTGTTCCGGTAGCGTGAATTGTCATCGGTCGACTGTGGCACCCTAGTACCGGCAAGATATTATTACACGTATGCTGAATATATGATCTATATAAGCAAGTGTCACTATGAGATATCCTGGAGGGATGGTAAAACTATTTGGTTGATTTTTATTTAAAGGATTACAAATATTAGTAAACGAGCATATGGCCAGACGAGCAGGGAAGACCATTGAGAACTTGTTAAGGAAGGGCATTAAAAAGTTATGCGCACCTCACGCACTATAAATATTTTGTATATCTTTGCCGAAAGGATGCAATGGTAGAGCTAACAAACTTATTTCACCCACCGCGCGTTTTCAAAGAATAAAATTGAACAATGGTAGCGTCTTTCGACATTCGTGATTGGAATAGTAAAAAAGTATTTGTTTTTTATTGTGGCGGTACAGGTAGAAGAGTAATTTTGAATTATTTATATGTCGTATAAGGAACAAACTCAATATTATAATGTTTAATTTTAGTTTTAAATATAAAGGTGACACGGTTTCTTGGTTTTTTTGATTAACTGCTGCCCCCATTAACAGTCTGAAGACCCTTTAGCTTTTTCCAAGATTAATATCTCGCCCCTTAAAGCCCCCTGAAGTGCTTAAAGTAGCAGTATCGTTCACAAGGCCAGTTAGACGGCTTCGGTATTTCTTACAGTACTAAATGCGATTAAAATCACCTGAATTACCCTATTTTATTATCGTAACTAGTGCAATTATAAATAATAATATTATAAATAATAATTATAAATAATAAAATAAAATATAAAATAATATATAAAATATAAAATATAAAATAATTATAAATAATAATATTATTTTACCAAATTTAAGCGGTTTATTCATGTCGGAAGTCAATTCTGTTCCCTTTTTGCATAAATATTATATTTCAAAATACAACGGACTTCCAATTAATTATTGCAGTCAAATTGTGTGATTGCGTTGACTGTTTATTTGCTTTTGCCGGTTTACACTTTTAAAAGGTTCCATTTTCAATTTGAAATTAATAGTTTTAAAGAACGACAAAAAGTGTTTGTTTATTGTTTCGTTGTTTGTGTTCTTACGTTTTTACTTAATAGTTTGAATGAATATTATATTTGTATTTTTCACAAACCTCAGTGTTCTCGTTTATAACAATTTGTAGTGTTCTTACAAATCAATCAAGGGCGCTTTATATCAGGGAAGGCTGTAGTAACTCAGTTAAGTACTTCACTTGGGTGCGTTTTAGAAAAGTTTCGCCTCAAGTTTTTTTTATTATTATTATCAATTTCTTATTATCATTATCAAATTTATTTACGTATATGAAATACTGATGTAATCACTTAAACGGTGATTCGAGTAGGGATGATAACTCTTGCATGTATAGCGTTCCTAGTGGATTTTTCTCTAGTTTTGTAGACACTAACTAGTTCCATCTGTCTCAATCTTAGCGCAAGTGGGTTGTTGAAGTTAGAAAAGGAACCTTATAATTCTGCCACACTTTGCTAGATGGCGCTAAACGTATTCTTTTTAGATTTTATATATTACTATATTCAGTGAAATATGAGACAGAAATAACGATTTAAATACAACAATGGGAGTTTATTCATCATTATTTTATCATCATTCATTCTTAACTTACTAAAATTTTATCTCACTCAAGTACTTAAAACACTTTGGTTTTAAGATAAAAGTTAGTTTTAAGACAATTGCCAGTATTTAAGAAAGTAGTATCATTAGTGGGTCACTTACAAGACTCCTTCAAATAGTACATAAAATTTTCAATCTTAACTGTTATTATTACGCCCAGTATCAATTCAATTCAAATTCAAAATCATTTAGATATTTTGTAAATACACTTGTTTACGTCATTTTTTGCTTCTACTATCGCTTCGAAATATGCCTTAATATTGAGGAGAAAAAACGGCGAAAGATACACCTCAGTACATCTTATAAATTTACATACGGCAATTACAAATTAAGTTTTAACCTGCGCGAAATTGGTTTTGACACTGTTATTTCCTGGCATCCTTGTCATTAATATATTAATCTATACCATGATATCCTTTTTGTAGTATGGCTGATTTATGGCTACTGTTACATTATATTTAGACGATATAAGCATGATCTCTCAATCATCTCCATTTCTAAGTTCTCCTCTCCTAGTCTTGATGCACCACGAACCTGCAGAATGGACGATATTATGGGCAATATTCCTGTTCAATTTCCCTGGGCTCTTTATTATTCAGTTTATAGTGATAAGGTTCTGTACGTGACAGCTTTAACCCTCCTTTTAGGATCAATTAATAAATTCATTAGTTACACTGAGGGTTCCATGTATCATTCTTAGCTGAGATAACATCCATTACGGATGTTCAGGTCGTTAAGGCACTTGAGATGAAGTAGTTATTTTTTTTTACCAAATTGCCAGTTGAAAGATTTAAAAAAAAACCTTTCATAACATTATGAAGAACTTCCAGCTACTTAGGTTTTCTCGCAAATGTTTCCTTCGCTGGAGTGAGTGACTGTTAATACATAAAAATTAGAGAATTTTATAAAAGTTCCATTCAATTGAAATCAGTCCGTACAACAGGCATTAAATTGGTTATATTTTTTCACTTACAATCATGTTTTCAGAATTTGCGAGTCAAGACCTATACTTATCTGAGTGCGTGATGCAAATAAGGGTTATTTATGTATATTTTGTTCCTTTGTAGCTTTCGAGAGACAAAACGTGTCAGTCGGTTTTGAAGGTTCTTACGTCTATCGATTGATCCAAATTTTGTGACTGTTACGAAACACGTATCAGTAATCAGAAGTTGTAAAGTAGAGCGACAGATAACCATTATAATGCGACAAAGAAAATAATTAAAATCAATTAACACAAATGAAATGGGGTAATATAGTCTTTAAAAATTTGTTTAAATTTCGCAAATAACTTTCATTTTTGTATGAACATTTAAAAACATGCACTGCGTAAAAATTTAAAATGGCAGGAATCAAGATGTCCCAGTTCTCGATCCCACATCCTGTATTAAATAATTATTAATTGTACACAGAATAAGCTAAAGTTGGTGCTCAGCATTTATAACGTCAGAAAAATTTAGTAAATTGGAGATAATTTCACCTGATTTATTCATTATTTTAACTATAATAACAATAATGAATAAATAAATAATTATGTTAACATTACAACTGTGAAGGGGACAAATCTGAACATAAATTTATTATAAAATAGAAACACCTTTATTCGAGACACAGAGTCACAAATGGACATCAGCAAGACCAAAGGTATAAATGATGCGTTGTCGGCCAGGAAAAAAGAAGAAAGTTAAAAAGAAAGCACTGGCTCCCAAGCCCCCAGCCGAAACACGAGTTGTTTAGCGTTTGACTCAAGCATGAGGGTGGTAGCTAGCCAGGCAGTCTTCACGGAAATATAATAATACCAGTAATAATATTAATCATGTAATAATAATACTGATAATATCAAGCAAAAACATTTGACGAGATTAACTTGAAATTTGGCATATGTATGAGCAATATTGCGATTCAATCATCTCGGAAGTGGAAATCGATAGATTTTTGCAGGAAGAGAGACAAAACAGTCAAATTTTAATCGTTTTCGGGAGTACGAATAAGTCCATAGATACAATTAGTCTCTAAAGCATTTGTCTCATACAAACCGTTTTACTACACAGAGATAGCCGAACTTGTCTTAATAAAATCCTACCCTCTATATACGAAACTTATCAATGAACAATAAGTGCGCTCTATCTTCATATGAAGACAGCATTAGAACCAACAACTTTGCTCTGCCCGACTTTCAGAATGGAACTAAGGCCAAGTTTCAGTTCAGTTTTAGTTAGCTTCACAAACTTTTCAGAATGTTCTTTGGACATTTAAGATTCCTCAGGTCCTTCACCTTAGCAACCGATAACCAATTACAGATTACAGCCTCTGGACATTCGTTACATCACCAGCTTCGCCAACGCGTTATCGATTAAGGAGTAAGCGGAGGATATGATATGAATAATATACTTAATACATATAATAATATAATACGTTCGACATCTTAGATTTAATCAACACTCACCATAAGGTGGTATTGTTGTCAAGCATTAACTAATTTTGTGATTTTTTTTTACCTATCATAAACGTTTGAGTACAATCCCCTGATGGTAAGTAATGATGAAGCCTTAGATGATAAACCGCACTAACTTAGAAAAAGCTATTCCCTTATGAATTACAAAACCTCAACATGTAATGTAAGTTATAAATGTTTACCTATGTATTTCTGAAAAGTTTGTTTAAAAGAAGTATTTTATTTAAAGTGAATAACATATATGTATGTCGTATACCGAATATAGCACGTTTTCCTTAAATATATTTTTTTTAATTTCAGAGAACAATCATTCTATACAAGAAAGGTTATCTAACTGCTAAGTGAAATGAACATTTGGTTTTAAAACTAGCATTCGGAATTATTAATGATTATGTATAACTAATCAATAATGAACTCGCAATAATAGCTGCAAAAAGCAAAATCATGCTAAAAAAAATTTCACCCGTTTCAGAACGGTGCGCAACGAAAGTTAATTCCATTATCTACGTTTCATGTTCGCTTTCCGTCCATTTACTTCAATCCGCTTCAAAAGGGTAGGTACAAACAATTTCGTTTTTAAAACAATGAATATACGACAGAAATGCAATAGTAACACTGGCTGGCAGCTAGCGTTCCAAATTGAAATGAATCGAACTACGGGTATGTGTGTCAGCTGAACGGAATACTGTTCTGTATTTTTGAATTTGAAAAACGAATTCAAGTACTGACCTTAACCAAATCGCACCTATATTCGCTCCATGATACCATTTACATGTAACATCTTTTACAAAGGACATATGAGAATGCCATAGAATATAAGGATGAATACAAGACGTAGTTTACAAAAGTATTTACTATCTTTCTGCGGCTGTCAGTGATGTAGTGTAGTCAGTCTAGTAGTAAAAAAACCAGGTCCATTGTTAGTTTTATATAACGATAACTAACTGTTATGAAAACCTGACTTTACTTATTGCCTGCCTGATTGCGAGATAGAAAAAGAAAATAATTGGGTTATAGTGTTCTATACACGTATGTATGTATTAAGGGACTTTAATTAGGAATACATTTTTATAATTAATCATTGAACCATTACTTATTTTCTGTGGTGTTGGGCTGATGTTGATATACTTGGATTTCTTTACAGATGGTTGCCGTATTGACACAGTCTGTACGAGCGACTATCTAATAATTAGGTGTAATATGATGTGAGGAGTATAGAAGCAAAAGAGCCTCTGTCTGAATTTTATTATGTTAATCTATGAATGTCATTTTGCTCATGATAATGAAAACTATATAATCCCATCAACATTCAGTTGCGAAGACATCTCATTTTCTGGTAAATCGTATAAAAAACACGTTGCAATGCAAACGCTATTCTCCATAAACATTCAAAAACAAAATGACTTATGTATGATAAGCTACCCTGATCATTTGTTACTTGTCATAAAATATGATATCAATGATTTGTCAGAAATAGTTGTTGCAGAGGTAAATGATGACAGAATTAGCAATAACACTGTAGGGTGGAGAGATAACTTGTTGTCTTTCAAAACAACAATTTTACAACAGTGTTCCAAAGATTTAAACTGAAATAAAATCATCAATGTTGATATATCTTTTCAAATGTCGTCTTATGATACGTCTTAAAGGCTCCGCGCATTCAATTTAAACGTATCATCTTTATAGGATCCCTTCTGTATCTGTCTTATTGTATCTGTGCCTGTACTGTCCGAGAAATTAGGGACGAATGGATTGCGGAAACCTTAAAACGGGCAACAATATACGTAATCTGCATTAATTAGAATCTGTGCACTGGATTTCTGCATATTCCCAGCTATACGGGAATTAAAAGTCCATTAAACACCGTTTCATTATTGGGAACATTTTGATGCTGGAAATACTGTTCTGTACAGTGTGTGTACCAACCACACTTTGGGTTGATTATGACCTACTTAATAAGCCATTGCCCTGGTTTCCACTGATTGCAGTTCATCAATATTAGGTGTCTGTTTTGTTAATTCTTTCTTTTGTAAATAGCACACAGTAAAATTTCTTTTTGCTTGAACGCACTCTCATAGTTATTTTACTACTAGAACGACAGATTAATGAGGAAGATATTATATGAGATGTTTATAATATAAGTTTATAGTAGAAGATATTATATGAGGAAGATATTATATGTGAATAAATATTTGAAAAATGAAATGAATGAGTAACCATTTTTTTTAGAGGGTCCTATTTGTGAACGGCATGATAATACTTTTCAAAGCAAAGTTACAGCGGTATACTGTCATCAGATAGAGGTAACTTTTTTTTACATAAAATAAGTTAATGCTCGACAACAATCCCACCTGATGGTAAGTGGTGATGAAGTCTAAGATGGTGAACGCACTAACTTATTAATAGCCTATTCACTCTCCTCTTGAAGACTCCCACATCGTAAGTAGCCGGGAACACCGACGCGAGCAAGTTATTCCAATCCTTTGCAGTGCGCATGAGGAATGAAGACGCAAATCGCGTCGTCCGTGCAGGTGGTACGTTCATTACGTAAGGATGGATACCTGCCATACATCGAGTTGTCCAATGGAGGAACGGCGATGGGGGAATTAATTGGAACAATTCCTGTGCACATTCTCCAATATGTACCCTAACTGATGATCTTCTTCTATATGTATATTTAAATGTGAATCATTTCGGTTCACAAATGGCTGTCTGAGTGGTCTGGAACAAAACGTTTCAGAGATAAAAGCGTCTAATGTATTTTCCTTATTATGTTTGTATATTCTCTTATCCTACGTCACCTTGTGCTGTGCAGGCATTACGCAAGGATACTCGAAAATCACTTACTGTATACACTTTTTACCGACGAGACCGTGGACGCTGGCAGCACCACTGCCGACTACTGTGTCACGGCAACCACTACGTTTCCTACTGCTTTCGATCAACCATGGTGATATTTCATAATCCTTTTTCGATCTAGATTATTTGATTTAAAAAAATATTAGTTTGCAACATTATCTGGTGATTTTGGTTGGTTTGGTTGGTTGGTGATCTTCGGCCATAGTTGATACATATTACTTGTAATATATGTGTGTCTGTGTGTGTTAATATTTTTAATGTGTTTAGATGATTTGTATATATTATTTTAGGGTACTATATTTACGTACTTCATGGGTGTCTTAGTATGTATTTGTATTTTTTTCGTCCTTACTGTGTATATGTATGTATATTTGTGGACGCACTAAGAATTCCTCATTTGTCTTAATATTTTCTTTTGTGGGTCTACTGGATAAGATTTATAAATGAATTAAGTAGCACCCTTGCACACAGTTACCTTTCGAAAATTTTTCTTGTGATATTTCTATTTATAGTTAAAAAATATTAAACTGACTAAAGTGCCACTTATTGGGACACAGCGTAACTAATGAATTAACTTGTTGGTTTGAAACAAATAAAATATGTTTTCAAATGTAAGTCATAAATAAAATAGTCAATACTCGATAGCTCGGGTCGGTCGTTAGCGGGATTGGTGACAGAACTTAAGCGCTTACAGGCTTCGAAGGGAACGTTAAGCCTGGTGATGTTAAATCATAATCGCTAAGGTATGGTCTTCGGTGGCCTAGGAATTTGCAACACTGGGTAGCCGCTAAAGTCTTCCTATCGCACAGGAGCAGCGCGTTGGAACAGAGCGAGGGAAGTGAGTAATAGCTAAAGTGAAGTCACGTCGACTACGAGGAGAGACCTGTGTGCGGGAGTAGCATAAGGAGTTAAGTTGAGTTCAACGAATTAAGCCCTTCAAATATTATGAGATTACTAAAAGCACCATTGATTATTTATATAAAAAAAAAATGTTAAATTCTAAGATTTTTCTAAATTTTTTTTTTTAGACTTGGCCCTTATCTAAAATAAAATATCGCGATATCCTAATTTAACAAAAATTTTAAGAAACAACTATTTTTATGAGCACTATGTGTTCAGTGATGTGTGTTTTTTATGTTTTTTTCGTCTGCGCATAAAATATATTGGTAGGTTATATAAATAGCAATGCAGACGAAGTCGCGGGTATCAATTAATGCTACATGAAGAATAATGTTTTTGTGTATATGTGGTTGTTTTGACTAAAGATGGCTTAGTTATGACTTTGGCTGATTAGTCGACTGGCCGACGAGTCGATATGATATATGAGCGTTAAATAACCGAATATTCCAATATTGATGACTTCTTGTCTCCTCTTACAATGAGACATGTCAAGGCAAATTTCAAACATCTTTGAGAACATGTAAAATTATATTTATGTTTCCTCACAATGGTTACATAGCTTTGAAAAATTAGGTACGTGTATCAAAAAAAATGTTTAGCAACAAATGGACTCATTTCTTTTGATCTATAATTTAACTCAGAGAAATTTTATCCTTATTGTAATGACAAATGAATGCTTTTACGTTAGTCGCTGTAGAATAAATGTGTTAGTTAGGATTAAGATTTGCCAACGAATGGACCTTTTATCTTGAGACACAAAAGATTGTCGTAAAAATGTTCTTATACCGTCAGCTTATACGGCTAGAAGAGAAATGAAATCTCGGTATTAATAATAGATGTTCAGAAAGTATGTACTGTTACGAATTTAAGAATGATAGTGGAGGATAATAGAGTAATCAGAATTAGAAATGACATGAATTCCTGAATTTAAAAATATTATAGACGGAAGAAACATATACTCGTATTTAGCCTACTTTTGGCTGTATCTCCTTATAGCTTATACAAGAGTAAGACTTTTTGGTTGTTGTCGAATTTTAGCGCAACTGATGTATTAATTATTTGTAAAAATATTACTAAAAATATATATTATATTAACAGACATTTATATTCATTGTATTTACAGTAATATTCAAGTCGAACCAAAATAAACCAGTAAATCATTTTCTTATTTCTTTGTTCTACCGATGTTTATTTATAGTGTCTGCATGGTATGAAATAAAGCTTCAATAAATGTCTCATGTCCGAGAGAATAATTGACGTCAGAGAATATCTGGATTGTAGAAATTATTCAGATTAGCTTAAGCACTACCTATAATCGACATTCAAATACATCTGCATCTTTTCCGCGTGACATGTGCAGTAGAAATAAGATGTCTAGAAAACTGTTTGGTGTCGTATTGCAAGTGACAGGCATTCAATGGCGAAAATAGATACTAACACAGTAGCTCTGCCTTTTTGTGTCTTTAACCGTCTCGTCATAATTAACATGTTAATTTAATCAAGTCTAACTTTGCGTATAGATTATATGTTTTCGCCTCCTGACTCGATAAGGTGCGTTGTTACGATCAGTGGACAAAACTCAATGGCTGATTGAAGAACTTGATGAGTGAAATAAATTAGATTTAATTGTACGTCTAAAATTGAACATATCCACATAGAAGCGATTGCCTATTAAAACATAGTCAAAATATTTCATAGATAGAAGAAAATCGGACGGAAATTCTATTTACTAAAATCCGTTCAAATCCTTGTTCTTACCAATAAACTTCCCGTACACTTATCTGGGACAATAAGTTGAAAATATACGCTCGTATATTACTCATATGTATAAGATTACATACCTATCTAGTAACTTAGTAAGTTAGTAGTAATAGATTTAATGAGTAAACAAGATTTTCGGTTGGCTTGTTTGTTTGCCTAATTAACTGTGGCTACAAAATTTAACTTTGACGTTTTTGAAATTTTCCAATTTCGTTTATAATGGCGACACTGGTTATATTTACGCCTGCGCTTTAGTTGACCTGTAAGATAAAGCGAATAGATTTTCTAACTATAATTCTTTCTTTTATTTTGTTAAATGTAAATATCTAAACAGCAAATGGGAAACATCATCATTATAGAACCCAATAAGTCCGTTCAATGCAAAAATATACAATTAAAGAGACATATTTTTCGTTTTAAATTATATAGGTAACTTCACTACAATCTCATCTTTCCAAAATAAATCCTACAGTCTTAGGTGACAACGCTAACTTAGCCTATTCATTGTTGCGTTGAAAACACTCACATGATAATCGAATGAGAACACGAACTGTAAAATGTCCCCGACAATAACAACGATACGGATTGTTATAATACTTTTTGATTTTCGTCTATTCAATATTTAGTGTAAACATATCGTATCGTTAATGGAACTCATGTGCCGCAGGCGGATGGAGCTGAAATTCATAATCTGTTCGTAATTAAATGTTGATTCCGGGAACCATGTAATTACGTCGCGTTTTGAAAGCGATCTCATAATATTCGAATATCATTCTGAATAATTGAGTGCTCGGTACGGTCGAATGGTTGCAGAACTTGTATATTTTTTCATCATTATGAAGTACCTATCGGAGAGGTATATTTAACATTGATTTTTATCTTTACAATTTTTATCTATATCCCCGGTGGTTAGTCTGTGCGTTGCTTGTCAGTCAGGTCCTCGAACTGTCAAACTGAATTTCACATTTTTATTGAGATTTACATACAAAAATTTATATTTTCATGTTTTGCATTGGTTTTTACAAAAATGGTAACATGCAAACCTTGGTAATTAAGAATACAAAACAATTAGCCAAATTTGTCGAGGCATTTTATGCTAATAATCTTTCATATATACGACAATTGGTTTTTATTTATATAAATTAAAAAATCATTTGACAGTTTGAATATGCAATCATTATTTGCAGCGTTGTCATGCGGGATATCTTAGGAACTATATATAATATAAAATCTAACTCTTATTTTATTTATTATACTTAAATGAACGCCATAAGTTATGGACAACAAAAACATGTTACAATTAATATATTATGTTGTAAATAAAAGGAGATTTGCTTTAGAACTTTAACGGTGTTGAATCTGCGCATATCTTTAGAAACTTTTAATGCTATCAATATAAAGAACAAAACATACTTTTTTGGAACTTTTGTCTGTCTGTACACGTATAAAACTAAAATCGAAGCGAGAGCGTGATATTAGTTGAATACTGGCAACATTACACTTGTGCAGCCATCTCGCTTTTTGTTGTTTTTTACGTTAAGTATCTAAATTTCCTATAATTATGCTTTTTTATTTGCCACAATTTTTTTTTGACCTGACAGCCTTAGGACATCACAGTAACAATTTGAAATCATCGCATAGATATCTAGAGTATACAATGTAGTGTATTCAAAAAGAAATCTAAAGAGTATCTATCACTTTAGAGTTTGTTATCAAATGAGATAATGAGACGTATCCAATTGCCGTAATTAATTAATAAAACGTAGTTAATTAAAAGTGAAAATTTTTGCAACATCTTCGTTATGTATTGTTAATTATAACAAAGTGAGAGTATCGTTTCACCAAATAATTTTGATAACAGTTCGTAGTTCCTTTGAAGGTATCTGTCGCTGCAAAACAAAACGACGTCTCTATGGTACAAATTAGCTACAATCAGTACTTAAAGAGGATTGAGGTATATAGATAAGTATAATTAGATAATACAGTATTAAAAACACTTTAATTTGAAGAAGGTGAATTTCTTGGTTTCATCTCTTTTTTTTCTTCAAACTTAACTGGGACTCCCACACATAATAAATAACGGTGTTTTTTGGTAACAAACACAAAAAAATATGAACGAATTGAGAACTTCTTCCTTTTTTTGAACTCTGTTATAAAATTACATTATTTTTTGACTGTCTGTCCGTTCTCTCCATTCGACAGTCTCCATTCTTCATTCTTCTTCTCATTCATTCATTCTCATTCTCATTCATTCATTTCTCTCCATTCTTCAGTGTTAACTACAAGCGGACGCTCCCTCGGGAGTGCCGCTAGCACCCTTTCCTTCCCTAAGGAAGGGTCGCATCCGATGAAGGCTTAGAGGCCACAAGGCCAAAGCCAACTTGGGTGGTGTTTAGTGGGTAGGCCCCTAGGTTTCTCGGGAGTTCCACATAACCAGCGCAGCCGTCTGCGCTGGTATGCTATGAGCACTCACCACCCCCCTCCCGCGCTTTTGCGGAGGGTAGCCCTTTTCCATCTTCAGGGCGCAAAAATAAAAAAAAATTACTGTCTATCAGAATTGTCTCAGAACTCGGATTTTCAGGGCGTTTTTACCAATCGATAGTTTAATTCTTGCGACGGTTTAAGTTTAGGGGATGAATATGGAAACTTTGTAAAGCCCTGGTTAAAAATTTATTAAAATGCTTTCGGGTGCGTATAGCAATATTAACTTTCAATTTGTTAATTTTGTTAATACTCTTTATACCACTCCAGTTTATAAGGAAATTTTGAAAGGCTGGTAATTTATTGTTTCCAATTTACGCTAAGATAACATGATAGAAATATCCTGTACCTGTATCTTAAATCCCTTTTTAAATAACGCGTTAGTATAATTTTTTGCTGAACATTTTTGCCTTACCTTCTATATATTTTTACCTTTAACATTCTCAGCAAGTTCCTGAGGTTCCGGAACACTAAAAACGCGGGGTTTAGGGTAAATTGCTACATTACGGGGATATGTGTAGATATGTCTAGCGACAGATAACAAAATCGATTTTTCATGTAGGTTTTACATATTGAATAAAATATACCCCGAGCGGTAAAAGCGATGTGGGTGAATATTATTTTATTTGAGCTGTTTGCACAAGGTTACCTTCTGTTGGATTGACAGGAGTTTTTAGAAGAGCCTGTGCGTGGGTGTGTAAGCTATTGTATGTAAGTTTATTATTGTATCCACAGACAACAAAAATTTGCTTATATATTTTTTTTCGGTTGGGGGGTAAAGATAAGGGCTATATAACTTTGGATCCCTCGCTCATATTTTTATTATACCTGTTATATATTAAATATGTATCAGTTCCGTTCTTGTTTGCAAGAATTTCTTGAAAATTACAGGAAACAAAATACGAATGAAAAGTTTGTGCTGGCGCACTATTTGGAATCACAAATTTTTTGGAAATGGAAAAGTGATAGAGTGCATACTTAAACAATAAAACAAAATAAATTCTATATTATAAAGACCATTTTAAGTTTTTTAATATGAATATGCTCGTATATCGTCGCGAACAATTAGATTTAACTTCTTTGTACAAGTTCTTGGTTCTTTGTCAAGGTTAATTACAGCATACCGCGAAATTATAGAAGGTTTATTACACCGTTTCGAGTAGATACCATTTCGTAGAACAGTGCTCGGTGCTAATTCCGTAATTCCACGTCTTTTGCAGAATATTAAATGGATGCCATGTGTCATTTGATATAAACAAATTCACTTCAGTGATTTAAAAAAGTATAAGATTAGGCCGCCACAAATAAAAATCGTATACGATTTATATTACTGTAAATTAATTAGTGAATGCTGTGTTGTCTTAAATGGATACACATTTAGTCATTAGGATAAATTGTAAGCCTAACTAGTATGTAAAAGTGTTGTAACGACTGGCAAACCGAAATAAATATAATAAATAAATAATATTTACCAAACACAAACATAAATAATGTGTCAATTACACTAGTGGCTCGTCTCGACTTCGTTCGGGTTCAGCAATTCATTATTATACAAATACACGTGACACATAGCCTATGTCCACCGGGAACAATGTACTTTTCAAAAGGTTAAAGATTTTTCACATAGGTGCCGTGGTTCAGGAGATACAAACTCACAAATCTCTTTATGATATTAATATAGATAGATAACCATTAAGTGGGTAAATGAATATTAACTATTACACGTTGTATTTTATGTCGCTGTTCTTGCGCCTATAAAAAGTGAAAGTGTTATCATAATAACAAATTATGCATATTAATAGATAACTTGATACATTTTGACTTTCTTCCTTTGGGTGTGACGTTTGATCCACGTAATCTCAGATTCTAAGTATAAATTACTTCGTGTGTCCTGATTGCGCTAGATGGCGTTATTTATACATTATCTTATTCCACAATCAGTACTTTGGTGTATGGTTTCAGCAAGCAGTTAGAGTAATGTTATTTACGATAGATGGCAACACAGTCAGATTAATTTTTTATCGTTTTCTCTTGTGGTTGTATAGATTGCAGTAAGTCTAATGAGCTTTTTTGTAAATACCTTATACACATTATTATTTTTTACCGTTTAAAAGAAACTCCTCAACACATCTTTGAAACCAACATAATGACAATTACAAGTAATTAATTAACTGTCCAGAAACCATAGGAAACTTTAATGAAAAAATTTAAGATAAGTTGATTCTAGAAAGAGGGTGGTAGCTAGCCACGTAGATAATGAATCATTTCTATATGCAAAAAATGTACTAAAATATACATATTATACATGTTACAAGTTAATGCTTGACTGTAATCCCACCTCATGGTAAGTGGCGATGCAACTTGAGATAGTACAGCGCATTAATTTAGAAAAAAGCCATTCACACCTGAAGTCGTTCGCGTTATTATCAGACTGTAATTAAATAAGAATGAATAATTGATCAATACATAAGATAAGTAATTGTTATTAAAAAAATAAAAATAGCGATAAGTTTTTAAGTTTGAGTTTAAGTAACTTTTATTTTTTAAGAATCTTCGTCAACATGTTGGTTTAGTAACAATTTGAAATATCACAAATTATTAAAGTCTAAAGTAAACTTCTAGTATTATGTATAGTCGTATTACCTCACACTGCAGTACATGCGTATAAAGTTCGTTGCAGATCTGTTTGGGAAAAGTTGTTTCTCCTGAGTAGTGTCAGGCGCGCGTTCACGGGAAAAGTTTTACGTTTCGTGCGTAATATTTAAAGAAATGTATTTAACTTACTGTGTGTTTTTAACAGTTTTACTTGGTTCCTTTGCGGATGCGTTCTTTCTTTTTGGAGGTAGGCATTTATCAATATTATTCAAATAATAAAAATAAACCCTAACAATAATAATAATACGTTGAAAGGAATTATTCTCGAAAGTTTTTCGTTCTTGATTTTCAAATCAAAAATGTTTCATTTTTGAATGTAAAACATGAGAAGTTTATTGTTTAACTATTGTCAGAAATCAGTTATTTACTCAACTTATTTAATAAATTATGGTAAAAATTATATCATTATTTGTATTTCATACTTTTAACCTTTGGGTTGAAAGTCCCAATTTTCAATCGTAGTTAGTTCCTGTGTTTAACCACCGCTCGACTGTGCGCTGTGATCAAATTCAATTTGATCCTTGAACGCGATTGTAACATAAGCACTTATTTATTTTATAACCACTTGTAAATTTTGTGCATAAGAAGATCAAAAGGTAATAAAAGCAAAATATTGGAACCCGTAGCAGAATTAAATGATTTTTCAAATTTAATGGCTAATTTAGAATAATAGTATCTCCTCAGTACGTACTAGGTTGCAAATCTCAAAGTATGTAACACTTCCGCTTTTGAGTCACATATCACTTTCAGTAAATAATGTATTATTTTATTGTAACTTACATGTCGTATTATGATATCTGTTTGTAAAACCTAAAATTATTAATAATAATTACCTTATTACTTTCCATATTTGAAGTAAATACTAGAGGATACAAGCTGTTCTTTATAAGGAACAAAGAGGAAGGATTATTTGTAATATTTCTTTGGAGTATTAATTGGCTTTTGCCCATATAACTTCCAAAAATAATGTATTTGGTTTATACTTATAGTTTAAAAATCCCATGGCGAGAAATTTTATCTGACATCTACGACTTAGCTAGATTGGTGAGTCGTGATGCATTATTCCTTAAAAGCAAAATATTTACTATAATTAATGACAATGACGATTTTTTTTCAAGCTTATTTAAGTCGATGACAGCACACTATCTTGCTTCGCTTTGTGATGTACAACGTTTATTTACAAATAATATTCTATTATGACTTAGGAGTGTGGATACTATACTCCAAATGTAGACTTTTAGACTTTGTTTAGGAGTGTTTGAAATATTTTAATTATTTTATGCATATTTTTACAGTATCTACTACGTCGATCGTTGTAGAAATTGAATTTTTACACGGACACGTTTTCAGAGATTTATAAATTAGATATAAATCCTTTTTCGGTTTATGTAAAACTCATTATTTATTAACCTCTTGATATTTTTAGTTTTTATTTATTTGTATACTAGCTGTGCTCGCGACTTCGTCCGCGTGGAATTTAACAAAAAAGTTATTTAGTAAAAATTAAAGTAGCCTAAGTTCCTCCTTATTACATCAGCTACCTGCCAGTGAAAGTCCCGTCAAAATCGGTCCAGCCGTTTCAGAAATTAGCCGGAACAAACAGACAGACAGACAGAGAGACAGACAAAAATTGTAAAAAATCTTATTTTGGTATATGTACCGTATATACATTCATATGCATGTAGTAAAAAGCATTTTAATATTACAAACAGACACTCCAATTTTATTTATTAGTATAGATATAGATAAGGCCAGATTTTCCTAAGTGTAGTATCCCTATTTACTCACATTTAAATCTCTAGTGGTTTCCGTTTGATAGAGTAACATGTATGTAGTTTTTCAAAACAAATTTAACGTACAAAGAGGGCTCCATTACCACCTTATTGTTGTATAATTTCTAATTGGTATAAATGTATTTTAATCACTACATATTTAATATAACATTCAGCTTGATGGATTGTTATTCGCATTCACATCCATATGGATCCGCAGAGATCTGACGTGTATTAATGAGTTCAGAATGTACATATAAACATTTACTCGTACATTACCTTATTTCCGCGAGAACATTGCGAAACGCTTTTTTAGACAGGTGTTTTCGTAAAAATACCTACTACGAATGATCAATGAAAAGCAAAATTAATTTTGCAGAATTATCTTGGGTATGTCACATATATTTGAATATTAATTTCAGAAATAATCACTCAACTCACTTTTGTTTAGGCTGTATGGGGCTACATGTTAACTTGACCCCAAGCCATGTTAATAAAAGTCCCCGCACTTTAGCTGGCAACGCGTCAGTGATATTTTTGGTTGTGAAGACCACTTACCATAGTAATATTAAAACTGTAAAGAGGCCGTGTCTGTGCATTGAATATATTTTTAAAACCTTTTTTACTAATTTAAAAGCTATTGGTATAAAAAAATACCTCCCTCGCTTGCGATATATCTTGATAAACAACGTAGGAATCAATATTTTGTGTTTTCTGGACAAGCGAAAAGCATCAGATCTTTCCTATTTCCTGGTTAGCAATTACGCTTAAAAAAACCATGAGATGGATTTAATGCCTTTCGATTGTAATGTTAGGGAGCCGGTGAAGAAAGACGAATCCTATGAATTCGATGTTTGCAGTATTCTTCTTTCTTGCACCTTGGAATGGCACTTGAAGTCAGTCAGACAGTAATTCTGGAGACTGAGATGGAAAGTCTTATTTTTAAGACTTAGCTTTAAAATTCTTCTGAAATAAATAATAATAGAAGATTGCTTTAAACATCTTTATTTATAGCAGACATGGCAAGTACAGTCGATTTCCTGCTACAGGCGATCTATGCAATTGATTTAATTTTTATATACCTTATTCGAGTTGCATATGACATATTGTACAGAGCATCATATCCTAGGGATTTCTATTTTTTTCATTATTCGAGTCGCGATTCGACGCTAAAAACGGGTCCCTTGAACTTTAGTAATGAAAAATATTGTTTTTAATTAAATTTCAGAGAAGTCGGAGCCCATATTGTTCTGCATTAAAGTCTGTCCGTTGTATTGTTCTCCGAGAAGACGTCGTGATGTGGGTAAGTCCTATTAAGTTTGTTTCAGTAACAAATTTTAACTAAAATTACAATAGTAAGGAAAAAAATTGTATGTAGCTAGATGACAAACGAGCAGACGACCCATCTGTTGGTAAGTGGGCACCGCCGTCCATAGACTTCAGTAACACCAAAAGGATCACCGAATTGTTGCCGATCGAAAAAGGTAGTAGGGGACCTGATCATATTACTCGTTCTCTGACACTGCGACCGAAATACGTATGATATATTTTACGGTCGATTTTAGAAGTAGAGTGGTAGCAAGTCATTTGGGCATAATATTCTACTACTTTATTCGTTCGATTATGCTGGGTGGTACAGGGAGCCTAGCGGCCTCCATCAGGAGGTACCGTTTGCCACACACGGACTTGTCCGTTGTACAGCAGGGTGCACAAAGACCAGGAAAGGTTGACTTTGATCCAAAAATCAATTTGAATGGTCTAGCATTTGAAAAATCACTCAGTTGAGTTACAAATTTTGGATGCACATATATATTTTGATGTACGTATTCAAATTTATTTAGATATCACTAGAGAAACATCTTAACGAAATTTACCGTACCTAACGTACTTAAGAGTTCTCTGGAATATTGTCACTAAGTATAAATTAAACCATAATAATTAGTTCCTATTTAAAATGATCACAATTCCATTATAACTTTTCTCCGTCAATTTTTATGATTGTAAGTTTGAAGCCAAGTGATATTCTAACAAAGAAAAGTTTCCTAATTTTCAAATCTGCAAAATCTAACCCCTCTGTTATTTTTGTATTGCTTCTCACGGTTTAGGATGGTCAGAACCTATACTACCTCGCTTCTTTAGTACGCAGTAGTTAGCGGATAATTCGGATATTATTAAGTAATAAATGAGGAAAAATTATAAAAGTACTGGCGACTGGTATGCAGGTATATTACGAGTAGCTAAACATTATAATTGTACTACTTTGTTGAAATTAAAACACAAATATTGTTAGAAGCTCATAAACTGTCCAAATGCAGAAGGTTGACTGCTCCTTGGAAGTTAAAAGTTGGTCGGAATGAGTGGTCCTATGTGCTGTACTTTATTAAATTGCTGTACTTTAGTTAATTGTAAGTAATTTTTTGACCTTCACACTTATTGTATTTTTAGACACTTCCTTGATCTACTGGGATGAAACCCCTTTCCTGTCAAGCGACCACATCATAGAAGACTTCCCTTCTCCATTTCACGACCCTTATTTTTTCTGTAAACCACACAAGAAGACTACTACCACCACAACTACCACGATGGCGCCGACCACAGAAGAACCCACTTGGATTTGCATGGTCTGCTTGAAGAAATGCAACTATCCTAAAAAAACATAATGTCAAATAGTGGACGATAAAACTATCGTGAATCTCTTAGCGTTATGACTTATAAAAAAATGAAAATAGCGATGAGATTATGTCTGGAAGGATGTTTCTTATCGAAGTCAATGGTAATAATTTTACTGACAGACATATTTCAATAATAAAAATCAATAAAGAAATAAGTAAGTAGACAATTTACGGGATGTTAGTTAACTTTAGTGATTCAACAATTTATTTTAAAAGCAAGAAAGAAACCTGTATTTTGCGATATATTAAAATACAGCAATACAAGGTAACTAAACAAATTGCGGTGATAAAAAAAATAAACAAAGATCGCAATCATATCATAGACAATAAGATGGAGTAACCAATAAATGGCGAAAAAGACCACATAGAGAGGGAGTTTATCTTTCTCAATATGTACGAGTGGCGTTGGTTGATAAGTTATGACTAGTGGCATATAGGGATTGCACACAGTGGATACAGGTGGGTGTTTTTGTAAAAATAAACGTTATATATTTAATATGTGTAAATGTACAAGTAGTAATATTTATTAGATTAATGAAGTGTTACTATATTTCATTAATAAAACGTTACGATCCATATTTGTGTTTTCTTATAAACGGACGAGAGCATCGTCATATTTTGGCCAACTGCTGTAAACCTGGGTTTATGTCTTCTTTCAAATTAATTCTTCTAGTATTTAAGGTCGCAATCCAACCTGGTCAAGCGTGGAATGTCAGACCTCACACATAATCAAGATCTCAGGAACTCTAATATTTCACGGGCATACAGGTTTCCTCACTACATAATCCTACCCTGAAGTTAGTGATAATTAATTTTTAAAAGGCACATGACATTGATAAATTGGAAGAACTTGTAAAATGTTTATCCGAACTGAGTTCTCTTGTGCAGGAAAGTAATATTTTTACCCTAATCGCTGCTTAGACAATCTGATAATAATTAGTTATTTTTATTAAATGTATTATAAGGATGTCTGTAGAATATCAATAAAATATAAAAAAATCTGTCATTTCATGTACTGTCACTTTCTATTAAAAGTGGTTGATAAAGGAGGTGATTTTTCTTTAATAAAGTCAGTCATAGAACATATTATTCAATTTTTTCATTAAAAATACATGTAGAAACATGTACTGTAATGTTCAAAAAACGTACCACAAATTTTTATAACTAGTGATCCTTTAATCAAATCCTTTTTAGGCTGATACAAGCGTACTGCTTACAAATGGATTTAGATTTTGTTAATTTAAATTTGAGTTTCAGCTAATTTTGTTTCTGCATGAAAATCCAATTAAAAAATAAACTAATGAGCATGTTTAAATAAGTTATCACTCGTTTCTTGTTCACAGACTATGTCATGCCTTGTGTAAATTGTCCTGCATTGTAATGATAACTGGTTATGCGTGATTATGCGTGAAAACACACAAAGAAACATTCGTTTAAGATTGTATAACATAAACTAGTAAACCGCTCCCGTTTCGATTCAGAACAACTACGTCTTACGCTTAAAAATAGCACCTCCATTGTTGTAGGGCTGGGTTTTTCTCGTTCTGTTTCGACGGAATGAAATGAATCGAACTTTATATTAAGAGATGCTTATTGCAATATATTATTTAAAACTGTAACGAAATCGGTGAAGCCGTTTCAGAGATTAGCGGGAACAGATGCACAGACAAACAGACACAAATTTCAACAACTATTGTTTTGGGTTCTACCGCGTTATTAAAGGCTCTAATAATAGTTTATGCCATAAATATAATTATCCTTCATGTACAGAAAGCGATCAGTTACAATTTTAATATATGTAAAGATATATATATATATACGAAAGACAGAGTTAGCATAAACCACAATACCTAATACTATGACAAATTTCTATGAATATTACGTAAACAATTCACTCTCAACTAAACCTGTGGTGTATTGTCCATTCAGAAATGATTGCCTATTGTAATAGCGTTTCCTACTTCCAAATTCACTTCCTTATAAGCCATATGAATTGGCTGTAACATTGAAAGACATTGTTTGCGAGCGAGCGGAAACCTTTTGCGCGTGAAATCTCCCCGCAGAATATTCAAATATGAAGATTTCAAGTGGTAGATATATATATTGTTACGAGGCATTCGTGAACTTTGAATGAATATATGAATGCGTCTCTAACTTTATCATTACTATGAGTAGGATCTGGTCTTCTGTTATAATGGGCTTGAGGGTAAAGGGCTTGGGAATAAGGCTCGATAGTATTTCGACTTTTGGTACCTACTTTTCGTTACGCGAATCGATAAACAAATACCCAAATGTTTTTCCTTTCTTAATGAAAGAAGACACGTTTTCTCGCGATGATCTACGAATCAAATATTAAATATTTTTATACTTTTATGGACTGCCCAAACAGCAACCGTGACATGACGTGACGTGACGTGAAATGTTGTTTTCGTCGTCAATGGACATGTACAAATACAATAGAGTTCCCAATAAATCGCCAGCTTTGAAGGAGAGCTTATTTTACGCCTTTTTTTAAAGAATTCCATGCAATATTGCATCGGGAAAACATTAGCTAGAAGCTCATTTCACAATTTGCATGTACGCAGCAGAAACCTTTTCGAAAATCGAACTGTGGAGATTCTTTATGAAGTCAGATAATATGGATTTAATTTCAACCTTCGCCCAGTAGCATAATAATGGAAGGATTGCGCACTATAAAAACGGTAGAAAACGCAGACAGACTTTGTAACTTAATATAAGTTTTATATACATATATAGTGACTATGGTAAAAAAGGCTTCAAATTTTTTTTAGTTAAAAACTTTTATTTATTAACTGTAAAATGTAGTATTAAATAATTATTCCAATCATTAAAAGAATTAAGATTTAATTTATTAATAGAAAATAGTTGTCATGTCGCGTTGTGATGTATCGTACATATAAGGTGATGCTTAAAAGCTTGTCAATTTAAAGTACGTTTCAAAAGGACCTAATAGTGAAGAAAACATAATTTCTAATATTGCTATTTATTTTTAGATCAAGGATTTAATGGCTGTTACATAAGCCAGCTTGTCGTAACTTTCACTACCTATAAAAGTAAACACGCTTGCTGGTTATGTACTAATGTAACCAGTTTATTTAAAATAACATGTCGTATTCATAATAATTTTCCTGTTCAAGAAATCCTGATAATATTATAAGGACCTGTTGCATTGGCAGCGGATAACTAATTGAAAAGGTAATGCGCAAAATGTCTTATCAATAAAATTATTATGCTTTAGAAAAGGCACATGTTTGTAAGTGGTAGTTGCTAGCAATAGGTCGGTAAATAATACTACAATAAGTACAGTTTTGATATATTTCTGATTAAGATGAAATAAGAGAAAAATGGTTCACCTCACAAAGAAAAAGAGGAAGACGCTTGTTGATTGACAATCCAACGTAGCGACCAAATCACGTGACGAAACCCGGTCGATTATGGAAGATATGACATTCTAACCTGGTAGGTAGAGAACCCTACGATTACGCAAAAGTAGGTACCGTTGGGATAGAACTTGGTGATGTAGTGGGAAGTGATCTCGTGCAGAACCTGATGCCATAGCCTCATCTGTTGTTTAGCAAGGTACACCACGAGCAGGAGACATTGGTTTGGACTCTAGAATTAATGAAGCCTTCTTAATGAATGTTATATATAATAAAATTATAACTAATCGCTTTCTTTACAGGAAGGATATATGAGAAAAAACATTATTTGGGGCCTTTATTAACGCAATAGAACCCAAAAAAATAGTTGTTAGTATTTATGTCTGTTTGTCTGTGCGTTTGTTCGCGCTAATCTCAGAAACGGTTACATCGATTTCATTTTGGTTTCCATAAATAAATAAGTTATATAGAAAAAAACCCAATCCTAAAACTATGCAGGTGCTATTTCTAACCGTATGCGTCGTTTTCTTGAAGCGAAGCGAGGGCAGTTTGCTAGTATATAAATATAATCCTTTCATATTTCAGCCTTTTAAAGGTCTGTGCTTGATGTAGCCCCATCTTAATTGACGCCAATCCGATCTGTCCTGTCTTAAGCCCTTTGAACCCAACGACTCCCCGCTGTCTTCTTCATGTCATTAGTCCACCTGGAGCCTTACACTATCTTATTTAACATATTCAATTTTAAACTTAATACAACTCGCTGCAAGCTTCGCGTCTGGAATGGAACACATAGGCGAATATTTGCATATCTAGTTGGTTTGGTATAAGCAATTATCCGTTATACGATGTAAGTAGCCCCTACTACTACTACTACATAATACTAAAACTAGGATAAACATTAATTACGGTTATCTACACGTTGTTATAGACAGTTAAGTTAATTAGTTAGTCAATTAATTATTATATCTTGTTTTATACAAATTTACAGCGTTTAAAAACACGAATCAACAGGCTTTTCTTGCAGTATTAAATTCCTTTTTTTCCAGTTTCCAACAGAGAACCCTGAAGTATAGAATTATAATGATAGAGTAGATGTAAATTTTGATCCAATATTTTCTCGTCTCAATCAATATCCCGGGTACATTGCACCAAAACATGATAAGTTTAAAGAAGAGGCATTAGATATTATATTACAAAAAAAGTATTCAAAAGAATGGACAACTGAATAAAAAAATATGGAAGTAGTTTGATAAAGAAGATAAGAAAATAATTTGATTAAAAAAACTTAAAAACTATCTAAGTAATATGACGGAAGAAGCAATTTATTACATTTTCTAGGGAAAATATAGGTAACATAATCATATTTGTTATAATACCGAATTATACCAATTGAATTATTACTTGTGGGTATTGTGGGTATAATTTGGAAGTTTGAAACTGTACAAAAATGAAATTGAAAAATTCCCCACTATTCCACGCCTTACGTATTTCTGATTTTTTGGATTAAGCAGGCAATCGACACAGGTGATGGTACGAGATCATTGCAGTCCAAAAACATTCATAAAACCATTGTCCATAGGTATATTGCCGATCTACAATGATACTACGGACCCAATTCCTGGAGGTTGCCATCGTCGAAACGTGTGGTACTTCAAATAAGATAGTATATATGGACCCTGACATTATGGCATGTTGGATGAAAGTAGAAATTAGCCGCTGTTATTAAAACAGTTCTTCAGAACACAAGTTATTATTATTAACTAAGAAATAACAAAGATGTGAAATAGGATTCGTAGCTTTATAAAAGTTTTTCATTCATTGTTTATTCAGGGGAATCTATCATTTATTCAATAGAGGACTTGAAGGACCCTTTAAGTTAAGGAGAAAGTTATTTTGAGCTATGCCAATATTCTCCCGGAATGACGTCGCGTCCTTGCTGTCTTTGAAATGTATTAGCTAATTCTGCCGTGACATGTTCAAATTAGGAATTCCTATCATTTTCTGAAGTTACAAAACGTATTTGACTAACTCATCTTTGTTTTGCTTGAGATTGGTTACAGTCGTTTCCAACGTGTCCAATAAAACCACTTCCGTCCATTTTGTAGTGAACGAGTGCAGGATTAAGAACTATTTATTTTTATAAGGTGGTACATAGAAATGCTTTAAATCAAAGATAGAAATGCTTTAAATCCTTCCATATACTAACAATAGATATACTACAGTAACCAGCCCCCTAGTTCTTTTGGATAGAATTTATTCCCGGGATCAAAATTATCCTAGATTTTTACCTGTAACCTGTACCTGTAGTGATTTCCTTTTTCAGTCCGACTGATAGACGCACAAGATTTCTAAAAAAATTGTTTTGTCCTCCGTATTGATTACAAAGTGTTATAATTTTGATATCATACAAATATTACGATGTGCATCTTGAAATAGGTAATGCAAAATTTTTGATATGTTACGTGCTCTTTTTTTTGTGGTACGTATTTACTTGGGGACATGACTGGTGTCATTTTCGTTAGTGCGTCCGCGTATCTAACACCAGGATTACCGACAGATTGTCGGTTAAAAAAGAAGCGATGTAGCCGGTTTTTAACTCACTTTCAGGCAGAGCAGTCATAATAGGTTAGAAACATTTGTTGGTTGATTTAGAAGGGTAGTAACTAATTAGGCCAGTAAAGAAACTTTTTTAATATAACTAGTCGCCAAACAAGCACATGAGATACGCGATGTTACGTGGTAACCGACGCCCATAGACTTCAGTAACACCAAAGGGATCACCGAAGTGCTGCTAACCGAAAAGCAGAGGACACCCGCATTATTAGTGGTTCTCCGACACTTTCACCGTAACACGTAACAAATATTTCACGGTCGAAATTAGAACAAGGGTGGTACTTATCCAGTTGGGTGAAATACCCTTCTACAATGCAAGTACCGTCGAGATTAAACAGGATGGTATAGGGCTCAAGGACCTTCAACAGAAGGGAGTGTTTATCATAGCTTCGTCCGCTATTCAGCAGGGTGCACCAAAAGGAGGGGAATTGGCTTGGAATTAGGATGGAGGGAGCTCCTTACGCCCCTAACTTATCATACAAAGGACTGACCGAAGACCAAAGTGGTGACCCTGCCTGCCGAGCGAGGAGTCCCGGGGAGATAAATGTTTGTTCTCGGGTCATGGGTGTTTGTAATGTCATATTTGTGTATGTCCATGCCTCCCGCAATACAGGGAATCCTAGTGCGGGGGTGTGATTGTAGAAACGTTTATTGTTATTGTATTATTTATTGACTGTTTAAATTTTCACGCTCAATCGACCTTTAACAAGATGGTCCTAGCCTCATTGTCTTGTCTGTCGGTAAGCAAACTGACAGATCGTAAGTTGATTTGGATTGAAGTATCAATGGAGTCTTTCCTTACACGCTTGCTGTAGCAATGGTAGCATTATAATCGACTTATGTCTTTTTTCTCATGATCCGTTTGTCAGTCACTAGATCATTCAAACATCGCAATTTCAATATACTTATAACTGGAAGTTCGAAGGAAGCCCAACGTCAATTTTCCCTTTAATGTTTCCACTGTAGACTACGCTACAGTTTATGTCAAAGTAATCCTGCTTGTATTCAACATGCAATTTAATAGGGATCTGAGTTTTATGGCTCGTTGTAATGGCGACCGCTTGGTTCGTCAGCTTCGCCTTAATATACGGCAGAAATTCTATTCACTGGAATTCTAGTGGAAGTATACCAGAATTCCATATTGCATTTTTCGTAGCCAGATTTAGGGTTCATTTTTTAATACTTAGCAATGTACTATGCAGCTGAGATTATAAATATCTGGATGTTATTATTATTGACATTTGACGTTACTCGTACAAGTAAAAACTCTGAAAAGTAACACTTGGAGCAAAATCTCTGCAAATAACCAAATTTTTGTTGGGAAACAATTTTCCGTATCTTGTTCCCCGTTGTGTGACAGACGTGCCCTGCCTGCTTTTTGCTGACTTTAGGGACGAATCCCAGTTGAACTGGCGCAATTATCCGATTCCCTGTTCAGCGGAACGCAACATCAATAAGGGAGGCTGGCTTGATCTCAATACCAATACTTTTTACAACATTTATTTTGGCGCGTTTTAAGATTCTTGCGCTGTTTCTTTACATTTTTACCGGTTAAGATTACCCGAGTTATTTTACACAACATAAAATACTTCATTAAACATATAACATTGTAACACTTTACTTGCGTGCCTTGAAATAAGGATTCGTATACTTTGTAGGTATCATTTTTATTGCCGTCTTAGGAGCTTTCTATTTTTATGAGGTCCTAGACGTCACACGTGACGTAGAATCTCTTTATATCACGACGTTGTTTAAACATTTTAAATTATGTTTAAATGTATTATATTGTTAATAAAGGAACTTCATTAAGCTTTCCTAAGTATGATAAAATTATAGTATAACAAACGGATATACGATTTTGTAGCAATATTATTTAGATATTGGTTACATTGGTATCATCCGTATCATGGTAGCAGTGTCAAGTTAGGATTCTGCACGCACTTTTAATTTTCCAAAAATTATGTGCGTATTACATATTAAATATCACTTGCGTCAGTGAAAGAAACTATCCTCAGGGAACTTGCGTACCTGAGAGTTGTCCATGTTGTCAATAGCGTAAAAATATGCTAATTAGCTCCTGGCCAGCGTGATGAAGTACGGCGTCGCGCTTTTCACTGTGAGGGTAGACTAGTGCTCAGCAGTGAGAGAATTATGGATTGTAATGATGATGATTTAAAAATTAGTTTAGAAAAGTTATCTAGCGACATCTACGATGTGATTAAACTATTTATGAGTTGTAATTCTGTCATGAACGGTTGATCGAAGTTAAAATGTCACGCCATCTTTATAAAGTTATTGTTCTGACATCGGTTCTCGCCGAGCATGAAAAATTTCATTAAATTTCGAGTTATCTGTTGCAATTTGCAAGTCACTGGGCTCTGTTGATGGTTTACAATTGTCACAAACTGCCAGGCTATTTAAATACAATTGTTTTCCATCACTCCAGCAACCATAACATATAAGACAAGAAAATATTTTCTCGTATTGGGTAATTAATTAATATTTCAGTACTTACACTGAAACTGCACAGGAAAAAAATTATTTCGTAGCCAAAAAACCATTTTAGCTTTAGACTCTACAAGGGATTTTTAACCAAATGTCTCACACACTACCCTCGTATTTATTAACGTGCATATACTACAGTTTGGTAGTAAAATCTTTTTTCTTCTACAAATACTTTTAATTAACATTCTTAAAATTCATCCAATTACCTTTGAAAATAAAAAATAAATCTTTAGTTACATAGCTCCCAAGTACTATTTACAAAAGTATTGCAGTGTTGTTCCAGAACCATTTTATGAATAATAATCACAAGTCCCATTGTTATGAAAATATTAATTAAATAACCTCATAACACATAAATTCTCTTACTACAGTAAACTTTTATGGATATTGTATGCTAAGGGAATATTAAGGAAAATACATTATGGAAGTTGTACAAAAAACATTGATTGTATACCCACGAAAAGTCAGCCAGTAACATTTTATTGCCAGAGTTTTCTTAGATTATGTATGCCGTGATCCGATCGTAGAATTGATAATGTTAAGATTTTATTGACCATTTCGTGAAATGCTCATGTTTTATAAAACTACTCCTTACTTTGACGACTCTGTATTGTATTTACTGCTTGGTTAGGTACTCGTCTCGTAAAAAGTTGCAATGTAGGAGAGCGAATTTCCTGATACCTTCTCAACTGGCCATGCGTTGGTGATATCTTTAGTGTACCATTGGCTTTATCGGCCGCCGATGTAAGAAAAATCTACTTATTACCTTGACAAAATTTTGACAAAGATACGACAACAAATTAAATGAACTTATTTACTTTTCATTTTGTACTCTGAATCTCTTTTACGATTAGTAGAAGAATAAACAAATAAATTATCTATTTTTAAAATTCAATTCGAATATAGGGAAAATTTATGGCCTTATACATAGTTGGATAAATGATCTCAAAACAAATAATACATGATAGCATATTACATAGATTACGCAGTGTCAACTAGGTAATAGAGTTTAATATGTAGGTCATCGTGGAAAATTCCAAATAATACGAGACCATACGAGCAAACAAAAGTTACTTAATAAATAAGTATATTTTTTAATTATAGTTTATACAGTCGATAAAAAATTTTTTGCAATTTTGAATGTAGTAATATCCTTCCTCCTCATATACCTTCCTCGTCCTTTTAGGCAATTTTCCCTTAAGCTCCTGGATAAAAGTATTTATATAACTACTTAGATAAATCGAGCATGAAAATGTTTTGAAAATGCAACAAAGTCGCTATCAAGATCATGTCAATCGTTATATCCACTAAGCCTTCTAGCAGAACTTTTATTTTCATGAATAATCACCAGGCTTTCATAAACAATCATATAAATCTCTACTAACAATAAAATTGTAAGAGATCTGAGAGAGAATCTCAATATTTTTTTTTTACAATTGGTAGGCTTTGTTATTTATTTGTTTCTTTATGGAGTCCTTAATATAGGGATTACAAGGACGAACTGAATGCCTAACGGCATTCTCTCCCAGTTGACATTGGGTGATGATGAAAATATTAGGTAGGCCAGTAACAAAAATAATAATAAAATATATATATACATATATTATGGGTCATACATACATATTATGAGTCTAGGATTACTTATATCTGATGGAAGAGGAAAAAAGTAGATATGCTTGTTGCTATTACAATAAATTAATGTTTGTATTATATATAACTATAAAAACCTATTCTTAAAACAATGTGGATGGCATTTTTAAAGCGAGGGAGGGATACTACTTTGCTTATATAATTTATTATGTATTATATTACAGCTTTCAATATAGTAGTCACCGATGTGACAAAAGATATTCACAATAGACGGAATAAGTTCCGAATCGAATGTATCAGTTTTAATTACTTTTTGAAATTTCTAATTTTTTAGTTTAATATCTCAAAAGGCCTTATTTTTTTTTTAATGTTTAAGTTATACAAATATCTTGTTAGGATTCATTTATTTACTTACGTGTGTTTTATTTAAGAATTTAACGAGCATGTTTTTTTATGTTAATAGCCGACAAAAGAGCAGACGAGTCATCTGATGTTAAGTGTTCACCGTCGCCCATGGACATCAGAAAAACCAATGATATCACTGATGCATTGTCAACCAGGAAATGAGAAGGTAAGAAAGAATGAACTGGCTCTGAAGCCAAATTATGGACTGGACTAAAAGTGGCTCCCTTCGATATACTAAAATATAAAACTAAAGCATATATTGATTCGAAATTGACATCGTCAATCCAGCCCATTGTTATTTAACTTTGCGAACTTCGTTATTTCGACGACATCCAGGTATTTAAATAAACTTGACTGTGTTGTCGGAAATCGCTTCAAGTCCGGAAATTTAATTGTCAGTCCGAGTTTCAAAAATTGAGTTTATATCAAATTACTCTGACCTAATACAGAAGCGTAAGCCTATTAATCTGATGTTGATTATGTAAAATATATTCGAAACTTTTAGGAGCGAGTACCAGTTGAGTTTTTGAGTTAATGAATTACCGTTTAGTACGCTCCGAAACTTTCAATGCAATACGACTTTCCTTAGTTAAATGGATTTAAAAACAACAAATCCTTTACTCGACGGGAAATACAATTAACTTGAGAAGCTATCAATAGCAGAACTTGTGAAGGAATTTATTGTAGTATAAGGAAAAGGAAATAGTACCAGCAATTCAATCTTGCTTCGGGTTAATAAACAGTATATCTAAGTATTATGTGTTAACATTGACAAGTATATTAACATGATACTGAGATATACTGTCTCTGTATCATAAGGGCTAACTAAGTACTTGGATCCCAGAGGCATGATGACGAAGTATAACTATGTTTGATTTCCACAAAAACTGCGATTCGTAGCAGAGTCTGGTCAACTTTTTACATTTATTTTTTCCACGGACACTGTACAAATTCCACCAGACGGACGGTTTTTTAAATTAATATGACCCACCCAAGGACATCAACATACAATTCTTATTGTTCAGAAGATCACTAATTAATTTTTTTTTGTGCCCAGACAAAGGAGATAGGGCTACCCTCCGGAAAGCGGGGGAGGGGGGTGGTGAATGCTCATAGCATATCAGCGCAGCCGGCTGCGCTGGTTATGTGGGACTCCCGAAAAACCTAGGGGCCTACCCATTAAACACCACCCGAGGTTGGCTTTGGCCTGGAGGCCTCTAAGCTGTCCTCTGATGCGACCCCCTTTAGGGAAAGGGGGCGCTAGCGGTACCCTCTAGAGGGTATCCGCATGTACCAATTGACACTGAAGGTGTCGTCGGAGAGGAGTTAGTGTAGTCGTAAGGATTGACACGAAGTGAGTAAGTCGACTATTCAGGCTTGTTCTGGGCCGCCAG
>PDGT01000075.1:511080-576951 GCA_003671415.1 Megathymus violae
CTTTTTCCATTGCTTCCATAAATGCTGAACGGTACTGCACCGCAGTGCACTGCACTGCAGGAGCCCTCCCATGGTGAACTGAATGAGGACGAAATGGAGGATGCCTGGTTCCAACAGGGTGATTATGAAGTTATCAACTGCATAGTAACTTATTAAACACCCGGTATATACATATGCCAATCACGTTGAAAATAAAAAGTCAAAAGGATGTCGAACGCTATACGAGTACATGAATGCACGTAGAAATCTTTCTCTTTGAATATAAAAAAACTTCATGTGTGGACATTTAGTTAAAAATACTCAATGAAATACTCTTTTTTTATATTATTTTATTTAATTATATTATTAAAAAACGGTATCTAGGCAACAAGTGAGTATCGATTCAAGACAGTCTTCACAGTTTTTTTAATAACATAATAAAGTTTTTAGTTTATATTTCCAACAAATATTGACCTTCTCCCACGCTTGGGTCAAAGCTGAAACCATATGTTCGTGGATCCTCATGAAAAACGGAAGAGGCTATGGCGAACGGTCCATCCTATCGGAAGTCGCCGGGCCCTATGCGTTCCACGTTAAGGAGCACTCGCTTGCCTTTTGGCTAGCAACGGTCAGTGATATGTGCTAAAGACCTCCTTAGCCGTTATTTACTTACCACTAGCCATTAGGCACCCCGTCCACTCGTTTGTCGGATATTCCGGCAAATAAAAAAGGAGTTGTAGAATATTGACACTATGACAGAAAACAACAATCTTCAGATTTACTTCTAGATCTAGATATGTCGCTTCTATTAATTTCTTCCCTGTTTAAGTGATTGGAAATATTACAATTCCGCTACGGTATTCAAGAATAATAATATTCCATAAATTTTATTCTATTCACGGAAAGTTATTGAAAACCTGTTTAACAATTTTCAAACAAAACTTCTCTTTACAGCTAACCATAACAGGCGTCACTATCTATCAATTAAAAACCTCATTTTAACGATCGGCAACCTGAAATGAGTCGAACACAAAAAATACATTGTTCAAAGCATAAAAACAAAGGTTTTTCGTAGTGTTTCTGTTTGTTAGAACTAATCTTTGAGATTAACAGTTCCAGACGTATCGTAAAAACAAGCGAATTTAGTGTTCTTGTAGTTTTTTAATACTTAATTTATTTAATTAACATTTCGTAATAGTTTAATGGTATAAAAGTTTACTAAAGTTTGTCTTCCTCGCTCGGCATACACAGATAATATTTTTCCAGTTAACAACTTCAACACCAGATGTGGCACTCTCGCCAAGGACTTTCCGGCTTCCAATCTTTTATGCTTTAGTCTTTTATGCTTTATACTTGATACAAGCGCAGTTGGTTAAACTTCAGAGGGAAAAGCTGTCATCCTGCTGCCAGACAAAACACGAGAAAAGATTGAGACTATGTTCGAAATAAAATACGTTATACCTAAGTACCTCGCTGAAGTCAAAACTCTTGGTCAATCTGAAGCGCGGACGGTTCCGAAAGAAAATAAGACTGTACCTACACATCGCGTCGCCGCAAGTAGCATAGAATAGTGTTCTCCTCGATACAAGCTTAACATATGCATTGGATCTGACTATCTCATGTAGGACTATCCTCTTTATTTCACTAGAGCAGTATGGTGGAGTAAGCTCTTGTTTCAGTATGAGTATAGATCTGTTGTTGTATAAACTAATTGGACTTGTTCTATATCTGTCTAAAGATGCGAAATGATCAAGGAATTCTGGAATGTCCCAGTTAAAATACATACAAGCCCGGTTTTGGAAAATGAGAGTTGCCTACATTGATGCGATGCTGCCGGTACTACGTCTTTAGTCAAATTCAAAGCGATATGTGTAATTGCGAAATGCGAGCGAGTGAAAATTACTGTTCAAAATGTTTATGGTTTGCCTGTGGTAAGTAGGTAAGTAAGGTAGGTAGGCATGCGACTAATGTATTCCTAGGCGTAGATTGAAAATAGAACAGGCAAGCGCAATGACCCGTGTTTATGATTTGAAGCCAACAAATGCCACCAGTGAATCACCAAACCGTACGACAGTACGATTACAAGCAAATAATTTATCTTCAAACAGAGCACAGCGAGGATAGCGAGACATTTAGGAATAGTTAATTTCTCTTTAGCACTTTCACAAATTTCGACAATTTACGTTACGTTAGATGTAACTTAATTGTACTACAAATTACTATTAAAGTAAAGGTTGTCTCCCGTCTTTACGTGCTTATTCTCGCTATCCTCAAAGCCTCCATGCTTTCGGTGGTGATGTTAATAATAAGTGGTTCCTACACTTGTCTGTACTGACACGTGTCACACTGTGACACGTCTGTTCCGCCTCTCCCTCAAGACTAGGATAGTGCCGAAACCTTTTTGCCCGTTTTTGTGCCACAGATTGCCAACATACAACTCGTGCCTAGAAAAGGCAGCGGCGTTGACCTTAATAATTAATAATTATCGACTCATTTCGATTACTTCCATACTCTGTGAGATTATGGAAAAAATGATGAAAACATCGATAGACTAAACCGCTTAAGCTTAGGAGGCACATACGAGTAGATTCACTATGTTTGTTCTATCGTTATTATCACGGTGACTGCACCGATGAACTATTTGACTTATTGACGTGACGTAGCCACCCTTCCATCTTCGCAACACTGTCTGAAAAATGAAGTTCCATCCACATCGAATAGATTTGTGGCAATCCTCCACGATCCCATTTTCATGAACATTTTTGCCGCGCACATGCAAATTGTATAACGAGCTTCCTTCTATGGTATTCCTGTAGCGCTATGATATCTTCTTCTAGGAGATCTTCAAAAAAGGTGTAAGCAAAGCTTTCTCCTGGGGCCGGCGTTACAATGGTGACTTTTCTGGTGTTGCCTATATCCATAACGATGGTGACCACTTACCATCAGGTGGTCCGTCTGCATTTTCATTATAAAAAGGTCGGCTTTGGTAAAAGATACACATTCATAAGCAAAATCCTATATCCAAAAGAATATAATTAAATGTTATTCTTTCCACAGATACCGCCAGCCAGACATCACGAAAAAAATCATCACAGATCACACAAAAATTAGTTTATGCAAGATTGACAAAATGATCGCTTAAAAATGTATATTCCATCCAATGAAAGTAAATGGTGCCTGGTCTTCAATAATTTTTTTCTCGGTTTTTCCCTACTGGTGTGTTAAGATTACCTATCATTACACAAGTTTTATTTGCATATTATACCACAAAAATGGAGAGTGCACATTTATTTATTTGTAACTATCAGATGTTTTAAACATCGGTAATTTACAGTGTCTTTAGGGAATAGTTATCAACCGATACTTTAAAGGCTTGTTGTAGTCATTTTTATCGACATACTTCCATAAATTCCCAAAAGGGTGGAAACTATTTTGAGTTTTTATTAAGTCAAATTTGGATATGTTAAAAAAGCCTTATTATATACTTGTATACGTCATAAAACTAATAATGCTAAACTGGGCAAAACGAATATTCCTCAAAATGTGAGTATTTATTTTTGTTTATCTTAAATATGCCACAATTAAAAGTAAGTAATACTTAAAATCACTTACATTAGGTATATATTGTCGAAATACATATAATACTTTACAGATTTACAGTTAGTCATATCATATGTGTTGCACATAGCACACACACGAAAATGTGTTAAATGAAATCACAAGAATGCCGTGTAGATGGGAAGCCGTCCTTTATTTTCATGTGACTGTTATAGTATATATGAAAAATTCGTATGTTTTCTAAATTTAAAAGTACTGTTTCTTAATACATTAAAAAAAAAAAGGTTCATAGCAAAATTAAAAAATTACATAAAAAGATTTATAGGCATTGCCTACAATATGATATCGTCAACTTTCAAAAGTCAATAAAGGACTATAAAAATGAGAGTAACGACTCGTGATAATAATAAGAACCGCGTATAAGCGAATAAATAAACTAACACGTGTGTTTGAAGATGCCGAAACATTTTCAGGTGGGGGGCATTCGAAAATACTTTTAATCGATAGTATTTGAGTGAGCCTATAAAATGACATCAATATACTGACTTAAATCAAAAAAAAATTCAGTAGTTTTAAAATAATTTGCGTAATATATTAACTTTAAAAGTTTTTTATAAAACAATACTTAAACAGGACATCTAGGTTCTGCAAATATGTTTTTGCTCTTATGGCTTATTTTGAGTAGAGCGGCGTACTCTAAAGGTAAATCTAAGTTTTATCGGTTTTAATTTCTTCCGCTGCAATTCTTCTTTTTGACAATTGTTAACCAAAGATACTTTTACATTCTGATAATGTTTATTTAACCAAATTATTATACACATTATCTTTGTTTATTGTTTCAATCCATTAGCGGTCTACTAAAGAGAACGTTTTAGGTCTATTCAATTACGAAGACAGATTGGCGTACTTTAGCAATCCAAGAATCATTAATTTTTTCCCGCAACCGCAGGATCGCTATGTTTATGATCCGTGTAATTGAGTTGAAATGTCAATATAAAATGCAAAAGTCGTGAAAACCCGTTACGTCTAAAACTATTTGAAAAGTTGGAACAATCGCAAAATTTGATGAGGTAATCATAAATTTATTATGTGGGTAATTTTTGCCAGTTGCGTTTTTTGTTAATTTCGGTGGGATTTTTTATTTTAAGGCAAGACAGATGATGATGTCATCGAAATGAACTACTTACGTTTTTGGTGGGAATACGCAGCAAGCGACGTCGCTTGCTGCTGCGCCGAACTCTGGGGCGTGTCAAATCGAAGAGGAGATCGGAAGTGGTACGCACACAAAGCATTCTGTTGCTAAAATATCCACGTACAGGTATATGTCCGTGGAAATGAATTGTTTTCGCCGGACACTTGTATTCATAGATGTCAGAATTTGTGCAGGGCAGTTACATAAATAGTACTGTGAGCCACTGATACAGTAACTATAAGTCAATTAAAACAAACGCAGACGTTAATTTAAATAATAAACAGTATGCGTGTTATCAAGCATTTTACTATCAAAACTGGGTTAGGAATATCCCACCGCGGTGAAAATTAGGATATTATAATTGTTTTAAACTTATTTATTGGATTTCTAGCTTTATCTTACTCTCACGTCTTTCATCACAGCGTTTCTGTTTCCATTTTTTCTATGAGCCTTTTTTTTCTTTAGCAAATAATTTTATACAATTAATAATTACGTGTGTGCTCTTTATTTGTGATGACTTCAATAGAAACATCAACTGCCTTCACTATTTATAAATTTAATTAGAATATAACAAAAAATATTTCAGGAAAATGCAAATTGTTGCAGTGAAAACGGAATGCAAATTGGTTTGCCCGTTGTCGAGATTAAACCGTACAAGCTATCCCTAGAGACTTACAACAACATGTATACGAGCAGATGTATAAGTAAGTATACATCTACGAAGTAAAAGACGTAATCTTGTTACAATTTTCCAGTACTAGCTATCACAGGCTCTTGCTGGATTTAACATGATTAAATTATATCTTGTTACTAAACTATTGCCAACTACAAAACAAATATATTGTCCAAATATTACTTCAGTTGATGCGTTGTTGCATCTAACTATACGAGTATATGTATTAAAGTGAGATAGTTTTAGAGATGAAAACAGCTTCACAATGCAGTTCCGCGTTTTAGACTAGACTGAAGTTCTGCGCTTCGTCGAGACGCGGGAAACGGATTTACTTAGCACATTTATTTATCTATTCTGTTTATCCGGTTTATACCTCGTGTTATTTAAACAACGTTCCGTAGTATTAATCCTACTGCTATTCAAATTATGTGCCTAGTACAGATTAATTAATATTTATGTGAAAGAAAACATGCATTAGTCAAATTCTGAATGAAAATGACGTAAACTAAAATATAAATAAGACACCAATTTATACACGTCATACTAGTTTCTCGCAGATTAACAATTCTATGTACATTGATTGAAACAGGCTTTACTTGGAAATGTAATAAATATAATTTTTATTTGCAAGGACTAGATAAATTTTACAACTTCTTCATCGAGTTCACAGAGGGATCAATTCATATAAACTTTTCCAATCCGGAACGGGCCAAGCTATAGGCATAGCCCGCTGGCGCGTGCATTCCTTTCTGATGCAGATGGTAGGGTACTTTGGGAAATAGAGCAAGTGTAACATGCTTAAGGGGCTGAATCCATACTCTCGCTGCGTTTTGTAGGTACCTACCACCTCCTCCGACTTCTACCTCCACCTAGCTAGGTTTTCCTTTGATAAAGGATTGAGAGGCTTCCTTGTCTACCACGGTAGTTTGTGCCTGCCCAGGTGGCAAGGCCTCCACGGATGCCTCAGTTACTCTGTCTCTTGCTTCTTTAGGATATTTGTTAGAAATTGTGCTGAACATACACGGTAAATTATATCTCCGATAATAGATGAATTATCATGAAATCGTAGATAAATATACATGGAAACTTTCTCGAGAAGATAGTCGAGTATTATTCAATAAACTGATCAATGAAAATTGTTTTGCGGAAGAATACCAACTATTTTTGAATTTAAAGATTTTATTGCTCGAAGCAAAAAAATACCGGGTTACTATTCGATTAAGATTTTGCTTTGAAAAATTGTTCTTTTATGTAGTTATTTTGCAACAATATGGTCGTTACTTAATATATTTGTAACCATAAAAAGTATCTCGAGTAAGTAATTTACTTTAATCATTTCATTGATAATCCTTGCAATAATTATAGTGGAATTTTGAAAACTTAAAATTAGTATGCTCCCAACAAACGATGTCGAATAATTCTGCATTTATGAAGATTCTTTGAACGTTTCAAAATTTGCGAGACGAAACTAAATTTTATTCATTTGTACAGCTTATTATACAGTTGAATAATTGTACAGCATTTCCTACAACCTAATAATAACTATATCCGATAATGTAATGAATAAATTTTTCTAGTATTCTTTTAGTGCTGATGCAAGCAAAGGTTTCCTAAAACTCTTATAATGCAGAGTTGGGATTAGTAAATTGTACTTTTAAAGTCGAATCAATATTAATGTTTGGGGCATAAGGCGTTTTGCCAGATTTTCTTCGACCTTCGACGCCTACATTAAAAGATCTAGACCAGATATACTTGTATTGTTAGTAAATTCGGACGCTGTGCACGCGCGACAACGCAAATATTTCCAAGTGTATACATATATCTATGTAGGTGTCAATATATGTTGTGAATATACCTATGAAGGAAATGGAAACCAGTTTAGTAGTGTTAGGTAAGTTTATCTCATATAAATACGCTTAATATTCATGAATATTGCATTATATAATTCTTGGTATAAATTTCTTGGAATGTTATATAGCTACTTTTTATTTTAACACTTTGTCGACCTTCGTGTACGTAACAATTTTTAATTTTTGTTCCAAATTTTAGGAAACATTTGGCCTTCTTTTTGTAACAAATAATTTGGAGGGTCGCTTACTTTGAAGTCAGTGACACTCATCTTTAAAAACAGTATTGGCTGCGGCGCCGCGGCGGGGCAATTCAGTATTGGGTTTGATTTTATTTAAAAGGACTGCAGTTTGTACAAAATATTCTATTACTATAGAATTGATGAGGTCTGAATAAAGATTTGAAGGTTTCAGCGATGGCATTGATCAACGGTATCTTTAGGCCTGGTATTCTCTTGCGTTGACGGTGACCTCAATCTTCCTTTGTAGAAGCGTTGATGAAATACGTCATGATTTGTTTTATTTTTACTTCACAGCTCCTACTATAACTATACCGAAATCTTATAGTGAAAATTATTGCCGTAATGCGTCGAGGTTTATCCAAATGGCCAAGGCTCATCTTACCAGAGCAACTATTACAATCAATCAGGCTCATGACAGTCTTAACATATTTTCGTGTTACTTCAATGAGCTGGCAAAGGTTACATAACATTTGTTATGTGATCATAAGGATTTTAATTCATTTAAACATAACGCCACTCTGTCTCATTGAGTTGACTATGAGGACGGATGTGATCTTTAAATAAATTAATTAATAATTGGGTTTCATCCAAATGTTATCTTACAATACAGTTTGCAGATTATTGTACATAATATTAATATATTCGTACGAGGTCGGTCTAACGACAATTTTAGAAAAGTTCAGTTCATTTAAGGCCAAATTAAAATTCAAAACAATTTATTCACTTTGGTACCATGTCAATACACCTATACCCGTCATATTTTGTGTCATGTTTTACTATTAAGGAGCAGAAACGGCGAAGTAAAATCCTCAGTATATCTTTTAAACCAACGCGGAATCCATTACGGTAATTTTCAGGCGTTCTTGTCATTAATTGATTTACTATAATATCAGTCAATAATAATTAATTGCCGCGTTTCAATTGTCATTTTTAAACCAGCGAGAAAGTGCTTTTATCCAATTATATCGAGTACTCAAAGGAGATGTTTCACAAATGTATGAAGCCTGGGCGTCGCCATGTACGAACTGTAGAAAGTGGATCGTATTAATCGAAAGCATTCCTTATTATTCAAATTCTAGATTTCAGCTTGGTTTAGTATCAACAATTCAATTCGTGAATAACATATTGTAACACTGAAACGTTATGGCGGATGGCGGATACCGAGTCGCATGCGTATGACAGTTATTTATATAATACGTCATGACTGTCAAACGTCAATATAATATGTAAATATATCGGATTAATAACTAAATAAATGTTACTTACTTATGTACCAATCAATTACAAATATGTTGGTAATTGTAATTGCTTGTGTTTGTAATTGTTTTATCTACTTGTATGGCTATCTAACTGTTACGACATAACGCGCAACCTTCTAAATAGATTAAAATTATATTTTGTAACATATGTTACAAGCAATAATGATACTTTTTATTTCGGGAAATGGATCTATTTGTACCGAATAAGATAGTCGATAGTTTAGAAGTTCGGTTAAAAGATAAATTCTAACTGTCGTTTGGATAGCTTTTTTGTAATTTATAAACTAATTAAATGTATGTTTACTGTATTGAATTAGAAAAAAGTACAGTACTAAAGCTAAAAGACTAAACTAAACTAAATAAAAGCTAAACTATATATAAACCCTTCGCATACCTCGCGAAATTCGCACCTCTTATTATAATCTTAGTATAGATTGATAAAAATGTGTATCTGTTGTTTATACATTACATATATATTATTATTGTTATTTTTCACCTGCTTATTGATAAATGTGGTCAATGACCTATGAATAGATCGTAGATAATACAGTCTTCGTTTATATAGTTATCAACCCAATTAGATTTGGCAGAACGCAGAACGTATTAATCATAGCAAACAAACAAGTCATGCAATTATGGGAATAGCTATCAGAGGGTGTCAACAGATTATTCTTCACTGAATATTACCCCTATAACAGTGTTTACATATTAATCATTGTAACTCGGGAATAGCCGTTGACATAGTACAGAAATAGTTACGTAGTATTATTTATTTAGTTCCATGCTTAGCTGTAAATAGACTGGCTTGTAATGTTAAAAATGACTTCCAATATTTATTACTTGACGACACATGAGGCTTCCAATGATAGGTAAAACATTTTAAATTGAAAGCAATCAGTTGATCCGTTTAGACTATGTTGTGCTGCAGCGTCTTTTTCGTATCTGGTCACATTGACGTGGATAGTATAGAAAAAAAAATGTGCAAATTCAATGGTGATCTCTGAAACATTAGCGAAGTACTAATATCTAACATTTACTAAAATCCTTTATGGTATGTTTAGATTAGCGACTGCATCTCACCTTGGAAAACACTAGATATCTATGTAGCATCAGAACAATGGAATACTATATCAATACCAGTAGGTTCTGTGACTGCGTAATTTAGCAAAGTGGCTCTGTATCATCAACGCTGGTAGATAGGTAGACATTAAATTGTATAAAGATATAATATAGAGCGATGAATTATGTCAATTGCCAGTCATAGACCGTGGTCAACGTTAGGCGAGGTCAGTGAGGTGATAATAGATTGAAGCCATACTGAAATGAATCGCCCGAAGTATTGCTCTTTCTGTATGTTTATTTACTTTCTTCTGCTTAATATATTTTTAAAGTATTATTTTTTATGTAAGTAGCCGTCAAACAAGCAGACGAGCCACCCGATGATCATCCATAGAGTTTAGTAACCCCAAAGGCATCACTGATGGGTGTCGATTAAGAAAGAAGAAGGAAGAAAGCACTGGCTCTCGAGCCTCTAGTTAGAACATAGCTGACTAAAGCAGGAGGGTGGTAGCTAACCAAGTAGGCTTCGCGGAAAGATAATAATAATAGTAATAATATTAACGACAATTTGTAGATTTAGTATTTGAAATTATTTGTTATTAATATGATTGTCAAAACGATATAATAAAAAAATTGCCTATCGTAAGAGACGGTAACATTTGATTAGGTTTGAGCGGCAAAGTACCACAAGCGTCCATCTGTTTCCTTGTGATATATGTATACATTTATTTTCATCTGGTGGTAAGTGGTTACTAATGTCCATGCACATTTAATACACCAAATTATAACCGACGCATTGCCAACCAATTCTTTAAAGAGTTTCATTAGATCTTGGTCCAGCTAATTATATAAAGGGATTGGGGAATGTATACCCATATGGGACATATTCTGTTTTCTTTATTCCAAACGTTTAAGAGGACAATTCAGATCTAGTTTGGCTTTATGCTGTTCTGCTGGTAATCTACCAACACAATCAGTTGTACTATCAGAGTATCATAGTTTTAATCTATACATGTAACATTTTAACTGATCGCTTTCTGTGCATAAAGGATGTAAGAGAAAAACTAATATTACGAGCCTTTAATAACGCAATAGAACCCAAAACAATAGTTGTAAGAATTTTTGTCTATTTGTCTGTGCGTTTGTGCTCGCTAATATCAGAAACGGCTGAACCGATTTTGTTATGGTATTCACTAATGTATTGCAGTAAGCATCACTTATTATTTAAAGCTCGTTTCATTTCAATCCGTCCATAAATACAAAGGTTGTAAATAAATACATTTATTTCTTATTCCTAGAACGAGAAAAATCCAGTTGTAAAAAAACAGGTGCTATTTACTTGTGTAAGGCGTATTTTTTCTCAGTGAAGCGAGGGCGGCTTACTTGTGTAATATAAAGCTCCTTAGCTTGTGTAAATGCGGGTAAACGAAGAATAATTACTTAAAGCCTTGTTGGTAATTTTATTTGAAAGCTATTTGAATTTATTTCCCTTATTCAAGGAAATGCGATACTCAAGAGTCAAAACCAAAAACTACGTTATAATATGTAGGACTAAAGTTATAAATAATTTGATTTCAATTAATTATTTATTTATGGAAGTTGTAATGTGTATAGTTTAGAACATATAACTAAACATAACGAGTGCAGTTTGAACGCTGGTGTATTTAACAAAAATAAACATGATTATTGTAAATTTATGTATCACAGACACGTAAAGGTGGAACATAAAGTTACATACGAGTATACACTGACATCGATACAAGTTTATCGGATGGGATTTTAAAGTGAGAGTACGATACATATATCAGTTAATGAGGTAGATGAAGTCGACGAGGACGACATCGGAGGCGTCAGACGGGATGTACAGATAGACTGGGACTCTATCGGGCTCAAAAGTACAGTTCGGTAATATGTTTAAATCGGCTCTTTTCAACACATTAATGTTTTGTAGCTGCAAGTGCTTAGCTTCATCAGTCGTTTCACTACCTTCTAGATGATCCATGTAGAAGGAATTTTTAGTGCCGCTGTTAACGTGAACATATTGGCGTTACCGTTGGCTAACTGTTGTAATGTTCGCATGGCTAAATACGGAGCGGCGGCTAGTAAGCTGGCAATCAATTAAGTCCAGAAGGGAAGTCCTTAAGATCTCCCTGACCTTCGTTGTAAATGCTGATCGTTCTTTCTAAGTAGAATCTATCGAAAAATTTTCTCAATGTCCACAGTTACGAGATACTTGTGTTTACGTTATATTGTGTATTGTTGAGGAGGCGCGGTAGTTCCATTTGTAAGTTCGGACCACGTTTTATCAAACCGCTAAGGCTCTTACCTGAGGATGTTTTTGATGATGCGTTGAAGACTACACCGTTCACAAGACCGTCATTAGGAAGATAGCATGATATTATACAAAAATTTACTATGCGGTTTAAATAATTTACTATGACCGATTTTCTCATAATCAGACATGAACTGGATGTAACTTTGACTAACTTTATTTTCTTTTATATCTTCCTTTCAATGTTACGAAATTAAGCATTCGATGTAGATAAGGTTAGATTATGTTCGAAGTCTGGCTTCTTGAGAAGAGCTATCTCTTATCTATAATTTAATAAACAACAGCTGTTCGCAGTGTTGTTCTATTAACGAGATACCCGGTCGTTTACCTTTTCCAATTCCCTGTATTGAGACATATCAGATAAATAATTTACAACAACGTGACAGTTAAATGTTTGAATATTACTATGGATACCATGTTGGGTTCTTTGATAAGACCACTTACAATTATGTTGGAGTATACGGTATGATCTAATAATAAATTGATCGGGAAACAGTCTAATTCAGTCGCGTGAATATGTTGTAAGCGTGGCCACGACCGTTTACGAAGTGACGTATTAGATAAATTATTAATTATGCGCAAGATTACTAAAGCTTGTAAATTCAGTGTAAAATTGAACCCAAAGTTAATCTAACAATTTTATTCTTTCTTCTAAGTACTCACGCGTTTTGTGACTCGACCAATCTTTACCAAAATCCTATGATGTCCAATTGACACTGCTTAAGATCTTTCAATAATATGTAGTTATCTATACTTATGTTATAAAGAGAGTGCAAATTTGGTGAAATTATGCATATGTGGAAAGTAATCTCCGGAACTGCGGCATCTATTTGAAAAATTATTTATCATTTGAAAGTTACATTATTTCGGATGGACGAAGGCTATATGTATATAATAATTTATAATAAGTAATAATTTGTTGAACCGGAATAAAGTCAGAAAGGGATTTTAATTAATAATAAATCAAAATTTAGTCGATACCGGGATACTTGACTCAATCCTCTGCTGCGGAAGTTACTTGCCAATACGTTGCTGTTCTACGACGAGTTTGCACCTGATGAATGATTTTAAACGATTCTTCTTTGAATTTGCGTCTCATGGAATTCTCGGGAATTTAAGGATTAATTGCATGAAATTAAAACTCCAATTGTATTAAGATTAAGGTATATTATTTTGTATTGTATTATGCAGGATATATGAATAAACTTTAATATGAAACGAGACGATTTGGCGATTCCTTGATTATGATGAACGCGTCTGTGATCTAGTTTGCCGATTATTTATATTACCGTAAATTATATCAGGCAAAATGGCATTCACCACATTAATTACCTTACAGATTATAAAACAATTTAATAATTATAAATTTAGGTCACTTTTTTGGTCAAAGTGAAAAAAGATTAAAATAGGAGGAACATGAAGGGATTTAATATTTTATAAATCGTGACTGAAGAATAATTTTATTCTGCCACCGTAGTAGGAATACTTGAAGCAATGCTAGCATTTGAAGACGTCGGAAAGCTAAAATTACCAGGTCGAGTTGTCGCAGTCGTCGGACTGGTAGTGATACAGGTAGGGTCTAACCCTTTGCAGATGAAGCATAATAGTACCTGGAATATAAAGTACAATAGATTATCTTTTGAAAACAGGATTTACCGGATACAAAAGATATCGTTAAAGTTTTGTTAAACTGTAATTGAATCAAAGTTGGTTTATTAAGGAGGTTATAAATTATTTAAAGAGTAAAAATAAATACAAGTATATACAATTTTTACACAAACAGTTCAACGTAATTAGTATGGCATGACGTATGGATGGTTAATAAATAATATTAAAGATTAGTGATTGTAAATAAATCAATTTCTTATTACCCCTACTTTGAGAGCGGTTATTACTATCCACAGGTATCAGGCGAAGTTGGTAATGTCCATGTAGGCAGGTTCGTGGAAGGAAACTGGGGGTTCTTTAGAAAGTGAGACGGTACTTCACACCGAATCAGATTTTAGCCGTGTATAAAGCTCAGGTTCGACCATGTGTGAAGTACTGTTATCGCATTTGGGCTAGTGCTGCCAAAAGTCATCTATCTGCGTTGGACTCGATGGAGAGACGTGCAAAGAGGCTCGATGGTGATCCAGATCTTGTTGAAACCAATCTGCAAAGCCTTGAGCACAGGCGCAAAGTTGCCAGCCTCTCGGTCTTCTATAGGATGCATTTTAGAGTGTGCGTAGGAATTCCAGTTCGAATTAATTCCCCCATCACCGTTCCTCCATCGAACAACTCGAAAGGGTATCCACCCTTTCGTAGTGAACCTACCACCTGCATGGACGACGCGGTTTGCGTCTTTACTTATTATGGGATTGTTGTAGAGGGTTAACTTATTGTATGCAAAAGAGGCCTTCCTCACAGTTCCCTTTTACTTCGGGAATAAAGTAGCTCCCTTTCTTGTAGTTATGTTATATATTATTTATAAATATAATTGCACTCTTAAGGAAATAAAGTAAAATAAAGTTGCCGTTTTGGTGATCGTCGGAAGTGATTTAGTTAAGCGACGCGGCCGCTGGCGGAGTGAAAAAAGTAAGCAGTGCCACCTGTTCTCTGTAGCACGCAAATCCATCGATATTCTAGTTCGCAGAAACATTAACAGATGGCGCTGCTGCTAGGCTAATGACTCCCAGGTTCCGAGAATTGGCCCTAGTCTTTTTTCTGTATCCGTGTATTGGGGACCACCTTAAACCGTTGGTATTGGTTGTTGTCTTAAGTTAGCAGTTTTTAATCCGTATCAAAAGCTATGGGAAAACATAAGAACTTTCTACACTTAAGTTGGCTACTAACCTGGTTAGGTTGTGCGCAGCATGATGGAGTATATTTACGAGGAGAGACATGGATCCTACAATGGTCCGTTAATAGATTGATATTTAAGTAACTTAAATAAATAATTAATTACACATACTCGACTTCTAACGAAGCCCGGAGTATTCGTACCGCAAATTTTTTCAACCAACAGCAACGCAGCTTTTCCATCAGGGACTAAAAAGAAAAAAGGTGCGGTGGATCTTGACTTGAATATCAAGATATTACTACAAACATGTCGACAAAAGTACATCATCAACACAATCCATAATTCTCCCACTATTTGACTCTGGCCTTCTTTCATATCTGTATTTTGAGAGACCTCCACTTTGTTTAAATGTGCGTTGACCGAATTGATATATATTTGAAAAAAAAAAAACTGTGAAACAAACGAAATATATGTTTATTCATGATTTTATTTTTCCTTTTTCTTTACCTTCTAAGGCTACATCACTATTTGCCACGAGGGAAGACTATAATTGTTAAAAAACGATGTTTTCTTTATCGGGAAAATGATATTAATTTTGTAATGCACATGTAAGTTTGTAGCCCTAGAAATACGTGCAGGATTCGAACTCTGGAAACATGCAAGGAAACATTTACATTAGTAAACTATTCGACATGAGTACGATTAGAAGTTAAACGGCTCCAGATTCAAAATTTTCCAAATAGAAGTTTGAATGTACTATTTCAAGACTCCGTGAAAAATTATGAACAAACTTAAACCTGTCCAAAATATTTAAAAGGATTCGACAACCAAAAATAATCATTACTATATACGCCTCCATAATAAATACCTTTTTAAGAAATAACAAAACATGGGGCTCAGAGGAAAAAAAAGTCTGTAAATAAAGACAATAATATACAAACCTTTAGCTGATATGCAAATCCTGGACTCGCAGTAAATCACTACAATAATGAAAATTAGGAGACCTTTGTAACAGACTGCCATCTCGAAAGCGCACGCGAACAGATTGCGACAATGTGACAGATTTCCCGACATAAGTTCTAGCGTTGTCCTAAATTGCGAAACAAAACGTGGGTTGAATATGGATGAGACGCTTTTAGATAGTTTAATATCTGTACCATTAATGAAACTGTAACGGGGTCGAATCTATCCATAGAATATTTTTTGGAAATTTTAATGCAGGTAACTTTGTACTCGATATACATATATCACTATTTTTTTTTATTTTTGTTTGGCTGTTTGTGTATCACAGTAAAATCATTGAACATATTTGGGTAATACTTGGCATTTTAGTGGCTTATATTATGAGTCATAACCTAGGATTGGTACTATTTATCCTAGGAAATAACTCTGTCTGTTATTAGTCTCCTTGTACATGTTTTGCTATGTTTATTATAAATACGCAATCAATTACTAGATATCAGATACTATGTCGTACATATTAAAAATATTACAACCAAATCATTGCATTAGCCCTAAGCCCTGATCCAAAAACGATCGATAACCGCATTACCACTTCTATGCTTCATTGTTGTCTGGATACACTTGTTTTGTTTAATTATGAACTAGACGTAAATATTTGTAAGAGAAATACTTCAGTGTAGAAAAAAATTGTACACAAACAAGCAGATTACAAAAGCTAATTTGTTTTATGATGTTTTTTAAACATAAAAACATCAATACAAAAGTATTGAATGTAGAAGGAAAAAATATGTGAGTCAAGTGAGAATAAACTGAAGTCATCGACCGAGTGTTTGGTAACGGTTACTATAATTGCACTACGGGTATTTTAAATGTCCTTGTATAGAAATCATAATAGTATGTCCACATAATAACAACTTAAAAGCAAAGCAGCATTCGACGTAAAGTAGGAAATGGCGTAGAATTTACTGCGGGTATTTCCTTTAAAATAGTTATTTTCAGCGATTATTTTTTACGATGCGGTTGTAAATTTGATAAGTGAACTAAGCCACCAAGTTTGGATCTAACATGTCATCGTCTAATCTAAAGCATCTGTATTTTTTTCAAGAAGTTCTACCGAAGCTAAGACACTGAGAAGTTGAACATGATTTTGAATATAAGAAAAGATTTTTTTTTTGCAATAAATTTTACTTATGTAATGTGTCTTAATAATAAAAATGTAAAGGGGCCCAAACTGCACATATAATATTTAATAGATATTTACTTTATATATAATTTTGATTATACTGTGTTATCGTATACAGAAGCCTAAACATAGTTTTTTTAGAAATCTAGTCTGTCTAAACCATAGAGTTTAATATAATAGGTCTGAACATATATAACATTGAAGTCACTGAATCCATTAAGAGGATTATTTTCGTGTTTGGAACTTATCGGTCTAAATATAGGTTGCTTTTCTTGCCGGGAAATAGGTCTATTCCCGCGGAATTTTCCAAAACGAAACGACGATCGGTAAATAGTAAATTATATAGTACTTTATAAAATGAGATCCGCCTGAAATGTGGGTGTTTTGACATCGAGACTAAATAGGCTATTACTACTACAATCTTGAAACAAGAAATAGGCATAATTTGGTTACATCTTCATATCGTCTTCAAAAGGTTCAGCGTTCCTTTATGGGCTTGGAGTTCGTTTTTACAAGAAGATTACTAAGTTGATACCCGAGTGACCCATTGGAACTTTTAAGCGACGCATTAAAATACAACTTATAGGCAAAGGATATTATAGTAAAGATGAATATATTAATGACAAGGATGCTCTAAATAATAGTGGTGAAACCAGTTCGGCACAGGTTTAAACTTTTGTAATTACCATGTGTTGTTTAAAAGATGTACTGAGGAGTTTCTTTCGCCATTTCTTCTCCTCATTGTTAAAGCATCTTTTCGAAACGGTGGTATACGCATAAAATGATGTTCAGAAGTGTATTTACAGAATACCTATATGATTAAATGATTTTGAATTTGAACTAACATACATAGCTTAACCATCTTACGTCTCACTGCCACTTAGATTGTGGGCAAGCTATAATTTTAATATATTGAATTATAATTTATTTACTCAATTTAATCAACACAAGGGTTATTTAACTGATTAATTTTATCATTAGAAGAACATTTTCCATTTTGCCAAGATTCGACAGCATATAAGTAATGCATCCTTACCAAAATACTTTGATATCTTCATACCAAATACTTTGATATTTAATTGTAGTATCACTTTACAGTCTTCTCCATTGTGCCGTAAGCGTATTGAAATTCTTATCCAACTATATCTTTTTCCTATTTTAATATATCTTGTGTGATACATTCCAAAATTTTAAGACCTTTTATCTACATAGTACATTTATTTGAAAATCTAGAACAAGTCGTTGCCGACATAGATCTTTATGCGTTGGTTACGTTTTATGGCTTAAAGAATTTTAAAAAGTCGTAACTTAACTACAGTTGTAAAAAACATTTTAACATTTCGCAATCAATCCGTAATTTTTTTCTGCACATGGGTTCATTTTTAGTGCGAGACATTTACACTATGGTTGATAGTATCAGGTGTTACTTTAAAGAAATTCATTGTTATTAAATTAGTCACTTTGCGGTCAACACTCGTAGAGTCTACTACCCTGATGATGCTCTGTTTCGGAGCGAAACACGTGTTGGTGACGGAATGTGTGTTGGTATATACTTTTATCAAAATTGCATGTTTTTCTTTGTGGGGTGGGAGGGAGGTTTCATGCATGTATGGATATATATACCATCATACATTGTGCTTGTGGATTGTTGCAAAGTAAATTAATACTTATTTAAATTACACTATGCATTTAAAATGCCAATTACGGGGTTTGCGTTCCAAATTTAGTCCTTCAGATAGGTTGTAGCTGTTTCCATTACTTTAACGTTATTCCTATTTAATTTGTTTGTTCTTTTAATAAATTGGAATCTTTATAACTTTCCAAGATATCGTAATTAAAAGCCGAATTTCTAAGGTACTATTGTTATAATTATTTATTCATTTAGGTCCACTAAAACAGGTTACACAGTGATTTTTTAATACACAATAAGTAAAAATCATTAAGGACATAAATAACATCTTTATTTGAAATTTTAAGACCTTTCATACGTTTCAGCGATTAGAAACCCATATTATAACAATTGTTTGGTACTTTGTCATTATTGTATTGAATATATGCACTTAATACTATTTAATCTGTTTTTCTGATTTTTTTCAAAATAACGCTTTGTGCGGATCGTTTCATTTGTTTCCATTTCCATATATTATTATCAACGCTAGAGTTAAGAACCATTTTTTACGTAACTAGTTGATAAACGAGCAGACGAGCCACCTGATGGTAAGTGGTCGCCGTCACCCATAGACTTCAGTAACACCAAAGGGATCACCGAAATGTTGCCGATAGATAAGCAAGCGGGGGCCGCATTATCACTGGTTCGCCGACGCTGCGACAGAAACACGTATGAAAATTTCACGGTGATTCTAGAGGAAGGGTGGTGGCAATCAGTCTACCACCATGGGAGTATCGTCAGGATGAAATTGGGTGGTTCAGAGCCAGGCGATCTAAGACAGGAGGGGCCATTCACCGTAGCCTGGTCCATTTTTCAGCATGGTGCACCACGACCAGGGGAGTTTGGTTTAGGAAGTTAGGATTTAGTTAGTTAGATAGGGAGTAAGGCTCGAGGATTAATGGAGCCCCTTACGCCCCACTTGCAATATTAACATAGAAGATGAAATATGGTTAAATTTTGGATGCGGTTGACTTATTGGGATTACTTATTTTATTTTGAGTAGTAAGTTGCTATGGTTGCAAACTTACTTAACTACTTGATTTTTCCTGAAAGTCACGTTTAATGAGTCAAGTTAGTCCCAATTTAACAAGTATACTCAGTGTATTTTCCGCACTGAACTTTAAACTTAAACAGCACGTATTTGCATATGTTAAACTCCGTATAAGATGCAGAATAAGAAGTGGATACATTTAAATAATCCGAATTCTTAGTGATTGCCGGAAAAGATGTGAAGAATATGAAAACGGAAAATGTTTTATTAATGAAATATTTCCTTTGCAACACTAATTGTAAGGTTTTTTTTAATGTTAATAGCCGACAAACGAGCAGGCGAGCCACCTGATGGTAAGTGGTCACCGTCGCCCATGGACACCAGCAAAACCAACGGTATCACTGATGCGTTGTCGGCCAGGAAACGACAAGGTAAGAAAGAAAGAACTGGCTCCCAAGCCCCCCTTGGTAGACAATAAAACTCGAAAAGTGCTTATCTTTTTAGAACAAAAGATGTGTCAACATATTATATAATTTCAGAATCAATCAAGGGGTTAAATACTTTTCAATTCAAGACAATCAAAGGGTTAAATACTTTTTTATTCTTAAAGAACAACTAGGAAATATCATCTATTAAATATCTTATATTGTGACATCAGCAAGTTCTTGTCATAAATACTGTTCGAACTGACCTCTAGAGGACTCACTTCATAATCTTCTAAAAAGCACTTTCATCTGAAGAAAAAGCAAACGCTCTGGTGTTTTATTCCTATAACTGTGCCAAAAGGAATATACATATACAGAATAGTGAAACCAACGAAAATGATTAAACTTTTGAAATTCCTTAAAATTTGGCTTCCATTTTACATTCTTAAAAGTTCAACTTTTACGAATATGTTGCCAATTTTGCGAATGACGATAAACTTATAACAGTCGGACTATTTAAAATATACAAGGATGAAGATCAATTAATAAAATTTATCACAAAATATTCGTAAAAAGCCAAAAAAAAAAATTTGAGATAAAAATGAGAGATAAAATTACGACCATAACTATGTCGTACGCAAACAAACGAAAGAAATAGAATGATTTTTCATTGTTATTTATGAGACAAAAGCAACGCTGCAGTTGGCATTAAACCAACTTTTCAATAGTTTTGTTTTGTACGATGATACCACAATCCACTCGTACTGTAGATTAAATATCAAAATGACGGATGAACAAAAAAAAATCTCTAGAATATTAATCAAAACTAGTATGTGACCTTAATAAACAATGTGATCGTATAATGATATCTTCAGTGCATAAGATCGAGCAGAGAAAATTTGACTAACAGCACACATCTACACGTATCGATCTGTCATGGGCAACTGATGCCGCGCCACAAGTGAAATCTTCAAACTTATCTAATCCTTTCATAGTAAAATGTATTGTAATTATTAAATCTGATACAAATTATTTGAATTATTTATTTATTATTTGATAACTACAAATACATTAATTACACTTTACTAAACATTGTTATACTTAACTACTGTGTTTTAATGTATCCATATATTATTTAGATATCTACTGTAGGACTATTAAAGACGAACGCAAATACAATAATACGAGAAATATGTATGTTAATGTCGATGTCCGCAATAGAGTATACAACATAGACGAAGATAAAATAACATTATCGAATAATGTTTTCGATAAAAAAAATCTCATAAGAATTTTGACAAGTTTCATTAGCACCTATAAACGGGCATGAAAATAGATCTGGAAACTTGATAAATTCCTAAAGAATTTAAATCAACTTTCCTCAATATTCCATTGGTATTCAGCTGTCTGCGCCATTTAAAGTAGTTTTATAGTCGGATTTTGACTTGGTAGTAATAATTACATTTACTGATCCATTAATTTTATGTAACGCTAATTTAAGAATTTGATGAATTTGATGAATGAATGAGCGTGCGGCGGTAGATTGTATTTTTTTCTGATTAAAACTAGCTCTTGATTAGTTAAAAACGTTGTAATACATAACTGGAATACTAACAAGTTGAGCCCGTGCAGCTTTAAGAGTGAGAAAATTAAAATCGTGTTTTAAAAGCATACCGATCAAATCTAACCCGCCATCTGTCAAGTCTGAATAAGGCTTTAATTTAAAATCCCAGAATTCTCATTAGGGCTGCGAGTACGCTTCTCTCTAGTCAGCCCATCTCTAGTAAGAGATAGGACCCGCCATAAGAGTTATTAATTATAAACTAGATTGTTACTTTAAAGATAAAACTGCTTGGATATTACTTTAATATATAGCCCATGAGTGCTTTGTGAGTAGGAAAAACACTCCTTGGGAGTTTTTTGCCGCTTTTTATGTCCGGGACTACACATGGTAGTGATTTGTAGAATCGATGGCGTGTGTGTGTGTGTGTGTGTAAAAATCAACTTCGAATAAATTTTATTTCCCTTTGAATATTCTCTGGCAATATATTCTATGTCAAATTCATTAAATTTTTTTTTCCAAATGAGACAACTAACTCCGACTATGATTTTAAAAGAACGTTCATATAACTTATCGCTTATCTTCTACAACTTTCTCTAAATGGAAATTGGAAACATATTGCATACATTTTGTGTATAAATTTGAACACTTTTAACTATTTCCAAGTAGGACGTTTCTAGGGATCCCGTGCGTCTGCCTGTCCATAGCATGTAGTTACATGGCCATATACAGATAAAATAAACACGTTTTGATTTTGGATGTTAAGTTTGGGTGGTAAAACAAAACTTTTGATAAGTGAACCATGTTCGAGCTTGTTGATAGAGTAATGATCTATATTAAAAAAAATATACGGCAAATCATCACTTGAGATCAAAAAGAGCTTTGGCTCTTAATTTTGTTTATTATCCCAAGACAAGTAGCTAGTTTTTATGATTGTAAGGTGAAAATAAATAATCAACAAAATTTTACAAAGCCATGTACCAAAATTTACTATTTCCCAAGTTAGATCCAAATGTACCGAATCAAAATTATGGCTTTTTCGTATCCTAAATATTATTATTAATTTTAATATAAAAGATAGAAGTTTCTATATTATCATTCGTAGCGAATATAATGAATCAACGTACAGGGCGAAGTAAGAAGAGGAAAATTCACCTTAAACTTTTTCAATAAACCGCCTTTGTGACTTTAGAATCGTTACGTTTAGTACGAATTACCTTTTTATTATTTTTCAAAGAATTTTTTGCATGAATGTGGAAGTTTTCATGAAAGTAGCCGTATTAATAAGAATTCCTTTGCCATTAATGCATATACATATTATATCCAAATATATAAGAATTATTTTTAAAGTTAACTGGCACCAACTACCACCAGTTAAAGTTGATGGTATCCGAATATGACCGAGTGCCTGATTACAGCGAATACTCAATTGGCTCCCAATTTATCTTCGCCGGAATACTCATATCCTTTCTGCTCTTCACTGCGTATCTACTGTTTTAACCTAAGCCATCTGAGTGCTTAAAGGAGCGCTTTATGTTATAAATGAATCAAATGAGGGTCCACGCTTACAAATTAATTTTTAAAGTTATTATTTCCTACTCACTACAGTTCATATTACCTTTATTGGGTCTCCGTGACAGTTGATAGCTTATGGAATACTTTCCCCTTACGTTTTCGATGCGCCAAAACTAATCGCACATATAAATCCAATTAAGCACCTGATTTGAGACTACTATCCAAAGCTGTGGCTTTCAAAGTGGTCTTTATCGGCCCCCAAGCGTCGACGATGACCTACAGTGGAAAAAATGGGGTCCACGATAGTGGATCTCATTTAAGCAGGTTGTGACTTTAAATTTGGATTTCCATGAATGGAATAATCCATATTTATACGCAGATAATAGGTATCTATTTATTTCTATAATACTTTCTAATAAATATAATATAATCTATCTGTATAAATTACGTTTTTTATTTTTTTTATACGTAAGTTTTTATGTTGGATAAAATATTTTTTCGCGGTAAATTGTAAACTATGGCATCTTTTTAGCTGTCCAGACCTCCAACTTTATCTGTGCCAAAGGTCACAGAGAAGTTGCTTTGTTTTACGTAAAAAAGACCTACTTTACTAGTACGGATTTGTACACAAACTTATTTTCGCAATTATAATATTACTCGTAGTAGCCAAGTAGGAATATTATAGTGCACAGAAAAAATTAAAATCTTGGTTGTGTATAAATATTCTTGATTAAAGAAAAAAGTTAAGCTTAAGTAAATTTACCTGGCCTGGTAATATTGTATGGTATTATTAATAGGCATTATTGTTGGCATATGTTCGTTTTATGATGGATCAAAGTATCCATGATGCTCTTTGCGAAAACTTTAAAACCGATACACCAAAGGTGAATCAATATTTTTAGCTTGTAATGTCATTACAAATGACGGCTTCGTTCAAACATTACGGCTTGAACCAAACATTACGGCTTGGATGGAACATTCGGCTTCGGTTTCAGCCAAAGTTACCTTCTTTTGTACCTTAATAATAGTATGAATAGATAAGCACTGTGGATTGTACTCATACTATATTACGAATCCTATCAATCACTTCATTCAATATAACAAAGGGATTATATTCTTTCTCTGCGTGACAACACCTACTTAATATTTTTTTGGCCAGAATTTTTCGCATAATAAATTACCCAACATACTTTTCATCTTAAAGCAAAAAAAAGAAAGTTCATAACAAGTTGTCGAGTTCATTGTAAAGTTTCTAAGTTACAATTGTTCATGGCAATCTTTGTGTTTTCTCTGAGAGAAGTAGCAATTGAATTGGAAGAAAAATTAGGAAGAATATTTTTTTATTTTAGTTTGAGATACAATGCGAGTGCCATAATTTTGTGCTTTATATTGTGGTGATCGCTTGTAAGAGTTTGTATACAATATCCATAGCGTAGGGGCTGTGACAAAGTCGACCGCGGCCCTTATATACATATTTTAAACTCCTCCGCTGGGCAGCGGATTATCGAATGTCGCTTTGGAAGGCTGCGCGCGCCCTTACTGTTTATTCTGTATTGATACCTTTACGTGCTAGACCCTTTTTTAGACTTTCTTCCAGCTACCACTATTACCTTTACATACTCTTTCTGTGTGTGTGTGTGTGTGGTTTTTATTGTCTTCAATATTTTTTTGATATATTGATGATTGGTTCACATTTTACCTGAATTAAAATTTGTAGGTTATTATAATAATATTATTTACCTAGTGTGAATTTTGTTTCTATGTATACGGAGGGAGTAATCTTCGGACCTCGGCACCTATTAGAATTTTTTTTATCCATTTTAAAGCTACATTCTGGGTAGATATAGGCTATATATTATTATGATTTATTCAAGAATATATTTAAATTAGAGTCAGTAGTATCTACTAAGACAGATAAAACAGTTTCACCGAATGAAGTTAGGCCGGTCGCTAGTTAAATGATAATTATGCTTAATTTCCCAAATAAAGAATCTAGAAAATTAATTCTTACATGTTTACATTCATGACTATTCTAAAGGAAATTAAATATTCTTATGTAATGTTAACATCTAGGAAAAGTTAACAAAATTTATATTTCAGATATTATTGTAAATTATATGAATAACTACAACTTTAATAGTTTTTTTTTTTCAAAACTGAAACTATTCTTATTTTCCCGGCTGCTTACGATGTGGGAGTCTTCAAGAGGAGAGTGAATAGGCTATTTATAAGTTAGTGCGTTCACCATCTTAGACTTCATCACCACTTACCATCAGGTGGGATTGTTGTCGAGCATTAACTTATTTCATGTAAAAAAAAACTAATGTAATTGAAGTTGTACTTAAATTATTACTTCATAAAGTTAACTACTGCAACGTTAGCGTCAATATTTATTTTGTATATTAAAATACAAAGCATACAGAAAACACTTTAATATGCAATCATTTAACAGTTATAAATCAATCACATGACACGCGTACTTGACTTCAAAAATTGGTGTCCTATTTAAATTTCATCATATATGTATATTCAATATTCATACTGCAGTTCTTACGTTAAATTACAATTTTTACAGCGTTACAACAACTAAGTTTCAGCTATCTGTTGGCATTCCCAACATTAATACCTTATGGCGGAACCACACTTCGTTATGTGTTATTTGTTATGCGCGTTATTCGGCCGAATACGAAGAAGTGTGGAGGACTTTTTCGTCTATATTTGCTCTATTCATACGCATAACGCATAAGCGCGGATAGCAAATACGCTTATCCGTCGACTGGTCGGTTTTTCTTAATGTGTCTTTCTAATTTCGGTTAATGTGTCTTTCAAAGGTGTGCAATAGAAGTATTGAAAGTTTCGATTTGTGTTTCAATATGACCACCACCATCAAAATACACTCCACTACTTCAAGATACACTATCTCCGAAAAAAATGTTATTATTATTATTTTTGTACTTAGATATATTACTTATATTTAAAAGAAAAACGACTTTAACATTTGCGATGACCCCATAGCCCAGTAACCCTATGTACCGACCGAGGGGTCTCGGTGTTACGGAGCTATATGACAAAATTCGTAAGTAAGAAAACTAAATAAGCATTTGTAAATATCTTGGCAGGTGTAATATATATTTTTGACAAAACAAAAGAGGTATTTTTTATAGCTTCTGAGTTTATGTTTATTTTTAAGGGATTTATTAATGAAAAAATTAAGCAATGAAGTAAGTTTGTTCCTATTTTGGAGGCAACATTAGGTTTAGAGCCAATTACAGCGAAAGTTGTGTCTTAGAACAGAGCGAAAAAGTTAATTTTGGCTTTCAGTCGAATTATCCAAATATACTGGATAAATTAGAGAGTAGCGTTATAAACGATTTTAACTTAACGTGTAACGCTATAAAAAGTTATAACAATCGAAAATTATATGCCTATTTTATTACTAACTTTTGCATTTATTATATTAATAACATTATATAAATTTTGTTTATACATAAATAAATATACAAACATTGTTAAAAATAAAACTTGTTCCCTATCTAGATTTGTGGTTTAATTTTAAACTTTTTTTACAAATTTACAATATTGAGCTCTTGGGCTTTAAAACTGTATAAAATTGACATTTAGTTAGTTAAGGCGCGATCGTCCAAAAGAAAAAGATAGGCATTGGCTACCGGATACAGAAGCAGAAATAGATCTCAGTGCCATTGACGGCTAGTGATGCTCCGTGACGGCGGCGCGGCGTTCAACTGAGGTCTGTAGTGTTGGCCTCAAAAACATAAATAATGTAAATAAATGTAAGAACAATATCATTTAATTATTTTTAATTTCATTTACTAATATAATAAGTATGTCATAATATGGCAACTGTGAAATACGATCAACTTTCTAATGACATGTCAGCAGATAAAAAATTTTCATATCATATAAATAATAAAACTTTACGGTATATTTCTTCTGAGACAGATGATACCGTGGTATTCTATGTGGTATTCTGTGGTATTACTCATTCGATAGCTTAAAATCAGTCGGCGCTTATGGACAGAGCTACGATAGATATTCGTTATATATATATATCTTGAGCGAAGTGTTCTACAACCGCTATTATCAATTAAAAAAAAACAGTTATTTTACTACACTTGGCTAAATCCCAATACCGATTCACTGATAATCCACTAATCAACCCTGAAAGTCACAGGCATTTGATGTGATTTACGAGCTCGCCAACTTCTAATAAGACATGAAAGGGTTGTGGTTATTACAATCTCATACGTGATCTCCGAAGCAATTGCACAACAAAATCGGTTGCGAATGTTATGAACCAAGGAAATTACCTTTTGCGGCCATTAAACTGCACGGTTAAAGTAAAATACTGCAGTTACTTTGATTTAAGTTAAAGGTTTTAAACGTTTGATTTAAGATAAAAGTTTAATGTTTAAGACGTGTTTCCGAGAAAGTAGATCTTTTCCTTAATTACTTTGAATCGATTTTATATGTAAGCAAACACGTTTATTAATAAAAGTTTATTTGATTTAGTTAAAATTTGAATTATTTTATGTTATAACGCCCTATTTTACTTACAGTTCGCCTGCAGTAATAATTCATGTGTTGTAGATTATCACAAAATAACTAATTTTCTCCTAATTTATGACTATTTTTCTCCTAATTTATGAAGAACTACTAGCAAGTTCAACTCGTTTTTTTTATAAAATTTTCATACACTTATACCTTTCTGGTAGGCAACTTTATCCATTGGTAAAAATCACATGAAAATCCGTGCTATGATCCACACACATTTCTATAATCAAAAAGAGAGAGATTATTTATATAAGTGTTTTAGACCAACAGATATAAACTACGTAATAATAACACTGCAAGGTAATTAAATTAAACCTGTATACTATATATTTTTGGAAAATTTGAATGTAGTTAGAGTTTATCTGTAATAAGATACAGTAGCCAAAATAGTTAATTATTTTAATTTTCATCCTTCTCTCTTTCTTTTACAGCATTACGTAAAATTCATTGTACGGATAAAAATGACTTTTAGCTTATAACATATATTATTATCATCATTCAATTTACTTTTTATTTCAGAAAAAGGACGCCTTACGCTTAGAAATAGCACTTGCATTGTTTGTTATGACGATAAGATACATTTTTTATGGTAACTTTTATAAATGACAGCAAAAATGTTTCAAAAAATACATGTATTTTTAATAAATATAACTATAAGAACCTTTAAGTGATAAAATACGGTAAATAAGAAAATTAAATAGAGAGATTTCATAATTATGAGTTATCATTATTGTTGTTCGTAATTGTTTAAGAATTATGTTTCCCGAGGCAGAGAGGACATTATTATTTTATTTATTTTTTAACATAACAATAAAACTGTACTAAATAGAACATTGAAGAAAATTTTTTTTCTAAGTTGTCGTCTTACTTAAGAACTTATATTTTTGCGTACTTTTATTTTTATTATGCCAGAATAAACAATATTCAATAAGTATCTTTTGGAAATAATAAAACATCTCACTCTAATCCTATTCGTTACGAAAAATCTTTCAAACGGGAAATATTACCTCGAGGTGGTAAGGTACACATAGTTTTCACAGCAAAAGATCAACGGTGAAAAAGGGGCCAAACTCCAGACACATTCGCAAAAAAGTCCACCTGTCATAGCGGTGTAGCTGCGGCCAAAGCTACGAGTCTATCACCATAATTCAACTTACTTTTATCTTTTATGAACAAATTTTTAATGTCCATTTAATTGTTTAATCCTTCAAAGTTCTCAGTTTTCCGTTACACGTGTAACTCCTATATGAGTTTATGGCGTATTCTGATCAAGTATGAAGTGTGACACAACAAAAGTGTGCTCGTAAAAGTAAAAATGAATTAAGGCATGGATTAAAAAAAACAGCTTGGCCGTAGGGTAGTTATCAATCAGAAAGGCAGACTATTTCTAAATTAGTCTGAAAACGGACACCATCTTCACCGTAAAATTTTTGTTGCGGACATCATTACTTTTTGTAACCTGTATTGATGTTAAATATAATACGGATAGCTTCATCATCACGAACATGTCTAATAAAAATTTTACTAGTTTTTGTTTCATATGTAAAGATAATGTAAGTAATTTAATGTAAGTAACATTGTGCAATCGATCTTTTTGCCCTCTTTCTTCTGTCCGACATAGAAGGTCTCCGCAAATTTACTGTTTCACTGATTTGCACTTCTTCTATGGAACTTCTATGTTTTGGATATTTCCCTTCAACGATACTGTAAAACGAATATTTGTATTAAATGAAACGTTTTCTTTTGTTACCTATTTAAAAGACAATCTTCGACTACAATTCCATGTGACGGTGAGCGGCGCCGTATTCACATATTATTTTGTCTATTACATTACTTGGCTTCTGCACGTCTGTGCGCTGCAGCGCTGTGCAATTTTGAGAAATTTTGTATTTTGAGATTTTTCCATTTATTTACATTACAAGACCTATCTCTGTGCCTAATTTGTATTTGTTTTATACGAATAGCGTAACACGAATACCGTCAGGATTAAAAGTGATCTAAATCAGAGACCTGAGACAAACTTCCATTTAATTCGAAGGAAGTTGGCTTGGACGCAAAGATATATGGAGCTCAATGTGACATTCCATTTCCGTAAACAATAATAATTATAAGTTATTCCTGTAAACAAAAATAACATAAATTCCGTATTTTTTACTTCATACGGACCAGTTTCATGGACAACAAATACTTTTTGAGTGTTAAACGCTTTATATAACAGTCAAAGCTACATTTCTTTTATCTCAATTTGAGTGAATGTATGGATCCCTAAAATTGGTGATATAAAAATAACTATAAAATATACACTCTTCTATAATGTGCACGCGAACTGTTTATTTTTTAGTACTCTGCGCAGTGAGTGTCAAGATTATTAAATTTTATCTGCATATTATACCATTCGCGGATTAGATAAAAACTATAAATTCGCAGAAAACATGTACTCGGTAAATACAATAGATTTTTATTGCCTCAGTGGACCACAATTCCACTACTTTTTATTATGATTTACACAGAAACACTAAGTTCTGATTCTATACGTTTCAGTTTAGTATTATGCTATCTGATACCGGGTGCGCTTTGCTTCACCTATAAAAATCTATCAGTTTTAATACGTAAAAGTCGCCCTTTATATGTATGCAAAGTTTCATATCTATTGGGCTAACGGTTCTCGAGTTTTAGGTGAACATACGTACACACATACATTTTCTTTTATATATATAGATACATACGTGTCTGTTCTTGTTGAAAGAAATAAATTATAATCTTTGTTTGACATAATTAGATGAACAATAAAAAAATTGTCACATTGAAAGATTAATTTAATCTTGCAGTATATTTTTGAAAAAAAAAAAACTAAAATGCCCAGTAATATTTATTTATAAACAAATTTTAAACTAGCAGTAAAAAGTAATTATTGAAATATTTGTATGTAATGCTATATATATATTTTAATATTGAGGTGTAAAGAGTTCTATCCATTTTGAATCCAAGCCAAACTCCCTTGCTCGTCGTGACAGGGGCGTGCGCTCCTTGTAGGCAGAAATGCAATGTTTTACTTGCCATTCACAGATATTTTAATAAAACGTTCGTACGTTTTAGATGACTTTAATTAATAGTAAATAAATGAATAAACAAAATATTATAACATAAAAACGCCTAATATTTTATAAATAGCACCTATTTGCAAGCACACAAACATTATGTTTGCTTGGCGACAAGCAAGTGGCGCTGCAAAATAATGTACCTAATCAACCAAGTCATGCCGTCGCGTCCCGCAGGAGATTTGTTCGCATGTGTGTAGTAATTTTGGTGTCCTTGCACAGTTCGCAAACGCACACACCCATGAATATCGAAAGCCGCGACTTCAGCGGCAGGCTACGGAAGTTCGGCAGTTGTCGGAAGTAATCGGAAATGTTCGTTGCCTATAGTTCGAGTAAAAATAAAAGACGGAAATCTAATAAATCACGTATGCACATTATGCATTTTTGTTTAGTAAGGTTATATTTGTTTAAATAGCAGAAATGTTTTGTGTTTCGCGGGGGCCATTTTGCTTGTTTCATGTGATAAGAATTGTTTACTATTTGTTTGCGCCAGTATATTTATAGTTTTCTTAAAAGATTTTTCATTTTAACATTTGAAAGTGTGTACATTTAACAGTTTATTACTGAGTTTCTATAATAATTGCAGTTATTTGCTAATACTGCGTTTGTTGATTTTTTTTAAATGTGATTTGATTGTGAGGTTTGTGTTAAAAATGTGTGTTTATTAAAAATTAAAAATAACAAGTTCTCACAATTGTCATTCAGTGAAAAGATTCAAATTGTGTTTAAAGGTAGGTGTGTACCCGAGTTACAACAATTAAACCAGCAAAAAGGGAATGTAACTCGAAAGTTTCATGGTAAAAGTTATGAAACGTATAACCGGCTGTGTGGTTGTGTACACATGATTAAATTATATTGTTTTCTTTGCATATTATTTAGTAATTCTAGTACAGTGTGGACTGATTCGGGATATTCAGATGTAAATAATTTCTATTCCGCGGCAAAGAACCATGACCATACAAAAAACATCTAGAGGTCTGCTTAAAATTAAATACTTTTGGTCAAGTAGCCGGAACCTTGAATATGTGAAAATTGAAGCTGACTGGGTGAGTAGTTATAATATTTTAGCTTATTATTTTACTTATTAGAATTTCTTTCGCCGCGACGATCGATCGCTGTTTTGTCTGCGTTGCCATAGAAGATGTACATGAATAGTAGTACATCTAAGACTTGTTCTGTTGGCATGGTTTCCGACTTAGAGATCCGTCGCGTGGCTGTGGCTAAACTAAAAATCTATAAAAGAAAAAGTTTTTGTGACCGAGTACTCCATCGCATACCCAGTGTCATAATCCTGTGCACGCCGCTGCGTCATGACCTCTGCTAACGATCGAGCTTCTGGAGATCGATGGGCTCCAATCAGCCAGTATAATTCGATGGTAACCGTGCAAAGTGGTATGGTTTCTTATTTACCAACTATCTGTACTGTTTAGATTCTCGATTACATGAAAATCCTCATATTTGAGCCTTATCAAGGAGACTAAGATACTTAGACTTATGCTGTTATGAAAGTAGCATATTTTAGGTAAAAAGTAATGATGTAAGTTAAACATATTCTGATAGTTCAAACTACATAGTACTAACTTAGTACTTACCAAAGCTGATGTATTTGATAATCAAGTTGCCCATTGAATTCCCTAACACCAGTGGTATCACCTAGGCATTGCTACACAAGATGGAAGCGGGGAATACGCCTATCACTGGCTCTCTAATATTGAAACCGAAAAACGTAAAAATACTTCACGGTTGATTCTAAAAGGAGGGTGGTAGCTAGCCAGGCGGGTAAAAAACCCTATTGCTATACACGAGTGCCGGCAGATTAAATTTCGTAGTACATAACACAGCGACTGAAAACAGGACAGATTCTTAGCCATAGCCTCGTCCGTTGTGCAGCAGGTATACCATGAGTATGTGTAAGGAATATTACTTTCTTTAATATGTATGAAAAGTTTTATTTGATATAATATCTTATTAAAATTTATAGGATTACATTAGTGACTACAGAATATGTATGTTTAATTATCAGTTTTTGAGCCTTGTAATGTTAAAATAACAAAATGGCATTATCTTTCACTGTTTATTGTTTACATATTTTATTCTTACACTAAACGCCACAGGGAAATAGCTTTACTTGTCGGCTGCCGAGAACGGAATGCCGACTGTTGTTGTAACTTGTCCTTCCTCCACAAGATCGCCGAGGAAATAAAAAAAAGTTGCAATCGTAGATACCCACAAAGGTATTCATTACCAAATATTATGGCAAACGTAGATGGGTCAGGCGGGTAATTTAATGTAAACCTTACTCGAGAGAAGTTAGCTTGGGTTCAAAGATTGATGAAGAGCCTCACAACCCAAATGTTTTATTATTCTCATTTCGCACGCCTTTTCATTTTTATTTAGCTACGTATTCATTATAGTAAATTGTTTGGGAAAAATTTAATTCTGCAGATTATTACCGCTTGTTGTATTGCGTAAATGAGCCTCATTTAAATGTTCCTGTGAACTACGATAAAGTGTATCTGCTTTGTGTTTGATCATAACTGTTTGGATCACAGATAAAATGAGAAGAAGCGAAATGAAAAAGAAAATGTTGCATTGAAATTAAGGCGAGATGGAAAGAAGAGAACTCACAAACCAAGCAACAGGCATCCTAAAGAGGTCTGGATATCGTTTCACCACGGTATTCCAGTGTGGAATGTTAGAGCGTCGACACCTTGCCCGATGGGATCGAGCTTATCTCGTCGTCCGAGGTACGATAACACATCGCGCGCTTGAAAAAGTGCAATGCGCTAGGTTCCAACGACATACCCAACGTGGCGTTGGTACGATTGCCCAGGAGAGCAATCGTCTCGACGACAAGGGCTGCTTCCTGACCATGTGGAATCACGGGAAGGTAATAGCGTGATTAGGCATCATGCCGGAACACAACGAATCGCTTGACGGCATGTCTTTTTCTAATGGGTGGTAACCAAAGTCGGCAGCCGATGTTGGGGCCTGCCACTGGTGTTGCTGCCCTTTTTGCATTACCCAGGGGACACGTGTAAAGAAATGAGTGTTCAAGTAATCTCCTACGGACGCTAGCAATCCAACGCTAAATTGCTAAATACGTTTGCAAAGAATTTCGGTAACTCTACATAGAATTCGTATCCTTCACTAACATAATAGCTTTTTATGATTCGTTACTTGCGATAAATATTAGTTTAACCTTTTTTTTCTATTAATCTATCACGTTTTCAATTTTCAAATAAATTTGTTCGATTAGGCGATGTGTGACATATTTACGTAATTCGCCCGACAATTTTGGAAGCATTTGGTCACAATCAACTAAACCATATTAGAAGGGTTGCTAACTCTGATAGAATTTTTTATGCGAGGTAAATTGCTTTTCAGATGTTCGAAGATCGGCATAGGGAAGAAATGTATTATTTATATGTATATACGTATTTGCATAAATTACATTGAGGATGATAGCGCAGTGTTTACTCATGAGACGAGGAAAATCTTGTCGTGCTTATACATAACAAACAACTTCGCTTCGCATTGAGATATTAGTGCAACTTCAGATCTGTGAGTTACGATGCTTTGATCCAAAAAAAAAAAATTAAAATATATTTTTTATTTTTTCACATCTACTGTTAAAAAAATTCTTTAAAAACCAGACTTAGGCCTCGTAATGTACCCCGATTCAGTATCATCAAGACAGAAGCTGAACTGAGGGTTATAACTAAGAAATTGTATCAAATGTATACCTACAATAATAATTGAAATTCAATATCCCAAAAAATCTGGTCGATACACATTATATGGTTTGCATACTTACATTCATACCTCCACGCTAGTCTTACTTATGTTTCACACATGTCACGCAGACATTTCCTCCGACAGGAAAACCAACCCGAGACCCCTCGCTCTGCAGGCAGGGTCACTACCAACTGGGCTGCGTAGTCGCTGAACAAAGTCTGTATCATTTTAATAACGTAACGACTTAACAGGAGCCGAAAAAAGTTGAAAAGCAAAGAGAATAATAATTTAAATAGGTATAATAATTGTAGAGGTCCCGGTAGACGAAGAATCTCATGGTTTGGAAATATAACGGACTGGCTGCGAGTTAAAAGCACAGATAAGCTAGTTCATATGACTGCTGATAAAGAGACGTATCGACAAATGGTCACCGAAAGAGGTACCACCGAAGAAGGTATAATGTTCATATTATATCTTTTTTAAAATATTAATAACATCGGTAATACAGTATTTTAGGTCCAGGGAATAGCTTGCGGCTTTGTAATAATTTTATTAACAATAATGAATAAAATAAAATGTTTGTTAGCTATACATGTTGAAAATAATAAAACATTTGGTTTCACGACTTGTGGTTTAATTTTAAACTTCTACTAAAAGTTTACAATATTGAACTCACATGCTTTAAAACTGTATAAAACTGACACTTAGGTTGCAGAGTGTGGTAAAGTAGTGTTTCTCAAAAGATATATATAAATAAAGATATATATAAATAAGATAAATATAATGGCTACCGGATACACAACAAAAGATGTCCGTACCATTGACAGCTAGTGATGCTCCGTGACGGCGGCCTTTATGACGTGTGTAGTGTTGGCCTCACAGCACAATATATACGTGGGTTTTTATATAGACGTTTCAATCTATCTATAATCAATGACTTAGCATCATCTATGACCAGTCATCCAACCGTCAACCTTTTCACCCATTAGTCCTGGATTTATATTTGGAGCTTACAGCGAAGGCTTTGAACGAGATCACCACTAGTTTCCAGCAAATTCGGTTATTTGCTTTGCTATTGAGTACCAAAATCAAATACCCTGCAGTAGCCGTACTCTAGCATAACTGAATATAAAGTGTCTGAAATAAATAGTTGATATTAATGTCAATGAAATTATTTATCAAAATACTTAACAGAATGCTTTAACTCCCAAAACATCTCGATGAAATTAGCCAATTTATTATGCTTTAGCCATTAAGCATTATGATAACGTAATTGATCTTGATGTATTATACAAATCCTATATGGGATCGTTGCGTAGATTTAAGATTACACGGATTCTTTAATCGGATCCTCAAAGGGTATTTAGTGGGTAAGAATACAACACAAAAAGTCACTCTCCCGGGTATTGTATAGCCTTTCAAGCTTTCCCCATAATAATAAATTTTATATCGTTGTTGTAATGTTTGGTATAATAGAAATACATGTTATGTGTTTAAGTGAAAACTGTAGTAAACATAATTCAAAGTTTCGTTTCATCGTGTAGAGTTACAAAAACAAAATAACTTACAAGGGCCCTTGGGCCGGGACTAGGATTGATTTTTATATCTTTGTAATTATAGGTACAATTTTTCGTTATTAGTAAAACCAACCTTCGTCGAAGGACTCGAACGTGGTCAATCCGCAAAGCCAAGGACTCACTTTGAGTTATGTACAGAATACATATTTTGGTAATTATGATATACTATGTTAAAATACTCTGACGTTCTTGTTAAAAATACTTTAACAATTTTAACACTAGTAATAAGGACGTGTTGAGTTATTAAGCTTTATACCTAAAATTGGTGGTTAGTTCACGCCTTCATGGGATGTATAAAAATTTGTATTAAAATTTTAACTGGCTTAATAAGGTGTGGATGTGCCCGAATAAACAGCCAAGCATAGACGAGTGATGGATGACACTATGCCTGAGTAAGTATCCCGGACGACCTGAAATCAGCCAGTCCGTTTATAGTTAGTGAGTTTAGTAATTTTTATATTTATTTTACTTGCGCCAATAACGTACTACTACTATATCAGGTGAACAGACTTACGATTACGATACGATGACGATAGGTCAGGCTTAAGATTCATTTAAGTTACTTTATGTCGATAAAAATGTAATAGGAAGAAAAAAAAATAATAACATTAAATAATAGAATTCTAAATGTCGTCAGTATTATACAGAAAAAGTCAGAATACAATTATTCAATTTCCACATTAATTACACATAATTTACAGTTAACAATTATTGAGCTTAAGTCAATTCAAAAATAATAATTTGACTCTATTATGACGAGTATAAAACAAAACACCACACCAATATAAGAAAATAAAATCAACACAGGAAGAAAATACATTTAAGGTAGGCTTTCTTATAGGTAAGAGCTCCGCCAGACAACCTTAATTGAAAAAATACCAGATAAAAAGTCAAGGGCAAGGGGACAAAAACATGTCAAAACCAACACGATTTAACACGTTTACTTATGAAGGCAGACAAAATGCCAATCAAAGGATGAATAGAATTGATGTAAGAAAAGAACGTATAAATAAAATCGAGAAATACTCGTATAGAGGAATTTGAGGATAAAAGCGACGTATACTACTTGGGTTTTTAATATAAATCTGATGGATAAAACTAAAAACGCTCAGATATTCACAACTCTACACTAGGATGTCGAATTTCTGTTGGCATTTTTCTATCACATAAATATTTGTCCCGGGATACGAACCCGGACCCCTCGCTAAGAACTGCCTGCCGTCATTATCAACACAGCCGTCTACAGATAACATTAGATAGTTCCATAGTATAATTTTTTATTAACAATACAAGATTCAAGTATATTGGAAATACTCGTTATTTCTTAAATCTACAACCGTTTGCAAAAGGTGCTTTAATATTGGGAAGAACATTGACTGAGAGTAGACTAGCCAGTGTGGGGCTTTTTATATAGTCCACAATAAGTTTACAAAGTCCGTAAATACGCACTTACCCAAATCGAAGCCAGGCTAAGCCTTAATCTCATTGTGAGAGATGGAGTCCACCGGCAGAGTAGTAGAGATATAATGATAATGATAAAGAATAGTTTACAAATAAGCAGTCACCTCATGATAAGTGATCACCGCGGTCCATGGATATCTAACTAAAGACATCACTGATGTATTGTGCGGCAAGCAAGAAGCTTTCAAATGCTAAAGTTTACGATACAGTAACATGAGTTTATTATTATCTGTTAATATTTAAAAATCGGGCAATGATGCAAATATTACATAATACCGTGCGTGGTGTGTAGATAAAATCATCGTACCGAATTGGAGCAGAATATTTTTTTCACGCAGCACACAACAGCGGATGTTTTAGTGCATTCTAATCTTTGTTTACATATTATAAATAATAAAGGACCGTGTTTGTACATTTAATATTTTTTTGCAAGTGAAATGGGGGTAACGATGTCGGATTTTTGAATAAGTTTTCTTGTAAGTAATGGCTGATGACAGTTTTTCGTTTTTTTTTTTTAAGTAAAGCTACATGGCTTCGGAGATAAGCTGGGAATATTTAATTGCATTTTCATGAATGTATATCCAAAAAATCAAACCAAACATCCTTTTCTTTAAGTAAATGGGGTAATTTTGTACACCTTGGCATCTCTCCTGGTAAGTTGGCGTAAATCTGTAGTACTCGATTGTGCGTCCCCTCTTTTCTGTGATTTTCATGTTTGTGCTCATATAAGGTATATTTTATATATGTTTACGAACATACATCTAAATACTTATATATAAAATAAGTGTATATATTTACATGAGCGGCCTCTTCCGATTTCGTTCGGATTGAACATTTAATTATTGTTATTCAAAATTTTATGCTTTTTGCCTTTATTTTACTTTGGTTTACTGTTATTTTAAATAGCCAATTATGTGTGCATCACGTGTTTTCACTGTATACCAATACTTATAAAGATCGGTTAAGCCGTTCTTGAGTTTTAACGGGACAAACATGCAGACGGACAAACATTCAGACAAAAAATTTCAAATTGGTCAAAGTGAATAATAAAATGAATATTTTTTATGAAATTTGATAATAAATTGGAATGTACAGACAGACATACACTATAGATTTACATAATAGTATAGATATATGCATACATTTATGACTTACCAATATGTGTACCGTGTTAAAACTTCTTGGTTTGAGAGCTAGTATTTTCTTTCTTACCTTCTCTTCATTTCCTGGCCAAAGGCGCATCATTTATACCCTTGGTCTCGCCATGTCCACGGGCGACTGCGACCACTTACCATCAGGTGACTGCTCTGCTCGTTTGTCGGCTATTAACATAAAAAAATATATGCACCAAATTAAAATTTAACTTCTTCCATCAGGTTCGAATGACTCTGCATGTTGCAGACATCAGACTGACATTTGAGTGATAGCATAAGAAATGCCTTTTGCATCGGATTTATGATACCCCAAAAATAACTGTTGACGTACTTGTTGCCCTACTGTACCTATAATTTAGACGAAACAAAATTTTATTGGCCTCAAAAATAGAAGGTTCAAATATTTTACTTCCACTAGCATGCCTAGTGTGTGTATCGAACGATTCACTCAACATTGATTTTAAATCATTACTTTAATTTTTCAGTACTTCATTGGTTTGTAATAAATAGTATTGTTGAAAGTTTTAACAGAATATGTGTTTTATAATCAACATTGCAACCCCTAATACCGGCAGTGGAACTGCTGGATTCAGGTCTCCTCTCTCGTTGAGACGGATTAAGGTTAAAATCTGCCGCCGCTTGCCAAGTGCGAATTGGTAAATTTTCCACATACATCTCTGAAAGTATCATGGAAAACCCTGAGGTATGGTAAGGTTTCTCGACGATGTATTCCTTTAGCAAGCAAGTGATTGATTTATAATATGCATATATGTTTAAAAGTATTCGAACTCAAAACTTCCGTGCGAAAGACCAATGTTCAAACCACTACGACGACACTCCATTTAGTCACGGAATAAATCGTCTGAATGAGTTGTTTGTACAAACCGATTTAGTTCAAATCTGATCCACGTGGAGTGGATACTGTGCTATAAAAAGAACGGATATGTCCTGTGTATATAACGGCATTTTAAATTCGGAAGTACAGACAGTCGTCAATATTTAAACTACAGGTTTATTTAGATTTTTCTATAGTTTTAATACTTATATTTGATCTGTTTAATAACAAAGTAGTCTTCCTTTAAATAAAAATATTATTAACAATCAAATCTGAAAACTAAAAAAAAAATATATTTGATATTCAAATGTATTGCATCCATGAAGATTTATTTGGCCTAAGATCATGTAATCTTCATTTGAACCATGCGCACTCCCGTTTATTCCCATACAAGAGTCCGAGACGCTCATGACTCCAGTCTACATTGTGAGACTTGCTCGCGTGGCCGCCTCCAGAAGAACTATTGGGCTCTAAACTTCAAACGTTACGTTCCTTCGTTTACGATAAACGCATCAACGAAATTCAAATATAACCACCGGGTTAAATTCATTCCTTTTTTAAAATGAACACGTTACAATTATTCGAAAACAGAATCATTATGTTAATTTAAAAATAAGTGAAGTTTCGTACCAGTGCTCCGTGTGAGTTTAGTTGACTAAAGTAATTAAAACTTTGATCTCTTTAGTTTGTAATTTGAATGTTGTTTATTTTGTGAAGGTGAGAGATAAACTGTGGTAAACTTTCGATGATTTATGACGTCGATGCGTCGCTGTGGAAAATTTTAATCTGAAGTTGATGCGGCTTTAGGTGAGTGCGCTGCAAATATTCATTGTTGTTGTATTAATAAACGAAATGTGATTTTTAATTAAAATGTCTGAAATAAATATTTTAACTTTAATTTATTTACTTATTATTAACTTTATTTACGACCGGTTTTTTTATGTATGTAAATGTTGATGAAATTAAATATTTTTATTAAAGCATAAATGTCGATATTGACATGTTTTCGTTATTTAGATAGAACACAGGAATTAAGAACTGTATACAATTTAGTTTATTGTGGTATTACTGATATTTTCAGAAATCATCTACATAAATTTCATTATATTTTTATTGACATTTTAAGTAGCACGGTTGACGCAAACCTGGCTATTCAGATGAAATATAATCTCTTGTTTCGTGAATAACAAACACTTACAGATAATTATGAGCAAATACAATTCAATACATAGAATACAAATTCTATTGCATCTCTCGGTACACGATAATTGCTCGGTAGGTAAGATCATTATTAATTGAGCTAAAGAAAGGTCATCATAAAAATCATCATCGATTTTTTTTTAATGTAGCAAATATAATTTCTACACGGATTCTTCTGCACCTAAAAATAAATGAGCTTAAACGTTCATTGATTAAACAGATACCTAAATAAAAGTTTTGATATCTCGATATTTCAAATACAATGAATTTACATGCTTTTAGTTTTGTTCAGTTAAACCTCTTCAGTTAAACAATGCATCCCAAAAATACAGCGTTAACCATAAACATTTGGATACATAATCACATCACACTCACACTCACACTCACACCATAAATAACCACTTGAGATAACATTGAAAGACCGTAAAGAACGAAAGACCGTGGCGATTGTATAATATCTAATTTTGAAAATCGACATCTCGATTCGAATTTGTAAATAGAAAATAAATACTTATTATAAAATCTTTTAAACGGGGAATATAAAGAGATAAACAGTTTATATCAGAAAGGAATAAACGTGTAACCAATCCTTTGTAAATGTTTGTATATGTGTGCTTTAGCCTTATCTCTTATTTAAAATTTAAAAACGAGCTGAATTGATTGTCGTGATACTCACAGAAATTTTAGCGCTTATTATAACCTGTAGAATAATTTCATTTCATTATTTTTAAAGGTTTCAAAATTATGCGTGATGGAAATGGAGTAGTATTAAAGTCATACGATTAACTTTATAATGACGCTTGGAATATAATACAATAATATAATATGTATGTAATGCGGCTAAATTAAAACTATCGGTTTGTGGATTTGACCGGTTAGTCAATTGGCAACCGTAAATAATAATAATTAAAATGCTAAAAATATAAGATTAGCAAATAATACATAATATTTGTTATACTTAGCGAAAAAAAAGATATTCCATCCTTTTTTTCTGACATGTTTTCAACATATTTGGTGCACGTTTAAACAATACAACTCAGCATTTTGGCAATGCAAAACAACGTCAGCGCGCGAACGAAATCAATACGTCAACGACTTCGCGCTGGATCGGCTTTAGCGTTTTGCCATTAACGTGTAGGTGCCATTTATTTGTACAACAACCCGATCCATACGCAGTAGTATATAAGAATGTAAGAAATATTTTAAAAACCCCTCATAAAGTGAATTAACTGTTTCGGCTCCAGTCAGTTACTATCTGTAAAGGGAATAATCAAGTTTTCGTGACGAAGCGTGGGCGGATTACTAGTAGGTACTTTTAACATAAAAAAACCGATTTTAAAATACCGTATGATAGTATCCAATCATGTTCAAATCCTTTATGATGCTTTGGTCAGTAGATAGGTTTTTGTATTTTTTTTTTCTTAAAATATGCGGTCCAAAACATATTTGTATATCTCATAAAGAGCCCTTTCATTTGATAATTTATCATCACTTTTTTATGTCAATAGTCTATGAATGAGCAGAAGTAAATAGGCCAGATTGTATGTGGTTGTTGGTTAGTGGTATCAATACAGGTTTCACGGTTGTTATCGGCTAAGATGGAACTGAGAGTCCAGTTACAACTACGAGTATAATCGGTGTACAAGTTTATAAAGTTATTAATTTTTTAATTTATCAGCTCACACTAACCCCCAAAGCTACAATTTGTATTGAATGTCCGTGTGACAGACAGTGATCTTATAAGTTTTCAGTTTTAATATCTCCCATACAACACAGCCCTATAATCGTCGGATGCCTACATAAGACATTGCATATCACATTATGTATACATCAGCGTTTCCTATTTCCATGTAATTCAGCTTCGGCTCGCGCCCTTGTTTCGTTATTAATAATGCAACTATCGTTTAAAATAGACCGCAATGAGTACATTGTTACAGATGAATTGTCTACAACAATGGCATCACAATATTTTACGTATAATCACTGTAATATTCGTAAATGGGCATCATTAATTTCATCGTCTCCTCTGTTGTACACTGGAATGGGAGTCGCAAGATTTATATCAAACTATGTCCTAATAAACCTGTATAGTAAACAAATATTCAACGTGGATGTATTGTTTTAATAACCTACGTGGATACAACCAATTTGTCAAGTCGAGTAGGTGACGTTAATGTTCAAGTAAGATAGTATCTTAAAAATCTTTGGCTTACCAGAGGACATGAAATTGTTACCTAATAAAGTCTTTTAAGCGAAGTTGAGGAAATTACTATTAAAGCTAAATGTTTATACACTAAAAGAATATTTTGCTACCAAGGATATTGTAAAAATACACATTATGTAATTTAGAATTTGACAAGGAATTAATTGAAAATAACAAAATTAACGACACTGAAATTATAACTTTTATTTAAATATTTGTACTGTATTTTAATAGATTATTATATAAAATAGCAAACTGCCCTCGCTTCGCGTCGGAATAACTACGCCTTACGCTAAAAAATCGTACCTACATAGTTTTGTTTGTGAACAGATTGAAATGAAACGAACTTGAAATATTAAGTGATGCTTACTACAATACATTAGTGAAAACCAAAAAGAAATCGGTTAAGCTGTTTCTGAGATTAGCGCGCACAAATGCACAGACAAACAGAAAAAATTCTAATAACTATTGTTTTGGGTTGGGACCCTAATAGTAGGTTTTCTCATATACAAATACATATTTATATAATGTACAGAAAGGGATCATCTAGAATTTTTTTTTTATGTATACAAGATAGATTTGTTTTTGAGTTATATTTAAATGTAAAATTTGCATGCCATTATTTTAGTTGAGTAAGGAACCATGTAACCTTTTGCAACTTATTAAAAGCAAATAAAGTTTATCTTATCTTCACCTCGACAGTCACTGGAGTTTCGAAGAAGACTTTGAGCGGATGGTCTATACAGGATAGAGAAGTTAGTGACGGTTATTGTATCACTTGCTATTTAATTTCATAGTCCTTCATGAGGGACTCTATAGAGAATTCCTTCGATCTATGGCCTTATGTAACGTCTCGGTGTAGTCACATAAAATTTCAAGCGATGTAAAATCAAACTATATAGCATGCAGTGCTGGATATCTGTCCGGGTTGCACGAGGTTATTGCACGGTATTCTATGGGACGACTTTAGTTGTGAGACGTTTTCCGCTTTTGAACATACAGGCTATTATATATATCGTAATTACGGGCGGAGACGGGCCCAGCGCTCAGTGCTCAGTGGTCACATCCGCATGCATTCGTTGAATGGCACGCAAACTGCAGAAGGAGACGAGAGGAGAGTACGGTCAACATATAATCGGTGCGAGGTAAGATGCCTGGCTGGAGATGTGTGAAGTTACCGTCACATACAGGTTGAAAAAGGTCCTTACCGAACATGGCTGTTCAGGTGAGTATTCAATTGTACCAGGTTGGACCAGTTCATGGGACTGAGAATTTCGAATAGTCTCTTGTGTGTGACTCCGATCAGCGCGCTCTGGTCAAAGGAATCTTAATAGATCTGTCTCTGTTGACATAAATAAATTCTATTTTTTTATGTTAATAGCCGACAAACGAGCAAACGAGCCATCTGATAGTAAGTGGTCACGTCGCCCATGGACATCAGCAAGACCAAAAGTATTACTGATGCGTTGTCGGTCAGGAAATGAGAAGAAAGTAAGAAAGAAAGAAAGTACTGGCTCTCAGGCCCCAGCCGGGGCACGAAGAGTCGTTTGGTGGCTGACTTAAGCAGGAGGGTGGTAGCTAGCCAGGTGGCTTCACAGGAACATAATAATACCAACAATAATGTTAATGCGTTAATAATAATACTGATAATTTAATTCTTACGCGAAGCGGTACCACCAAGCAGGCTGGCTTCTGTCAGCTTTTACGATACCCTTTTCTGCCAGCATGGGATTGGGTGAGTATTCTAGGCCGCCCCAATACGGCTAATATACTATACTAGCGAAAAAGGATGAATCTTTTTTCGAGAGGCCGTGGTATCCTTCTGTGAAACTGTCATAATAATAGAGAGACAGCCGAATGGAATTAAGAGGACCGAGGTCCGTTTCTGTTCAAACGGTGGACACACCGGCCGTTACGAGTTACCGTCCAAGCCCGTCTCATTAACACCAAAAAGAGAAACTGACGACCCCATAGCCCAGTTGGTAGTGACCCTGCTTGCCGAGCGAGGGGTCTCGGCCTCGATTCCGGGCTGGGGCAAACATTTATGTGACAGATAAGTGTTTGTTTTCACGTCATGGGTGTCTGTAATGTCATATTTGTGTATGTTCATGCAACACAGGAAATTCTAGTGCGGGGATGTGAGTGTGTGAATGGTTTTCTTATGTTTAAACGGGGTTGCAAGAGTTTGGGATTGGTTCGGGATTCTCGTGATCGTCGTTGCAATATGCTCTTATAGACGTGGTGGATGGATGAGCTTTCGTGATGGAACGGACTCATTGAACGTTACGCAGGTGGGGCACCGGTGTGTTCACATGAGATCGCGGAACCTCGCTATTTTGCGTTTTGTTCCTTGAAGGAGCGGGCTTTTTTTGAAGATTTTTCTTAATACAAGCAATATCTGCTAATATTATTACTATGTAGTCATTTTATTGCCCCGAAGTACGTAAAAGAGGTTTGTCACGGGCGAACTGTACACAATGTCAGAATCATGCTTGGAGTGGTCTTAACCATATAATATAGGTCAAACTAAGTCTATAATACATCTGGCAATAAATTAACTGGAATGTTCTAGAATCGAGATTGAAAGTATCTTTTGTAATATTCTTCAATTACGAGTACACTTGAGAGGATGCAATTGCTTCAGAAAGATTAGAACTATTGTGTTCAGTTGTATTAATGTTTTTGATATTGATGAAAGGGAACACACATTAGATATATTTTTAACATTTCCTTAATATTGTGTTATTATAATCCCAATGATCAATATTAACTTGCAATTTGATTGACGAAAGTAAGGTATGTTTGTTAAGTAAGGTATGTATGTTTGTCCTTGGCTATTGCGGTCGATTCATCGTATCTTAAGAGGAAATCTGACCCTTTGAAATAGTTACCGATTCTCATGAAAGGTATCAAAGATTTGTCATTTTCAAAACATTATTTAAATTATGGTAGCTGTGACATATTTCGAAATTAAATTTGAGCCATTAGGGTGAATGAGCTGGAGCGTATACCTACTGCGAAATAATTTTAGTGATTTGAGTTGAGTTTCAGTGCGTTTCAACTGATACCAAACACCCACAATTGTTCGTGGAAATTGATCTCGGAATACGTAATTTGGTATCTACATATATTGATGTAATGTTAAACTATATCTAGTGACATTTGTTTGGTTAAATCGGTGCCATGGTAAATACAAAAGAAATAGTTTTGACCGCTTACCGTTACGGAACTGACTTAAGACAACCGGTACGTTGTAAATACTCGTATATATTGTTCGACATGAACTGTAACCATTTGCCGCAGTGATTTAACAGACAAGGAGGATTACCTGCGCTGCGGTCTATTAACCCAATGATTAAGACGTGGCTCAATTTTAGAAAGTCTACAAACCACAGTCGTGAAACTCAAGGCCTCAAGTTGGCAACCCTTTTATGGTTTAAGATATGTGTCATAAGTTAAGTAGCTTACAGGCTTTCTATCGAAATTTGCGCCGGATAAAAAACCAAGCACCCCGTGTGGCATAACAGGTTGGCATCTTGAGAATACGCACTTGTTGCTGTAACAGGGACATTTTTAATGCCTTTGTCGAATACTCTGTATTGTATACGTGGGCTGCAGTGTCCTGCAATAAGATAGGATCACCATGTGCGAGAGCGTTCTATTGACGACGCGCAGCTCCAATGTGCAGCGCCGACGACACGATAAATGAGGCGACACGACTACATGAAATATTTCAATGAAGTGGAAAGTAATATTAATAATTTGAAAGGAATTGTTGTAATTAATAGGGATTTAAATAGTGTGCCTAATTGGCTACAAGTAATTATTATGATTGCTTTTTGACATTCTGTAATATGGTAGAATAAAATAACATTTGTCAATAAACAAAATTGTCAGTATTGGGCCGAAGAAAATCCCCAATTGAAACACCAAAGACCTTTGCATTCGCTTAAAGTTACAGTTGGGGCGGCCATGTCGGCCCAAGGAATCATCGGACCCCATTTCTTCGAAAATGAGCGAGGCCAGACAATAACAGTAAATTCTGATCGCTACACGGTAATGTTACGTAACTTTTTCTTTCCACAACTGCAAAATTTTGAAGCCTATAACCGCAGGACCTGGTTTCAATAAGATGACGCGATATCCCATACATCAAATGAGTCTTTAGCAGTTGTAAACGAAATGTTTAATGGAAAACTGATATCGCGTCGAGGGGACATTCCGTGGCCTCCCCGGAGCCCAGATCTCAAGCCAATGCTTTTTTTTCTCTAGGGGTACTTCAAGAGTCGCGTTTACGCCAATAAACCGAAGACGATTGCCCAGCTCAAAGACAACATTCGCAAGGAAATGTCCGCTATCCCACGAGCGATGTCCCAGCGAGTTTTCACGAATTTGAGGAGTAGATTGGAGGAGTGTGTACGTTTAGATGGCACACATTATAAATATATTCTTTCTTTCCTGATTTTTGTAGTTTTTTTTATATGATTTTTTTAAAATCCGCTCAACTTTATGGCCCACGTGCCAATTGCGCATTCAATGGTTTATCAAGTTTAAATGTTCTTGAGAGAAAGAAACCTGATGATGAAATAAGATCCTTCGCATTGCAATTCACCAAGAAATATTTTAAAAATACATGGATTCTACTTATTGTTTGTTCGTTGCAAATGACTTTTTCTCGGTTAAGTCTGGTGTGTGGGATCTTTATTTTATCGTGCTTGTGCAATAATTGCTTCTCTCTGGACTCTGTAGTTGTATTGCTTCGTGTTACTAGCACACACTACATACGGCGTATCTCACCTAGGTAATTTTTATTAGCATATCTTCAATATACAAAACCATAAGTGAACTGAAATGCATAGATCCAGCACTAAGTGGTGATTAGAGGCCAATCCAAGTTTCAGAAGATCTTCTGAGGCCTCCGACAAAGAGGCTGAGCTTAAAATTATTTAGATGAAAAGGAAATGTCCATTGAATATTGTCCCAACGGCCATTCCTACATAAAAATCAGTGTTTTTATTAATAGATATGCATTGTTGTTAATTTGAGAATATAATAGGACTGAACTATGAGGGTGTTTCGGTGGCAGCGTGAAAAAGTTAGACGAGCTGAAAATTATATAAAATTATTGCTTCTGTCTTGGTCAACGACACGGAATTAACAATTTATCATTATGTGTATGTCTGCTCGCTTTTCGGCAGGTACAATAAGACAAAACATTTTTTAATAAATAAAAAATTTTGTAATTTAAAATCATTTCAACATTTAAGTATGCATGTATGTTGTATGCAGGAAATTTCTTACTTCTACTACAGTTTTGAGAAGGTGTGTTAATACTGAGAAAAAACTCCTCAGCATATCTTTTAAATCAACATATGAAAACTACAAAGTTACATTTTAACCTTCGTGGTATTTATATTTTCATCTATGTCACGATACCTTTTACTTACTTGCTGAGCTGAAAATACATGTCATAAATAAATGGGCATTGAATACTGAGTGTTTTGGCAACCTGTTTGTTTTCGATATAAACAGGTATTAGTAGACATTATTGTCACAATTTACCAAACATAGTTATTCTATCATAATTTAATTACTTACTTCAAAACGTACTTCGTATCTAAAGTATTAGGTATTAATTAGTCGTTAATGAATGGAAATCATGACATCAAACAATTTGAATGTCGACCTCCCGCAGATGGCAGTGTGGTACTATAACCTGGGTAACTGGAATCCTCTTATAGTTCAAAGCAATGTGCCTTTTCCAGTTAATACCGCTACGGAAAGGAGACCAACATCCACAAAACAATTATGAGTCGTGATTTCTATTAATATTAAGGATTGGAATAGTCTGTCTGCGTTGGTTTTCCTATCCCATTACAGTGTGGGTGACATAAAGTCAAGAATTAATGGGCTTTTTCTAAGTTAATATTAATGTGTTATAGTTAATGTGGTTTACCGTTTTTACGGCTACATCGCTACATACTATCGTGCCAGAGGGTAGTGAAGAATAAACTTATAGTTATCATCACCATCATCCCCCTACCCTTATCCCAATTTTATTTGGGGTCGGCGCAGCATGTATTTTTCTTTCATACTTCTCTATAAGCCGTCATCTCACTAGTAACTTCGATTCTAGCCATATCATCCTTCACACAATCCATCCATCGCTTCTTTGGCCTTCCTCTACCTCTATAGCCGTCTACGTTCATACTTAATACCTTCCGCACAACATGCTCTTCATTCCTCCGCATAACATGACCATACCATGATAGCCGGTTTCCGATCACGATGAAGAATAAACTTATAGTAAATAAAGTAATTGTACTTAAACTAAAAAATTACTTGAAAAGATGATTTAAAACGATGGTTTTTTTTTACTTGCGACATACATTAGCAAAACTTTTGATCACAGAATTTTATGTATTCGTAAAAGAATAGAAACAAAAAATATCCGCTCAGCGTAGGGCAATTGAAAAATTCATAATGTTCTTTGAGGAATAAAACTCGTTGCTGTAAAGAGAACAATCACAAGACAATGTCCTAAAATAGTACTTTTGTGTGTCACAAGTGCTACGTTGCGAATTTACGAGGTATACTAGTAAATTCCATACAATTTCCGAAAGTTTGAAAGTTATACACTGGAGTCTAGCGAAGGCTTTGTAGCAGGCCTCACTTGTGTTTGAACCGAGGAAGAGACTAGTGCCTCTCTGCTAGAAAATATTATACGGTTCACTTATAATTATCGTTGACAATGTATTCTTGTGGAAACGTTACTCTGTTCGAATTAAGTATCCGCCCGCGAAGATATCTGACCATACCGCTAGCAAGTCTGTCCTACTCCGATATACATATATTATCTTTTAATACATTTTGGGTGGTGCTAAAAATTTTTTGATATTTGAGTGTCAAATTGTACTTGAATTGTAGGTCAGAAAAATGATTTGTCATAAACCATGTTGTGTAATACCGATCAGGTACATAAAGGATTTAAACTAGAAACCATTAGAAGAAAAATATAAAATGACACGTGGTTTAATAATAAACGTAGCGATTGTTACTGCCTGTAAAGTAACGACAAAATAATACGATCATTGGGAAAGCGTGAACGTGGAAAAAATTGGTGTGAACGATTTTTGTAATCTTGTAGATCTCATTTGTGTTCCAATATTGGGAACATACGTTAGCATTTTCCTTGTAGCTCCAAATTGTGTCAGTCTGAATGTATATACATATATATATATATATATATATATATATATATGGAAGTAAAAATATATAGTATTAAGTATTGTTATAACTGCACGATAGAAATACATTTTTTAACTGTTCCAAATCTCGATTCCAATAATAATGTAAAAAAGGAGGAGTACTGATGTATTTGCAGTCATAACTCCGTTGTTTATCAACATGTTTTGATGATTCTTTTTAAAGTGTATTAAATTATGTAATTAGTTACCTTATAAATATGGTGAGGATCTTATGATCAGTTATGAAGATAAAGAGTGGAACTTCTCAACGCATAGCAATAACTCAGCCGTCTGTATGTGTGTATTAAAATTTCATAACTAGTTCCATAATTGACCATCTTACAGTCTAATGATATGTCTTGGAAACAAAAATCAACTCCTCAACGTATTACATTAATACAGCCGTGTTTTGGGCAGTTTGGTATCTGTTACATAGCAATGCCATCATCGAGTATTGATTGTTTCGGTTGCAGCTTGTATTTGGAAACGCAAGGTTTTTGAAACGAAGAGAGAGTAATTAGGTTTTTCATAAAAGATTTTTGACGAATTCTTTTCAGCATATCGATTAGCTAAGATTTCAACGTAAATGTTCTTTTCATGCTACATTCCTTTGAAAACTTAAAAACGGTAAACTTCATTACTAAGTCAATGATTGATCTTAGCGTAAAGAAGTTGCTCAATAAGATTAACGCACGTGTTGGATGAATATCATCAGAGTTCAAAGAAAGAAACTTAATCAGTAAAATAATGAACAGTATAAAAATATGTTTATTTCGGCTGTTACAAATAAAAATGTGGATATTCGGAGTTAAAATAATTCACATTCATCCCAGAATAAACATATTGTTTTGAAAATCTCGATCTGTTTATGAACAGATCAATATATGGACAGCTGGCGACGACTGTACCAATCAATTATTACATTTACAATGGCTTTTAATTCAAGTAAGAGTCTTGAAATATCATCTATATTTTGTAAATTGAGAGTTATGTGTCTTGAATGGACATGCCGTAGGACAATGTAGCATTGTATAAAAACAATTGAAATTGCAACTGGCTCCATCTTCCGTATCTTATTTGAATAACCTGTATTTGAATAACGGATGAACAAAGGCAGATGAATTGTTTTGGAAATCATTGGGTACTGTAGTATGCAGTTTCATCTCGATCAGTAAGGTCGAATATATATATCATATATCTATATCATATATCATAAGTAATATGTATGGTGGTATGATTCTGCTGTAGCTTCCTTGTTAACAATGAAATGTTTTAACGTCCTTTAGTTAACAAGCAGGTGTTCACAGCTTCCTTTAAAGCTTGAAATGCATCCCTGATCTGGTGTTTGAGTAGAGATGATCACACCAACAGTAGGTTTGATAGATTGCCGCGTAAAAATACAAAATATTAATCGAGGACTTGAGTTCAAATCCTGCACTCACCTCTAATTATTTCCGTATTACAAAGTAATAATCACTTGCTTCAGTAAAAAAAAAAAACATCGTGAGTAAACCTGCGTACCTGAGTTCTATATAATTTTCTCAAAATGTGAAGTCTGCCAACCGGGACTTGGCCAGCGTGGCGAACTTAACTCCTCACTCCTACTTACGATGTGGGAATCTTCAAGAGGAGAGTGAATAGGTATTAATAAGTTAGTGTGTTCACCATCTTAAACTTCATCACCACTTACCATCAGGTGGGGTTGTTGTCGAGCATTAACTTATTTTGTGTAAAAAAAAACAACATGGATAATGATTCAAGATCTAGATTTATGTGAACGTTCTAAAGGCAGGTTTTATAATTAATAAGATTTACATGAACGAGATTGACAAGTTCAAAAATTTATTTATTTCAATAATTGATTGAATTTCAAGAAATTTTGCACATAAAAAAGGATGGCAATAAGAGCATTATTTATTGTTATTTTTCGTAACAACAATTTTTACAGTTTAATGTCTTAAAATAATGTAAGTCGTAAAAAATAAGTCGTAAAGAAGAAATATATTGGCTTGAAAAATGTTACGTTAGAATTTATCGGCCAAAATTGAGTAATGGCTTTTTATTGAGATCATCAATTTATTGCGTACCGTTTGAGCTTAGGACTTTAGTATGATCGAACGAATATTATTGATTGTTGTGGTAATAATTTATTTAGCTTCAATTTACTTAAGAAAACGTCTTTGAATTTGAATCAAATTCGTCCTTTTCAACTTTAATTCTATATTCTGTTCAGTTTGTTTTATTGGTAGTAAATTTTGAAAAAAATCTACCCCACAAAACGACTTACAGTGGGTGGTACGTAAGTATACTGACCGATAAAGAAAATTTATCACGATGACCAGTGATGACAAAATTTATTAAATCAAATCAAAATCATATAATCATTTAGGAATTCTGTAAATACACTTATGAAATAGTTGATGATAGTATCTTGCGTTACTTTGCGGAAATTAATTGTTATTAAATTAGTGTTGTGTGTGGTCTTTGCGGCTAACACTCGTAGAGTCTACTCACCCTGAGGATGCTACGTTTCGGAGCGAAACACGTGTTGGTGACGGTATGTACGTTGGTATATACTTTTATATTTATCATAATGTTTTCCTTTATGGCAGGGAGGTTCTATGCATGTATATACCATCTATATTGTACTTGCGGATTGTTGCAAAGTAAATAAATTTAACACTTATAAAAGTCATTCTTGCTTCTACTACCGTTTCCAAAAGGTGCTTTAACATTAAGGAGAAGAAACGGCAAAAAATACTCCTCAACAAATCTTTTAAAACAACATACGGCTATTAAAAAGTAAGTTTAAATCTGCGCAGATTTGGTTTTGATACTGCTATATCTAGGCGTCTTTGTCATTAATATATTCTTCTATACTATAACATCATTTACCCATAAACTGAGCTTTATTACATCTCCTAAAAGTTCCAATATGTAACTCACGTATAAACTTTGGAATCTTATTGTAAAAACGAACTCCAAGCCCCATAAAAGAACGCTGAACCTTTTGAAGGCGATATGAAGACATAAGCAAATTATGCCTATTTCTTGTTTCACAATTGTGTATATCACTTTTCTAGTTGTACAATTTTTTTTATAAATTACTATAAATATATTGGCTGGGTACGGTGAGTACATCCATTTCTTTAAATTTTTCCCTTAAAGACTCACGTGACGTTAATCTGTATATAGCCTTGATTGCTCTTTTCTGTAATACTTATCTGTAATAAATATTAACTCAATGTACTCCGATTTACCCCACATTAGGATACCATAAGACATAAGACTATGAAAATGGGCAAAATAAAAAGTCTATCTGTCTCTACGTCCGTAATCAGTCTTATCTTCCTAAAAGCGTAAACAGACCTATTAACTTTATCTGAGGGAACTGATATAAGGGCGCCCCACTGAAGCTTACTATTTAAGGTAATACCTAAAAAAATGTGGATTGTTCCATACTTAATATTTCATTATTTAGTTTAAGGATTTTGCCTACTTTCTGGACATTTGATAGTGCAAACTCTAGACAATTCGTTTTTTTGGTATTCAAAACTAAACTAAAGCGATATATAAGACAAAGCACTGCTTACAATGTCTAAATTTAATTTATTTATTTTTGTCTTCGCTTTATCTTTCGTTTTATCGCTCTACATATAACAATACCTAATCGTGAAACAAATAAACATATCGTCGACTAATCCGATTAGTGTAGCCGACCACAATTGAATATTATACGCATCTGAATTAATGAGAGCATGTTCCATTATACTGCTGTTATAAGCGGACAACTCCATTCCTTATGTTCTATGAAAAATCAAATACTGGCAGTAAAAATAATAAATTATATTGTTTCTAATTCATAAAATTGCAGATTTCCATTTAGTAGCAACATCGAACCCCAATGCATATTTGTAAATTCAAATGTGGCATATTTGTTTGAAAATTGGTCATATTTTGCGTCACTAAATCCGTAGATGTTGGTCTGACATTTTTTTGTTCAAGGTTCTGAAAAATTTAGAATATGGTGTTGTTTTAGAAAATCAGTTTCGCCGCGACACCTGCACTACAAATATAGTTCGAAAAATCATTGGTTTTGCCTGATTAAACACCATAAATAAAAGTATGGACGTTTTCTATCCTATCATTTCTGTTTTAAAAAATTTGATACAAAGAACGAGGCCTATGGATGGTCGAAGAAAGTTGATAGCAAAGAATTGAAAGGATACTCGTATTGGGAGCGAATCCATGACTACCTAAGAGTTAACACTCGTATTCACTGAAGTGAAAATCTAAACTTGTTTGGCCAATTAAAAACATCCAATAGTTGGTGATGCATTAATTGTGTGAAGCCCACCAGCAGATACGTGAGTGCTGCATTACTATACTGAGCCGATATTGAATCGAATTTGAATAGTTTCGTCGCTTGTAATGACAGTATATCTTGTACGATAATCGGAAGCGTTCAGAACAAAGAAAAGAAAGATAACTGTCCAAAACTGTCCAAAATAAGTGAAAGTTGACCCAAACGAAGGTAATGGTGGTGATGGTAAAAAGCTAAAGTGGAGCTTGAAATTAGACGAGACAATCACTGCAGATGTCTATTATTGACAATTGCAAACAACGATAGAAAAGTGCGTTAGTAAATATACCGATATTGATTAATTGATGGGTTGTGCAAAGTACAAAAAAGATTTTTACAACAACTACACTTAAAAACCAATTTATAACCATCGTATTGATTTATAATTTTGCAACAGTAGCTTGCGATCAAGAAGCTGAATAACTAAATTCTGTAATGGCTGCCTCTTGACTATCTCTTACGGTGCCTCTGTATTACCATTTTTTTAAGTTAATAGCCGACAAACGAACAGACAAGCCACCTGATTCTGAGTGGTCACCGTCGCCAATGGACATCAGTTAAACCAAAGGTATCATTGATGCGTTATCGATCAGGAAATGAGAAGAAAGCAAGAAAAAAGTACTGGTTCTAAAACCCCAGCCGGAACACGACGAGTCGTTTAGCGGCTGAATCAAGCAGGAGGGTGATATCTATTCAGGCAGGCTTTATGGAAAGATAATGATACAAATAATAATATTATTGATTTGATAATAATACTGATAATATAATCCTTACGTAAAGCCCTACCACCAAGCGGGTTGGCTTTTTTTGCCTCTTACGACACCCTGTTCTGCCAGCATGGGATTGAGGGGAGAATTCTAGGCCACCCCAATACAGCCAAAAGTAATATGTGCATATATTAATATATATCAATTAAGTTTATGTATGTTATTTGATAAATGGTTATGGTTTTAATTCTGTATTATGTCGTTCCCTAGAGAAGATCATATATTAAAACCATTAGCAACAAGTTGGTAACATTAAGTTCCCACGTAGGTAATCCATCATAAACACATTTCATGAGCGTTTGCACAGCATATGCATAAAACTGCACTTAAATTTCGTTTACCGGAATAAATTCGTTTTGTTATTTTCATTTCCTATCCTTCTTTCGATTTCAGAAAATATTCGACCTTTCAATGATAACAGGTAAAAAGGAAGATGGTAGACTTTATTCAAATAGCACGTAAGGACTTTATAGGATTTTAATGTTAAGATCGTTGAATTTTTATGTATTTTTATTGTAATCATTACATAAAATATGGTTAAATATTTCGTAAAATTGGTGTCGTAGATATCCGTTAAATTAGATAAGCCTGAAAGGCGGTGATTGCGCTTTTATATAGCTCTAAATAGCCCGGAGATTTATAGCACTAGAGTGATCGAGTTTAGTGAGTGGGTTAAGTAAAAGCGTGAGTTGTTAGATGGGTGACGGGTAGCGGCATGATATTTTTAGTGCATCCGTGTATCAGCTGTAAGTTAAATCGGCGGTCATGGATGTTATCGTTAGACTTGTTATGGTTTTGTCGATGCCTTCTGAAGGTATAAAAATATCCGATACTAAGTAATACTATTTTTATTAAATTAGTATTAATTTACTTTGCAACAATCCGCAAGCACAATGTATGATGGTATATGCTTCTGTACATGCATGAAACCTCCCTCCCTCCTCTACAAAGAAAACATGCAATTATGATAAAAGTATATACCAACACACTTACCGTATGTGTATTGGTATATACTTACCGTATGTGTGTTGGTATTTTTGTGGATACTATCAACAATACAATTTTTTTTACATTCTCAGCTTCAGTAAGTGGTAATCGATATTTGAGGTTTCCTATTGATGTCCTTAAGTTAACCTACTGATTGAATCGTCGGCCTTCTACACTGGGTTACGGATTCTAATTTGGCACGCACATCGATTTTTTTTTATTACGTGTATTGGAAATTTGCATATCTGACATTTAAAAAGCCTAAGTCTGAAGTAAACCATAAAGTTTTAAGTGTGAAATTTATCAGTCTACGCTTGGGCAGGGTTGTTTTCATCCATATCATTGTGAGAGAAGCCGTCAGTGAAGCAGTTATGGGTGATGACGTTGTAAGATGTGCAATATTTACCAAATGACTTATTGCTTTTATGGTGTTCCATGTGATCTTTGAAAAGATCTGTGATGGTGATCCCCCTTATCGATTAGTATATTTTTGACTAGGGAGTTTGTCAGTTTAAAAACAGGCCTTAAGATTCACTGCACATAGGCACGTTGTCAAGTAAGACTGATTTTCAGGATTACTAGTGATACCAGAGACATCTTTAACAACAATAAGTATTAATAAATCAGTAATCTTAGTATTAGTATTAGTAAATCATTATAATTGTATTGCGATTTTTAAATCGAGTATGAAAAATGTAAATAATACCTAAGCTGTAAATTTTACATTTAAAGAAACATCTCAATCAGAGTTTAAGTTTTTTTACAATCAATTATGTAGATCAGAAATATTACATGGTAGTAATTAAGATAATAAGCTTTGGTTATTAAAAAAAATGTTACCACAATATTAGTTGTAGAAATTTGATCTGAATTATCTCCAACTACTCGTAAGTCTATTCTATTGTCATTTTGTTGTGATATGATGTATTATCTTTAAGCGAGGAATGACTATGATTGAGAAGGCAATCTTGAATAGAAGTTTTATCTTCATTAATAACCTTTATTATAAGTAATAAATAGATAATTAGGACTAGCAGACGATACTTTTTAGGAATTTATCATTTCCATTATTTTCTTTAAGCTTGAAGCCAACCAACAAAATTATGTGTTACTTAGTTATTTAAAATTATATTTTTATTTAATGTTCAACTTAATAAAATAGTGACACAATACCCAATGCCACAAAAACAATTAAACAAATGTCAATATTGTTTTATAAGAGAAAAACCTCTATCGAAAACCACTGGGTTCTGAAAACATTTTGGAAAAGACTGATCAAACTTCTTATGACAATGAATTCAATTGGAAAAATCATGGTAATTTATATAAAAAAAACAGGCCAAAAACAAAACAATTTTTTGTTATGATATTTTGATGTCTTTGTCAACTTTCCACTTGAAACTCACCTTAGATTTTTATAGTAAACAGACTTAATTATCAACCGGTGACTTTGAAAAAAAATCACGTTTTCACTATAACAGCGCCCGGCACATAATTATGCCACTGTGTCATAATAATAAATAATCATAATCAGAGTGAAAAGGTATGAGAGCGAAGGATAAAGTTGTAAATTGGTCTATGAACACGATATCGAAAGAGACAGATAGATTGATGGCATTAAATCTTACCTCTTCGTCTGCCTAATTCACTTCGTACCTAAACAGTAAACAGTCAGTTTATTATGGAGGGGCGGAAAAGAAAAGAAAAGAGTTGAAGATTGTTAAATATATTTTGTTATTTTAAAGCTATATGTATTATTCAAAACAATGTTTAAGTTAAAAGTAAAAGTTAATTAAAATTATGAAAACGGGATTTGAAACTTTCAATTTTCTGTTAAAAAAAGATTTCTTGGGCAGAATATCGGTGGCGGCAGTGAGATCCGGTTTTATCTTTTTTTGTACATACTCGATATTCTTTTCCGTTAGTAGTAAATATATTAACCCGCCATACGTCTCGTCGTCAGATAAAAACAAGGAGCTAGGCGGAATTGTCTTTATGGAATATTCCTTTTTTTTATATTACCAACCTAATTCCGTTACTTTATTTTCAATACATATGACTTTATCCGAGGGATGATTTGTTCTTCTCTCCTACTTTGTACGTATCTGCGAATCTAAATAACATTTTTCTTATTCTGAACTCGAAAATTTGTTGGTCCATTTTCGTATATAGAGAAAAACCGTCCATCATTCATACGGTTTTCGTATGTTAATAATATTTTACGTTATATGTAATAAATTTAAATAGTGTTCTAAATGGATATTAAGAAGTGAATAAAATGTTCACACACATTAGCACTCCCTGTATTGCAGGTGGCATGGAATTCACCCATGATGTCAGAACAAACGTTTATCTCTCAAATAAATCTCTGCCCCGTTTGGGAATCGAATCCGAGACACTTAGTTTGGCAGACAGGGTAACAATCAGCTAAACTACAGCGTCATCAAATGGATCTATTTAACAAATTTTTTTTTGTAGTATGTTAGATTAAAAAATAATTGAATTTTCGACTAACTTGGCTTTGGAATTCCACACCTGTGCTTTTACGTCATGACCCTGGAGATGAATAAGAATAGCCCAAGCTCGTGATCAATGATTGGCACTGCGGGCCAAGCCAATAACACCGTTTATATGATGAACTAGTTATATGTGGCAGGCCTATATTCTCTAGAATGATCTACAAAACAGCACATCTTAATCATCATCAGAGCCTTCAGAAATGCCATTGAGTAAGAGAATCTTCCGTTGATTACGCATATTTCCTATTGTCCAACTATGTAATACAGCCGTACTCATGATGCACAGAAGATTGTGTTAACAAGGTCTTTAAATAATTTAAACTTCTCAGGGAGTTGAACTAATGAGGGATTATGGACTCAAATGTTACGGTGTCGAGATTCCCAAGGTCACTGCAGTGCAGTCTATCTATATTAGAATACGAAGATATTCTAGACTGCGCAAAGTATGAATGAAATTGATGCTATTTTTATTAAAATCTCAGGTGGATTATGCAAACAGATTTTCATAGAAGAGAAACTTGCAGCCAGTTGTCGAAGTACATACATTGGTTAAAGAAACACATAACTGGCATTGTATTTGGCTGTCGCATTCTGTTTCTGTGTCTCACATTATACCATTTTATCATCAGGTAAACTGTCATCGCATCGCTTCAGAAAAAATAAGCCTTACTCTTAGAAATATCACGTGCATTGTTTTAGGGCTGTGTTTTCTCGTTCTATGAATTAACATATTAATTTATAACTTTTTTATTTATGAACGGATTGTAATAAAACAAACTTTAAGTATTAAGTGATGCTTACTGCAATAAATTAGTGAAAAGCAGAACGAAATCGGTTAAGCCTTTTCTGAGATTAGTGCGAACAAACGCACAGACAAACAGACAAAACTCTTGTTTTGACTTCTATTGTGTTAATAAAGGCCCCTAATAATATTTTTTCTCATATATATTTCATAGATAGAACATATAAGGGATTGAGTAAAGGGTATACAATACTGAAGCATGTTTGTGTCATGCCAATGCGTAGAGTATGCTAAGTAGCTTTTTTGAATATGAAATTGGTTTGGTTGCTAGAATATTTACGCTATTCTAATTTTAGAAAGTTGAATAGGTACTCGTAAAACCGTTTTTTTTTGCCGTAGTATAGCTTTGCTCTTACTACTAATTTTCGATTATCTACTCCTATCGATTTCCCATGTTAGAATAATTTCGGGTATTACGGCTTAGGCGGTCGACATAGCCTACTACTGTTTCTCCGAAACAAATCAACAGAGACAGACAAATCGACAGATCTCGTCAGTCAATCGATGTGAAACAACGTGTATGTTTGTGTCTTGTGTGCGCGGCAATTCAGAACTATGTATTTCAATGTAATTTTTTTGGGAGATTCAATCATTTCAGTTCCTCAAATTTTAGCTGTTTTTATTTTGTTAATAGAAATTTATGTAACCAAACTCTTAATCTATAATATGGTGATAGTTTTGAATGTATGTTACTCACTGATTTTTAAATAATATTTTATTTGTCAAAATATTCCTGCCGCAAAGATGGTTCACCAGGTACCCAGTACGCCAATATGGCGTACTAAGGCATATTAGACTTTTGCCTTAGATGTTTATTTTTTTTATACAATTTCTCTACATAAACCAAATCAGCAAAAGAAACGTCAAACATGGTGAAGAATATCAATGAAAAAGGGAAACGAATATGTACGCAATTGAAAAATAGGTTCACTAAAAGCTTCTAAATTGTATAAGGTACCACGAATAACTTTAAGGCGTCTAGCAGCTAAAAACGAAGTGCCAGTAGATATTGTGACTTCTGCGAAGTCAGTGCGAAGACCTACTTTACCTGAAAAATTAGAAAAATAGCTTGTCATGGACGTAAAAAGTTAACAAGACTAATGTGTATAGTTTTACTTTATATTATTATATTATATTATATTATTATTATATTTTAACTTGTTACTTAATGCGGTTAGTGGACATATCATTTGTTTTAGACCATTACAGAAATCTCAGGTTTCCTCAGGACGTTTTCCTTTACAGAAACATCCGATAAGCCATTTCTAATACGTATATATGTAGCTGAAAAGTTAAATACGCACATATCAATCAATCAATGATTAAACGCTATAGCTGATAATATAAGCAAGTTATTACTAAATTTTATATATCTAAACAAAAATAATTAATATTTCAATAAATATACTTTAAAAGAACGTCTTTAAAATCTATTAAATTATATAACATGAAGTTACATAATAAGGTAAATTTCAACCCCCAGGCTATAATTTACTTGCCGAACCTGTTAATTTTGTCGCAAAGCAAATTACTTCAAAGACCCTTGTGTTTCAATAAGATCTTATGTTACTGCTAAAGGGAATAATGCTGCTTACAAATGAAGCGCTTCATCCCAGTTCACAGACGTTATTTAAGAAGAATATTTTCTACTGTTTTCCATTACTTGGAGTTTTAATTATTTTTTACTATTCTATGTGTGACAGTGTTTTGTATGTTTGTCTATTGTATTTGTATTTATGATTTAATAAAAGGATTTATCTTTTTATACTTGCTTATTATGTGTTGGCAACTTTATATAAATAGAGGACGACGCCATCTATTGCAAGGTGTCTGAACATGGAAGACCTTACCGTCTTACCCCGTAGCCCAGTTGGTAGTGACCCCGCCTGCCGAGCGTGGGGTCCCGGGTTCGATTCCCGGTCGGGGCAGATATTTATGTGACAGATAAATGTTTGTTCTCGGGTCATGGGTGTTTGTGATGTGATAATTGTATGTATATGTCCATGCCACCCGCAACATAGGGAATCCTAGTGCGGGGGTGGGAGTGTGTAACCGTTATTATTATTATTATTATCTATGGATGAGTTGTTATTGATTAGCAATAGTGGGGATGTATATAAAGTTTTTATATCGTATAAGATACGAATATTAGCAACATATACGATCCGTGTACCAACATTTATTGTCACCTAAGTATTTGCTCCAGTCAAGTTTCGAATGCGGAAGTAGCTGCGTTATATAAAGTGTCAGAACAATTTCAGGTTTTAATTATCATAACTGTCCCATACTTGGTTGGCGTGTCAAATATGCGGACGGATAGACATTATGTGACAGTATAATCATAGACTCGATATCCGTGGGTGGTGCGAGTGGATATGCGTTATCTGTTGTTAAAACTCAGTTATTTATAGAACATTTTTAGAGGTCCGTTTATTGCATTAAAACACGAAATTGTTATACGCTCACTCTGAAATCTGTCTGTCCGTCTGTGAAACTCAGTTTTCTCTGAATCAATCAGATGGAAAAAGTTAACCTTGGTTACTACTATTCCTAATGTGTTTGCACTAATGTCTTAATACTAAACACTAATGTGTTTGCTAACCCAATGACGGGTGGATACACCAAATAATATAATTCAAATTTTGCGAGACAATTGAATGACGTATCAAATAAAAGAGCTCATTATGACGACACGAACTCGAACATGAATATATTTTTGACAATTTCAAAACGTCTCTTTTAATTATATTCAAAGATGAAAAATATACATTCCCTTCGTTACAAAGTTACAAACTACTGTGATTATAAATCGATTTTGGACGTATTAGTTAAAAGAAAGTTATTATAATAATTTTATTATTTCGTTTGTGTATATGCATTTTCACTCATTATATATTAGACAATGCTTGACCAGTTCCATCTGATAAGAAGTGATTTAGTATTTTTATAATGTGTGTAGAACTTTCATAACAATGAAATAATGACAGAGAAACACAGAGGGCACAAGAGCACGCAGAAAAAAAGTAAAATAAAAAATAAAGACACTAATACGATCGACCGATCTAGTTAAATCTGCAGTTGGAAGTGCCCTACACTAATGCAGCGTAATATCTGCTCATAGGAACAAACAGCGAGATATCGTGGGGCCGGTTTCATCGGCCCCCGAAAATGCCAATGGTAACTAAACCAATCTGTAAAGCTGTGAGCACAGGTGCAGGGTTGCCAGTTTCTTGATCTTTACAGGGTACACCGGGTATATTAATTTTAATAGGTAAGGTACGAACGATACGCTTTGCGTCGTCATTTGTTATGCGCACTGCTAGTGAGTGGATTTAATTTGATATTCATAATTCTATTATCCAATATGAAGTCCCGCAATGCGGCCTTGCATTCTCCGGCATGAAAGAATATCATCACATTCTTCACTATGCATATTTTATAGCGGCAAATCACATGACGTGTGAAAAGCAAGTAGTAGTATGCCGTGAAACTGTGAGCTTGAACCAAATAACTTTTTTATGACAATAGCCAGCAAATGAACAAGATCACTTGAAGGACGCGTCCATGGCGATGACCACATCCAAAACACCACAAATTATCGACGCGTGTCAGCCAAGAAAACAAAAACACCTTTTTATTTGGCTCATCAGCGATGCAACTTAAACACGGTAAATTTAATGTTGAATTTGGAAGGTCCAAGGTTACCAAGCGATGTCACTCAAATACAAAATACACTATTGTTTTTGTATTTTCGATCCCACGTGATTCAAGCCGATTTTTAATTTGATTTAATTTACCATTGTCACTTAAATATTCACTGCATCATTCGACAGACATGCAATATATATAGATATATATTATATGATAAGCATTTAAATGAGTAGATAGACTAACTGATGGTATGTGCTCACTGTGGCCCAAAGGCATTAATAACACCAGAGGCATCGCCAGTATGTCGCCAGCAGAGAAGTTTCTTCTCCCGCCACGAAATCTGCTTCTTGAAAGCTCCCCATTTTGTAGCACCGTGGGAATACCGCTGGTGGTAGCTGATTTCACAATTTTCACGTAGGTACATGGCTGGAAGAGTCGTGTAAAGCTTTCCGTATCCTTGCACCACTTATCGCGATGGTCTTTGTGGAATTATATGATTTTAAACCACAATACACACATACTTAATTCCGCTGAGCAACCGAATTTGAATCGAAAATTCTCCGCGGCTTTTATTCTATTATTGGTTCAAACGTGTTCATATTACGCGTTTTGAACAGAATACATAAAATAAATATGTATGTCGAGCTGTCTGTGGATATTGAATCCATTATCCATAATATGTGTCGTACGCGAACATAACCCGACAAAACTGGAAGTAGTGACGTAAGACATGAGTTTTATTGTAATATTTCATTGATTGTGATTTGATCCCAAATTCAACTCAATTGCCCATTATAATCGCTTCATTACTAGTAACAACATTTATCTTAGGAATGAATATTTTAATAAATATATCGTCGAGAAGTTGAAAAGTGCGAAAGTGGAAAAAAATCTATTGGAAAAAAAATCCAGAGCGTTTTCATGGCTTCGGCTTTTTTTCTCTCTCTATTTGTTGCAAAGATCTCATATCGTCTTCACTCTGCACCACTAGCTTGTTGTATTTTCTCCTCTCCACTTCTCTGAACACCATATTGCACCTTGTCGAAGAAACCAAAAAACAATTCATTGAGGTACCTGAGATAAAAACCTATGATTTAAAGTAATAATGTTCTCTGCATGTCTCCAAATCTTCAATATCTTCTTCATGTTATTTCTACGTTTCGTTACATAATTGTTTCGTCAAATATGGATCTATGCTAAGATTCAGTCATGTTACGTTTCATAAAGTGGGTTCATGGAAGCATAATAACTATAAGCATAACCGATAGATTGGTAATATTATAACGTTCTTAAATTTCATATAAGGCGTTAAAAACGTGGTCACGCCGTGTCTTCAACCTTTGAATTATGTGCGCTCTGTTTCGGAGTTTTCAGCTGCAACAAGTCAATCGTGTTTGAAACGTGCAAACGTGGGATTCTTGTTAGATACGATACCTTTCAGTAAAAAATGATTTCTCGTTTTATATTGAGACACTAAGGCTCATTTCTTTATTATAGATATTTATTACAAGTTTAGATTATAGCAAGTTTTAGAACATACTTACTTACACTCTATGATTAACTGGAAATTTATAAATGTTCATCTTATTTGCATCTGAGGCTACTCCGATTGATTGTTCAAGATGTGATAAGTTTACTAGGTCCTTCGCTTGCATTCATTTAATTCATTCGTTCGTTAGGTCGGGGTGCAACCTGACCTGCTTTTATATAGCTTGCTTTTTAGTTTGGATGTTAAATTCAATTAACTAAAACACACACCACACATATTCTAAAACGTCCATAAGAACAGTTTGTATACTGATTATTTCCATCAAATCTAACAGAATGTGCTCAGACCGAAGTCTACAAGCTTTTTTGATATATCCGTACTGCATATTATAAAGATAGCCAGAAAAAACACTGGATTTGCACACTTATTTATTATTGTGTTTAAAGCACTTAACACTTTACATAGCTCAACACTTCACTTGTAGATAGCACAAATAGAATCGTCTAACTGACAGCAAGCTTCTTCTTATATACCCTCAGTATTCGGCATTCTTAACCCCTCTCAAACGTGTAGTGTTGCCATTTTAAAAATGATTTCCTTACAGTCGGCCTTCCTGATATACTGCGCGACCCGCGAAGTTTGCTTATAGTATAAGCTGAAATGAACTCATCTCTGAAGATGAATATCTAAAAATTCAATCAAGTCTTCTGAATGACTGCAGGGCCTTCTTAATGGTCGGTAATTTATCAATTAAGCCTTCTTAATGGCTTAATGATTATTCTTATCGATGAAACAGTTACACGATCCTTCTTAATGGCGTATAACTAATGTAAAGCTTGACTGACTTCTTAATGTCAATCATAGGTTACATATTAATTGTGCTCTTAATGACCACCATAAGTTAAATATTGATTGACTTCTTAATGTCAACCATAAGTTTAATACTGTTTAGCCTTCTTAATGGCAAACAAGTTAAATGTT
>PDGT01000075.1:583169-651980 GCA_003671415.1 Megathymus violae
ACTAGCCAGGAGGGCTTCTCGAAAAGAAAGTATTGGTAATAATATTAATGACTTAATAATAATATTACTTTGCTTTTTTCTGTCGCCTTTTATGACATCCTGTTCTGTCAGCATGGGATTGCCGTCAGTATTTTAGATTGCCCCAATACGGCTTAAATAATATGTATAGATATTTAGGTATATTTCTGAGTATATGTTAGTGTTATGAAATCTTTCCTTTATGAATTTTTTTTCGTTATGAAATCCATAATTATCTAAGAAATTCTTACAATTGTTATTATTATTATGCAAATTTAATAAAATGATGCTAATACAACAATTTTAAAAGTAATAACTGCGTGTGGGAGCATGTATTATTATCAAGAAACTTTATTAAAAGGACATTTGATACGATGCTTAACTATTACAAATATAAGAATCTAGAATAGGTGAGAGAGATTTTAGCGCAAAATCAAAATCGTGCTTCTCTAGCGATGACGTTTCTCGGACAAAAGAACCATACCGTCCAAACATATCATTGTTTTTTTGAGCTGTGTTCGCCGTGATCATACCAGCGGTAGAATTCCTCTTTGAATATTACGTGATATTTCAACTGTTCCGTCATAGTAGACAGAACAATGTCAAAGAAAATGATGACATGACGTAAAAACAAACAAACGAGTGATTTAAATTTTAAAACAGATTTTAAATAATTGCCTAATATTTGAGTTCAAAGTTCCCTGTATTATGAGTTTTTTTTTATGTTAATAGCCGACAAACGGGCAGACGAGCCACCTGATGGTAAGTGGTCACCATCACCCATGGACATCAGCAAAACAAAAGGTATCACTGATACGTTGTCGGCACTGGCTCTCAAGCCCCCAGCCGGAACACGTTCGTTCATTTGGCGGCTGACTTAAGCAGAAGGGTGGTAGCTAGCCAGATAGGCTTCACGGAAAGATACGAATAATAATATTTAATGTCAACAATAATATTGATAATATAATCCTTACGTGAAGCCCTACCATCAAGCATGCTGGTTTCTGCTGCCTTTTATGACACCTTGTTCTGCCAGCATGGGATTGGGGGGAATATTCTAGGCCGCCCTTATACGGTCAAAATTTTAATACTTACTGGAAATTAACAGACAAGCTGTTGTGGACAGCATAAGCAGTTGATTATGACAAGGATGATCAACACTCACGAACGTCAACAGCAACAATTAAGAATTGGAACGAGTTCATTATTATTCATAGACCTGTTACATCACATTTATTCGTAAAATTACAATTTTCCAAGGAAAAATTTCTTTCAAATCATGCTAGGTACATTGTTGAACGTAAAACAAGAAAATACTTACTCTGACAACTATAATGGTGTACAGTGCCACATACAGAATAAAGCGTTTTTAGGTAAGTCCTTAGATTTAAAACTAGTCGTTTGGCAGCCCTAAGAACAGAATGAGATAGATAAGTACGTTTCAAACGCAGAACGTCAATTACATTGCAAGGAAGTGTTGTGGTGTTATTGCAAGGAAGTTATCGTCTACTTGTTGCGGTACCGGCCACGCAATATTGTAGCAGGAGATATTTGGTACTGAACTATATTGAAAAATTATACGAGAAACATACTAACAAATAAATATAACATAAATAAATAAATAAATGTAACATTTATGATATCACGTAGACAGTTTTTTTAATGTTTTCATCTATATATAAAAAAACCACCACTGTAATCTAAAAACCTATAATTCATTAAATTGGTTAACATTTTACAATATTTATAGCAGATGATGATACGATATCAATCCCAGACGATCCTTACATATTGGTGACAAGGTTCTTTACCTATCTGAATAACCACATTCTTGAAAAGCCACAATGAAATATTTTAATATATTTCCGTTGTATTACTGGAAATTGAGTCAACAAGCTTGTTTACCCCTCTTTTCTTGGTCGGTAATGCCTGAGTGACACTGGTTATACTGATGACCATGGATAGAAGTATCCTCTTAACATCAAATGTACTGGGCAACCTTTTTCAGCTTATTAACAGAAAAAAACAAGTTATGAATTAAAAATATTTTTTTAATTAGATGCTTGTTGGTATGATCATGTGTCCCTACAATTTACAAAGTTATTTTGTAACCTGAAACTCTATTAATGGCCGTAACATGGAAGACCTCAAAAAAGAATCGTATCATCACAACCAAAAACAATTGGAAACTTACTGCTAAATATCTTCATCTTCTATGATTGGTTTCACTCCACCCAGTCTTGGGTGTTATGAATTCAACGCCTTTCAGACCTTTGAAATAAGAATGTGAATAAACAAATTGTATTTTGTCTCTCCCCACACGCAGATATAGGATCTAATGAAACATTTTTACATTTTAATTAATTGAGCTACTTTAATTAGACGCATAGTTAATGACAACTACCAGAAACGTTGGTGCGTTGTCAGTAGCACAGAATATAACTATTTACATCAAGATACCGAATATGACTTTTGAATTCCAAGTGAAATGTTTCCCTGGGTAGAAACTATTTCAGTTCTGTTAATATCAGTGATTTTCAGTTGAGTACCTTCTACTAGAATTGGAGTTATGACATTAATTAGAATAGTTGAATGTAAAACGATACCACAATGTTTGTAACTTTTGAACAATTCAATTCATATTGAAATATAACTGCTTTGCTTTATTTTAATTACTTGGACAGATATTATATATTTTGCCAGAAGTATTTACAGTATCATTTTCTATGTACGGCCTCTAAATTCACGTGTTTTCGGTAAATTTCATGAAGCGTGTTATTACTAAGCAAAAGTGTCTCTGGATATTCAATGTTTAATTACTGTTATGAGTAATTAGCGAGATCATTTGTCAGGGGATACAAACCGACGCCGGACGAGCTATGCAGCAAAGACGAACGCAGTCATCCAAATGCTTGAGCATTTGCCGAGTAAGTTAAAATCATAAAATTACAAACAAATGTAGATATCACTTTCAACTCGGTTACAAAATGTCCAGGAAATTTTCTTCGATCACCAAAGTTTGGAACGTATGCTGTTATGATTGAGTTTAAACCGATAATAATTTAATATTGGCTTTGCATTACAATCGAAGGGTAAATTGTCATTTTTCAGTTCACACTTAATTTTATGCAGCGTTTACCGCCCGATGGCTATTAGTCAGTTGTGACACGTCATGCCATTAGGAATATAAAAATTATTCATGTACTTATCAAAAGTATTAGCAAATAGCTATCCAATCCAATTGGCTTTGTTTGCCAAAGTTCGTAATAAAATAAGCGATATTATCCAGGAATATTTTACCTTCTTAGCGTGGCGGCATGTCGGGTCATCCTAAACGCCTCAGATTAGAATTCAACAACATTTCCAATTTTCAGGCAAAGTCATCAAGGTCAACAATACAAATAGCAGGAAAAATAGTCATAGAAAATGTACGATTCACCACTGTCTCATCGATGTAGGATCACCGTCCCAAAACGTTTTGCGTGTTGTTTTGAAAAATATAAAAATTATAAACCCGTATACATTTACATCATGTTATCAGAAATGTCACGTCAAATGATAACAGAATTGCAATTAGGTTAAGATAGGTTAGTGAAGTCAATTGACAAACTTTTAATCCACTTACAAAGTGCACATTGTATACATTTTAAATGTTAACAGTGACGACAATACGTTTATTTCATATTGTTTTTTAAAGATAAAATGAAAGAAGAAGACGGATATACCGTCCATTTAGTATTGCCACGCAACTGCCACTGCATTACCCCTGCAATAAATTTTCAAGGGTAAATCCTTCAGGCCCGCAGAACCCTGCCATATCCGCCAAGAGAGCAGTAGGGAAGGAAAATCCGGTGTTGTTGTTGGTGTTGGAAGGGTTAACAAACGAAATCTGTTTTGTTGAGTTGATTTTGGAGGTAAATTACAATAAAAATTGGGTACAACTTTTCTTTTTATAATGTTGGAAATATATATTTCAAAATTTCCAATAATTAACTAATACAAATGTTAGGTCTGTAGTTGGGAAATAGAATACGAGTTACGGTATCCCCTGCCTGTCGTAAGAAGCGATTAAAAGGGGACTTTCGGTGTTGCCGACGGTAAGAGTGGGAGCTCGAACCGTCTGGCTCGGGATCCCAGAAAGGACGACGGTATGTGTGGATTGGATGGTGGTGATTGGATGGGACATGTTGTCGGTTGCGTTCCTATAGAGATCCCGTTGTCATGTAGTTAGCGTTGAGGAAGGTCACCGGGAGGGTTTTAGTGCGGTAAAAATCCCAAATAACTCGGCGTCACGCCCACGGCCCGGGTTTGTTTGGAAGATTTCCCCCTCGAAACCAAAAAAAAATAGTAATATTTACGTAATGTTAACTCGCGAAATACTTTATGCGAATTATTCGCAATTAATAGAACGTCCCCATCGGCGTGGTCGATTACGTTACACGAGCTGAATTATGGAGGCTTATATTCCTTCGTTTTCGTTTTGTATAATTTTCAGTGAATTAGGTCGATCGACTAGATTTGTTTTCGCTATGAGCTCGTCACAATGTATTGTGGTGGGCATGTGATGTGTGAAGACACATGAAAGCAAAGTTTCTAGGTAGTAGAGTTGTATGCAATGGATGAATATATAAATACTTTAGAGCCAGTACTTTCTTTCTTACCTTCTTCTCATTTCCGGCCGACAACGCATCAGGCAACCTTTGGTCTTGCTGATGTCCATTGTCGACGGTGACCACTTACCATCAGGTGGTTCTTCTGGTCGTTTGTTAGCTATTAACATAAAAAATACTTGGAAACAATGCCGTGTTCACACGTAGAACGCGCGATTTGCAAACTCACCTTGTAATTGTGACATATTGCTTTAAAACGTGTGTTGCGAGATTCGTTTACATAAAACCAGTTAATGCTTGACAACAATCCCATCTAATCCCATTTATCGTAAGCGATGATGAAGTATAAGATGTTAACGCACTAATTTATAAAAGAATATTCACTGTCCTCTTTCGTCGTTTCATCTCCTTAATGTTAAAGTTACGTTTTGAAACGGTAGTAGAAGCTAAATGCCGTGCAATATACAAAAATAAACAAAACAACTAAATGAAAAAATAATTTTAAATTGGAACTGAATTGTAATGACACCTTGGCACGAAACAGGAACAAGATTAGTGTATAATAATTTTAGAAAATTGTTAGGTGTGTGCTTTTGTTATGTCGATTATTTTACCAACTAATATTTTGGGTCACCGGGCTCGAATTCATGTATCAAGTATTCCGAGACCGGCTAAATGATAGTTAACTAAAATACCCTTCCAATTTGTCTCTGAAACTATTAAGACGACAGTTAAAAAAAATATAATATTTAAAATACATAATAAGTAAAGTTGGTAGTGACAATGCTTGCCGAGCGAGGGGTTTCGGGTTAGAATTTCCGGCTGAGGCAGATATTTACATGACAGATAAATGTATATTTTCGGCTTTTGTCGATCGGATTTTACATAGCTTACATAAAAACTAATGCAAAAATCCTGACTCCTCACATTTCTACATGAGACTTAAACTTTTCTTGGCTACATTTAAAGTCTATCAATCGTGATTGTAATTTAGATTTGGAAGGATTTTTTTCGATAGTAAACCTTTGGGTTGAACGTGCCAAATATAAGTGAGACTATAAACCAATAAAGTACCCTTGATCACGATCCTACTCAAATATAAACTCTCAAGTAAATAGAAAAAAGAAACACCAGTTTTTTGCCTCCCTTTCGGAATGTCATATTTTAATAACAAAATAATCCATATATCTTAGTTTAATTTAAGTTGGTTCCAACTTTATAATGATACTACAATTGCTCTTTTAATAATTTTAGGCATAAAATTGAAAATGAAAATCCTATAATTTCCTATTTAAAAGCAACAACTTGGTGAAACTTTGAAGTATCAAGTGTTTCTCAACACTATTAGCGACTGAACGTAAAGTACAATAAACGAGTTACAAAGTCTCATAGCGCTTTACAAACGTTTATACTTAAGTATTAAATTTACGCATTAGTTAATATTTTATATCTGTATAAATTGTATAAGACAACCACTTTGTAAAATGTGTGGTCTCATTGTGGTTTCCTCCAATTGACTATTCGCCAATAATTGTTTGGTGTTAGCATGTATACACTAACCAGTTTGTAGAGGAAAATATTAATAAATTTCTATCCAAATTGTGCAGATAAAAAGTGGCTGCCAACTTTAGTGGCCTGTATCTCATACAAGACACATTGCTAACAACGTCCATCTCGTTTATGTTTGCGTCGTTATGTTTATGTTTAGCTGTTTGCGTCAATCAAAAGTAAAAGTTTGCGTAAACTACCTATAATGTTTTGACAAGTTAGTGAAATTGTTATATAATCTTTTCAGAAGTAAAAAGTAATTGTTTGATGTATTGCGGCATGAATCCAATCAATTTTGTTGTACTGTAATAATGAAAAAGAGTATTAATGGCACGCAACATTTTATTTTAATGAATATGTTAAGTTCATAAAGGAACGTAATTTTTTTGTTGCTATTAACCCAGATAAGCCTGAAACTAAAATTTTCTGAAAATTTTGAAAAAAGTTACATTATTTAGTTTATTAGATCTTATGCAACATAAAAAAAATTATGAAAAAAAAATTAAGTGTAAGGCTTTCAGGGAAACAGCCGTCCTATATGTAGGACAGTAGGATAATAAGAGGAAATAAAAGACCATTTATGACAAAACAGAATGTAATCAAAAAGTGTAGTTTATTAGATAACTATTGATTATATTACCCATTGTTATATGTAATTTACTAGATTAATACTATTTATGAATGATATGTTTCAAAACACTTGACACACACTCCAACATCACATTTCTTGCAACGTGTCAAACATTTTTTGTGACATTGACGACAGTGTGTTTGCTTCGATTGAGGAATAACCAGATGATTCATTTGGTCTTTACGACTATCAGCATGTTCATGATGGGAGGGTCGGCTAGGCCCTCTTTTGGCATTTTTTCTGTTTGATTCAATCAAAGCAATTGCTACCCTTCTGCGAAAGCCAAGATGATCCAGTTTTCCATGATTTATTTTATATAACTGCCATGCATTATGTTCGGCAAGATCAATCATGTGTGTGAGCAACGGCATGTACCATTTCTTACCTCGTATACCAATTCGGTAATGTGAAATATTTTCATCAGACCGATCCACTCCTCCCATATATTTGTTATAGATGGACACCATATGTGGTTCTTCTATGACAATGTTTCTCTTTTCACTTTGTGAGAAGCGTTTGGCAGATTGTTTAGGATTTATTCCTACAGCATTAGAAGCAATACTGAATATATTATTGTCATGCCATTTAGCAATAATGAACGTGTTGTCATGTGTCGTTCTGTAATCGACAGCACCACGTTCCTTTTTTTTCAGTAACATCGATGTAATCAGAGGACAACTAGATGTCCTGTTTTCTCGAACTGTCCCAGTGCAACGAAGGCCTTTCTTTGTTATCTCTTCCAGCAAGGGCGTCCCAGTAAAAAAATTATCAAAAACTACGTGGTAAGGAAGGTCGAAGCCACGTGAAATCAGCACATCGCAAAAAGTGAGAACAACGCTTGCACCCAGCCCCAATTCTTTATATATTGGATTGCACATAGTTGTAGCACCTTGGTATGGTTCCATCCATAAAACATACCCTAACCGTGTAGCACCAACCCAAGCTTTGAACCCGTACCTAATAGGTTTACCTTTTATGTGCTGTTTGCAGCCATGTCTACCATAGTAGGGGATCATGGCCTCATCTACACTGTAATGCTCTTCAAGAGGAGAAAACTCTAAGAACTTTTTATTTAGAAGTGTAACTAGGGGGCGTACTTTTGTGTATTTGTCTTGCAAATCCAGATTATCATTGACATGAAGGTGGCGAAAAATAAAGTCAAATCTATCCCTAGTCATAGCCGAGCTGATCAATTCATTCTTTGTATCAGGGGAGTTTTCCCAATACATTCTTCTACGGGGGAGCCATGAATAACCACTAACCAACAATATGCCGATGAAACATTTTATATCTTCAGTGGTTATGTCTCCAGGCAAATTCTTTTTGACAGCATATTTATTGCTCTCTGACACCAACAACGAAATAACATCTTCATCTAAGAAGTTTTCAAACCACTCAATTGGGCGCTTATCTTGGCAAGCGCCTTGAACATCTGGCCAATTCACGGGATTTTTTGTCAAGTCCCGTTTTCTCCATGCGTAGGTACGCCTACGTTTAGTTCGACCTGTAGAATCAGAAGGTTCTTCTTTTGTATCACTCACCATAATCTGCCCTTGAATCATTACTTCAGCCGGTTGAAGCAGAATGTTTCGTGGCAAATTATTCAAAGTTACATTATCTTCTTCACCCGAATCTTCGTCAGTGAGACAGTCAGGATCAACAAGAGGAGGTAGAATACATATCAGTCGTTCTCTATAATCTTCTTCATTATCAGAAACATTTTCTAAAGCATCTAAAATTTCATGCGCAGCTAACGGTCTGTAAAGAAAAAGTTGTATTATTGTACTAAAATCATGTATATTATCCTAATGTCCTATATATAGTACGCTAGTATTTGTAACAAGTTATACGTAATTTATTTATATTATTTTGCTAGAATATTTATTTAGTACAAAAGTTAAGGTTATCAACTAGATATTAACACAGAAAAAAACAACTCACGAGTAAAATATAACTTTTTATACATACCTGTCATTTGCCATGTCTGCAACGCACTTTTATTACACACTTATAAGGTAAAATATAAGGTAAAACCTGTTAAAATAACTGTCTTTTTATTTTTTCTAATAAAGCTGACACGTTTCTTACTGCAAATCATAAGACTAAATAATCTTAGATAAAGAGGGTATTCTGATATTTTTTTTTATTTCTACTGTCCTAAATATCGGACAGTAGGCTTATCTGGGTTAAACGAAACAATTTTAACAGCCAATGAATAATATATGGCCGTTAATTTCATGAAAGCATTAATTTAACTGGCTTGGAACTTGGCCGTTATAGTAATAAACCTTTGAATTCAGTATTAGATTTAAAAAACAAATTGTCTGGTATACTTTATAAAAGAAAACTTGCTTTATTCAGGACATCAACATTTTTAATTGTTTCATTTATTTACTGCTAATCGTTATTTAATAAAAATATACTAACCAATCTTTACTCGTAAGTATTAGCCAAAAAATCTATGTTGAAATTGATTATAAATAGAAAAAAATATGTGTAGAAAGGGTTATCGGTTATAACTAGCATAAAAAGCACTTTTCGATACGTATTTTCGTAATTTTCTTTTTTATTTATTATCTTCTCTAACTCACTTGCATACATCCTTCCGGTGCTTCGTTCGTCTTCCGTCCCTCTCTTGCATACTCCGCGCTCTTCCGTCCCGCCTTACGTTCCATTTCATTCATTTTATAGTTTCTTACATAAAGCAATATTACTAAGCCTAAGCTGCCCGCCGTCTATCGAACCTAGCTTTTCAACGTTGTAAATTTGAATTAGAATTTGGTTTTAATCTAATAGTCGAAATAATAATAAAAAAGGAAGAGAAGAAATAGTTAATGGTTGTGTGTAGAAATGTGTCTCATTTATCATTGACATCATTTTAAAAATGGTAAAATGTAGAAATATGAAACTTGATGATATTATAATATGAATTCTAGACAAAGCCAAAAGAGAAAAAAATATAGTAAAAAAAAAACATATGATAAAAAGAGGAGTCAGGCTCATGATAAAAATTTCGAGCTAAATGAAAATTCAGAAAGTTTTTAATTCACAAAACTATGTATAAATCATTATAATTAATAACATCCCACGATTTTATAGTTACATATTCAATATATTATAAATGTGCCCTTATTTTAAGGCCCTAACGGGTAAATAAAGAGAACTGCAGAACTGAAAAACTTTAGTGCAGCGGGTACTTGTAAAAGCGTGTTTTAGTTTTTAAACTATCGTTTTATTCGTTTATCTATAGGTTTATTAATGGAAAAGATTATAGAAGAAATAAATAATATATCTATCCATAAATTTACAAGATTTATTTATATTGAGCATAATCCACGCTCTTGTAAAACGCGGGAAATCTCGGAATGCACAGATTACTCAGATATAATCTGAGTCTATTGTCAGCGGCCTTTTCATAGATCCCGGCGTAAACGATACGCTATTGTTGGTCAACCAGATCACGTGCTCTTCTTAAATATACATTGAAGCTGTTTTTGCATATCTCCTACAGAATATTACCATTCATGTCTTACCATACCATTATCATGTCTTATGATTTAAATATAGCGGTTAGTTTACGCGCCTGTTTTGATGTATAAAAGTTTAATATATTATTTTAATTTATTAAAATGACAGTTTATAGCATAGCATATTTTTGTATTTTTTTTCGGTAAATGTTCTTTTAACTATGTTAATTATAAAACAGCAATGAGCCTAATCTGTATATTAAATATATTATTTTTTAAATTTTTGTTGGTAAGTAGGCTGGATTGAGTGAATAGCTCTACGTTAGGTTGTGTGGAAGAGACAGCTTGTAGCGATAAAATCGCCTATTGTTTATGTTAGTTTATACCTTATAGTGTACAATAGATTGAGGTAATTGTATTATATTATAAAATTTTATCTGTAATAATGTTCCTTTCAAATGGTAAAATATTTTTTCAAATAAGTGCCGTGGTTTCGCAGATTATGTTTCGCATAGACACAAACTCAGAAAAATCGCACACTTTCTTTATAATATTAATATAGATATAGAGATATACGTCAAATGTAACTTTTTACGAATTTGGTTATTATAATAATATTTAAGATTATCGTAAAGATTTCAATTAGGTCAGTCCGAGCATGAATATTTAACCTGTTATATCAATACTTTGTTCTGAAAATAATTACAAACGAGCAGACAAACCTTACAGAAAGAGGTCACCACCGCCTATAGAAATTTTTAACATCAAAGGCATCACCAACTTGTTGCAGGTGAAACAGCAAGCTGAGAAATAATTTCTGAACTACGTATTCAACGGAAAGATGATGCAAAAATTTCACGATTGAATTGAGAATTGTGACAACTTCTCAGAAAATCAAAGGCATTACCAACCGGCTGGAGGCCAAACAAGAAGTGAATAAACCAACCTTTAACCCATTGTGTCACTGAAAACTAAAGATGATGAAAACATTATACGATTAATGCAAGGGGGTGATAGCTAGCTTAAGTAAATTACCAACCATATCACGGTTTTATTATCAATATTCCTAAGTATAATTCATTCACATTAACAATAAAAGCTATAAAAAAGTTACGACATGTCCGAATGGATAGTAAATTTTGTTTATAACTAATAATACTGCTGTTGTCGAATGATAAAAATAATGGCGGATTTATGATATGGTTGTGTTTATGCACATCTGAGTTGGACGAGTCGTCGTTATGGCATGTCGTTTCAAACGAAACGGAGTAGTTATGTATAAACGAGTTACTATACTATTGATTATATGTGCGCTCCCACCTACATTCACGACGATTGGAACCAATCTTGAGCCGCCAATCGCAACTAAAGTCATTACTCTTCTTTATTCAAAGTTTCTAGAAAACCGCGCAGTTACTTTATTCATCCATGATTACTGTTATAATCTCACTGCTGAGACATTATTGCAAGCATCCTCCACGCAACAACGAGTAAGGTTGATGCTCGATAAATTTTTTATCTCGATTTATAAATCGATAGTAAGAGGTGTATAGATAAGTTGTCTAGTGGTTTAAGCATTTGTTTGCTGCACAGAGAGCTTACGAACCTTATTTTAAGTTATGTGGGTATTACAAACTATCAATTGCTTTCATCTTGAGCATGAATGCTGAGTTTGCTGTTACGGCTGCTGAAAGACAGCGGTGACTCAGTTTAACTTTAAAAATAATCCAAAAGTATTATTATTCCTACATCTACTACTAAAACGTCATCTATGATTATCTTTACTAGGTTCGTAATACTATATAAGATTGTCTAGGTTCCAGTAGCCATTTATAGAAAACTTTTGTCTACTGTCATCTGTAACGGGTACATAATTGAATGAGTGCTATAATCCCAAGCCTATCTAATTTTTATGTCTATTATAATCACACGTAATGATTAATTTTAATGAAATGACCCTTTTTATTGCCTGACAACTTTAAGAATAAGTCAAGTTTTTTTAACAACAAATGTAGGTCGTATTTTGATGTATTAGAATTTAATACGTCAGTTAATTTTATTATTTTCAAGAAATTTTTATTTACAAGTTTCTTATTCAAATTCAAACTTTCGCCAGTTCGAAAGCCCCGTTTTATCTAATATTGGCAGCAGGGTACTGAATCCTTTGCAAGTCCGAATTTGATATCTCGTAAACTTTGTTTTAATTTAGATACTGTAACTGTGTATTGTAATTTAACCTTTGTATTCTTAGTTGCTTCCATACTAAGTTATAATTTGTTATCGCTTACTTCGGATCCCGGGTCAATTATTTCACTATTATTCCGGTTATTTGTTGTCTTTTTTGTTTCAATTTCTATCTTTGAAACTGCTCTACTCTCTTTTCGCTTTAAACAACCCGAAAGAAATATTATTATTGTTTGTTGTCAGTGTATATTTTTAGAGGAAAGTTTTTCTAGTTTTCTGAATTTCAAACATCCATTTAACGCAATAGCATTATACTTTTTGTATGAGCTTTGTATTTAGTGTATCCAATTACTTAAAAATTGGCGTTCCCGTTCATGAGAAAACAACATTAAGTAAGGCTATAAATTATGATTCCAAATTAAGTCTCTATGATATTAGAAATTGTCAAAACTTCCTAAAAAATTTAAAGGTTCCAAGGGATTTTAAGCAATATTAAAGTTACTGTTTGTTATTAAAATATTTCAAATAGGTGCCCTAATTTCGGAAATCACATTCTCACAAATAAAACTTGCACTCTCTTTTTGTAATATTAATATAGATACGTTTATGAGTACTTTAATTGGAGTTCGATGTGTTAATTACTTATAATGATGAATAAACTACAAGCACAGTTTTTGAATGAAAATCTCATTAGTTTCAAGTGCTATTCTTTCCCGCTTTTCATATTTAGAGTTGTTTTCGCTATATTCCTATAATGAATAAGTCTCATCAGAACAAATTGCGTACAGGACTCATTGGATTTACTATTAATAGTTGAATCACAGTTGAATCCCAACTATATACGTAACTTCGGGACCCATTTGCACACCCAAACTATTAATAAGATTAGATTTAATAAAACAGTGTGCTTAAATACTCTATACAATGTGAGTGTGCTATTATTATCATATATTTGTGGGTATATGGGGTTTCATTTCTCCATCTGCATCTCAAATCTATCATGTTGGAGGTCGAAAGGCTCTGCAGTGCCCAATTTAATCCCAATGACACTCTTTCGATGAGGTTAGATTATTTTCTGTACTTTTCTTATTCCCTTCTTCTATAACAATGAATAAAATTCTTGTAGAGTCTTAAGTCGTAGCATCGGGGATCCAGCAATAAGCGGGTTAGTTTATTTCTTGCTTGTCAACGCCTAGGTGATGATTTTGTTATGAATGTCCAGCAATCGACTATAAACCATTTTATAGGCCTTAGGCCGGTATAAGTATTTCGATATTCAACTTTGCTGCTAAACCCTGGACCAAATAATTAAAGCAGCGACATGAAATCCGCTTCAGTATTTGTGTTGTTATTTGTATATATATTAAAAGAATAATCGGGCAAAAATCTGTACATGAACTTTTTTCTCAAAAAAGTAATTGTTAAATGTTAAGTACATGAAATAGAACCGATACAATATTTTTTTAGAATTTTTGTCTGACTTTATGTTACTCAATAACTCTAAAAATATTAGACCGATTGTAAATAAATTTGGCATTGTACTAGCTTATTACAGAGGTGGTAATCAGAAACACTTTTTACGGCGGAAAAACCTTTAAGGTTCTGCCATACTGCATAAAATATTTTAACCCGTAGCCCAGTTGGTAGTGACCCTGCCTGCCGAGCGAGGGGTCCCGGGTTCGATTCCCGGCCGGGGCAGATATTTATGTGACAGATAAATGTTTGTTCTCGGGTCATGGGTGTATGTGATGTGATATTCGTGTATGTCCATGCCACTCGCAATACAGGGAATCCTAGTGCGGGGGTGTGAGTGTGTCAACGTTTATTTATTATTTTTTATTTATTTAAAATATTATTGGACTTTTGATCTCTTTATCTTCAAAATTAATTATTAGATTATCAGCATATTTAAAAAGGCCCAACTCCGAGCTATTTCTTATATGAAAAAATGGAATTATCAAAATCGACCCATAAACAACGGAGTCATAGTTGTACATATATAAAAACACATTTTGAGAATATGTTATACATAAAACACCTTGTTTGGAAGTCTATTAGAATATTCGCATACAGTGGATTGTATGGACAGCAATAATGGATTTATATTTTTCAAAGAATAAAGCCTACAAAATTAAAATATGGAATGAATATTAGTTTTAATTAACAAAAGTTATGGGTAACTTAGTTTTTTCATAGAGATTTTCGGCAGTGTCGAAAAAAATATTTTATTTTTAAATAATCTTAAGAGTTAAGATAAAAATGAAATATAAAGAATAGTAGTTTTAGAATAGTAGATGCACTTATAGACTTTATATTCAATTTAATATCTATTTGAGTAGGAGAATATCGATGCACAATTTGTATTGTATGTACATTTAAAATTGTATTGTATAAAACCTGTTATAAGCATAAAATATTATATACATATATATGATTTATATATGTATTGTATATATATGAAAAGTATTAATAAATTCATAACAAAGTTTTAATACTATAATAATTAAAATAATATGCAACGTATACAGGTAAGAAATAATTAAGTTTACAGTTACACATCGTGGTGATTGCTGTGTAAAAAAAAATTCATAATGTTAGACAATTTTGAGAATTATATTTTTGTACAGAAAGTTCATGGTTTAGGCGTACTGGGGATCCATGTAAAATAAATACTTTACACAGTACCTCGAGGGTAATGCACGAGGGTGATCTGTGTGATGACAGGCCGACTCACTCGTTCATTCACTGATCGTATACATAAACCATTACATAAGATTTTTTTCTTACAAGCATACTGACTATATTTTAGGTTTGATATTTAAAAAAAATGTAATAATAATTAAAATGTAAAAAAACTTAAAAGACAACATGAGTTCGCATTCGCCGATAACAACCAGTGATGAATAATTTTTATGAATTTTTTTCAATACATATAAATAACTCAAAATCGACTCCTGAGAATATACGAATTTGAAGTAGTTAATAGCTCGTAAATTTGTTAATTGCTATCGGTACTTAGGTTTAATAAAGTTTACAAAACTAATTTAACTATTTAAATGTGTTGATTCATCAAATTAACTAGTATTCTGTGTTTCGAATCGCTTTAAAACGAGTTTTATTGTAATTTTTGAAACAATGATTAAATCACAAAATTGAGTTATTGTACAATTCTGTTTTTGTGGGTGTGCGTTATGATTTATATTTTTTTTTTACGTCCATTACTAACTTTTTACTGAAATAGACGAAATACTTCGACAAACTGGAGTTTACTTGGAAGAGTGCTTGGCGGCCGAATGAAGAAGGGTCAAAATTTGAAAATAAATTATTAAAAAGGAGAAAATAAAAATTTGGTCCTCGTGGAATATTTCGCTCCTATTGCATTATGTCGTATTCACCATATCGTATCGTATAACCGTATGCATCAATCGAGAAATCATTAAATTTACTTTTTATTAGTAAAGCATTTATTTTTAAATTATATATCTTAGCTTTTTAGGGTATTCAGTTTTCAGAAATTGATTTTGAGCCGTAAAAGGACGAAATAGACTTAAACTTTACAAAATGCTTAATTTTTTTGACAATAAAAAAATTATGTTTTCCACATCAAAGGCAGCTAACTGGCTTTAATTACGTTGAAAACATGAGGTTAGAACCTTGAGTGCTCTCAATCACGTTTTATTCTATGAGCCAAGTTCTTGGCGAAAGTTTATTGCAATGATGACCTCGTCCTCGGTTAGATTTTATTACTTTTTTAGAGGCAATAAACGAAACCACTGTTATTTTAAGCAACTACAAATATTTCAGACCAGATCTAAAACTTTTGTTATATCAAAGCAATATATATATAATACTAAGTATTAGCTTTAGTATAAAAAAAGTTTCAAAGTCTTCAAGCAATCAATTCAAGCAATTTTAAAATTAATAGTATATGGCTGTGACAAATTATATGATAACAGCTGCAGTTGCTTTCTATTGGAAATAAACTAACAGTTTCAAATACCTCGGAATATGCTCTTATTTTCAGGTCATTCTATTAATGGCAAATTACATCACACCCTTGATCTTGTAAACAACGCTATATTTTATATGTAAGAAGAAAGTAAAATATGAAGAAGAAGAAAGTAAAGAAAGTAAAATCAACGTAATAAATATATGTATAAGGAAAATGAAAACGTACTTTACAGTATTAATTAATATTGTCTCCTAGCGTGGAAGCTAGTGACCTAAAATTATGTAACCAGTGATATCGAAACATGTTTTTTTTTCATTTTTAATTTAAATGTCGCTACAAAATCCTCTAATTTGATATTGAAATTTCAAATAAACCTGGCTTTATTGAAGACTTTCCCTTAAGGACTTATTAAAAAACAAGCGTTACCTACTTATCAAAAGTAATTTGTTTTAAACGTGTTTTATTGTAATATAAACGACAAGTTATAGCATGTTGTCCGTACCGGTAGGATGTACACGATACTCGCCGTGTTTCTGGTCGTTCAATGGTGAAAAGGGAGATGGGGAAAATATCGCACCATTTTGGATCATAATGTTAAATGTTCTATTTGGTATTTGCAGTCACGTATGCTTTATTAATAACGAGCATGTTTCGTTGGAAACAAAAATCCTCTGCCATCTTTTGATGTCATTTATATACATATAAGCCAGAATATTATATATTAAAACTGTAACGTAGTCGCATCTGTGTATTAATTTATTTTTGTATATTTGTTGTTGTAATTAAGCTTTGTTATTGATATACACGTCAAAATAAATTTTGTCTGTCTGTGCATCTTTTACATTAAAACCACTAAACAGGTTTAAATGTTACTTGGTCAAAAATAATAGACATTTTGTTAAGAGGGTGGTAAACAAAGATATTTTTTTTATTGCAATCGTCATTGCTGTAATTTTTTTTGGATATAGAAACACAGATCACTCCAAGCTAAATAGAATTATAATTAATAAATAGAATTCATCACAATCTCATCAAAAATCTTTGTGTGGTTGGTTTACTGTTATTATCCAACGAACAATTTCAAAACTTTATCATATCGTTCTGAATGAAGTAGACAGTACGTTATTTGATCTATTACCATGTAATTGTAATATCACACACCTACGGATTTCAGTTGGTTTCTCCTACGATAAAATAATATGAGTTGGAAGTTCATGAATTGTTTCTAAAATTCCATATATCTTTAAATAGCAAACGCATCCATGCATACCGGGATGAGCATAAGCTCATCCATAATAAAAAAATATAATAAAATAATAATATCATAATAAATAATAATAATAAATAATAATATTAATATATAATATTAATATCCATAATGCATAAGCATTATGATTGAACTAATAGTGAATAGCTTGGTGCGTGCTAGTTTAGTTTTCCTAAGAAGATTGATGTTCACAATATTTATACTGAGAATAAGATTGTACCAAACGGACCTAGCAAAGCTGGTGGTTCTTTGTAAATATTTACAATAAGATTCCGTTAGAATTGACGATAACGCCATACTGTAAATTAAAAACTCACGTCAAAAGCATTCTTAAGAAGAAAGGTTAAAAATAAGACTGCTTAAACATGAGTTTATTATTTAGTCAAATGTAATAAATAGTAATTGCTTTCTGTAATTGTGGGAAGAAAAAAAAAAAATTTGCGGTAGGGATTTGTTGAGACGATGAAATACTTTGACTTTCGGAAAATGTTTATAAAAATAAACTTCGAATAAATATTATTTAATTTCATTTTAATTTACAGTGTTCTTTTAACCTATCGTATTTTACCTATCGTATTTTAAAATACTCAGGCGATTTACCATTTACTTCACGGGTAGACAAATATATACTTACTATTGAAAAATAGGTGCCTAAATTATTTGTACAGCATTGATTGTACCTTGAGAATTGAGTAAAAAGATATGGAACATTATTGTAAGTTTTTTTTTATTTTTGTCTCGCAATCTTTTTGTCTTTTTTATATGTCTCGTCTATATTTGTTATCTATTGCTTTAGCGTTGTCCTTAATTCATCTCTCGCCTTTCGATCTCTGAATGTGTTTAGTCCACTTCCATTTAAGTTTTATGGTTTGATTAATGACATCCTGTGCTTTTATTGTCTCATATTAGAGTTTTATTTCGCCTTGTAATTTAGCTGTTCTGTTACTACGTTCGATAACTCCATAACTTTTTCGAAGTTCACTCATTTGTTTTCTTGTTAATGCTCGATTTTGAAAATGTAAGTGACACGAAAGTGTAGTCAGATATGCATAACTTATTCATTGTTTCCACTGAATATTTCCTTCTTAAACCAATATTTATCTATAACGAATGGCTTATATTCTTCTTAAATTTTTTTTAGTACAATATTTGAACATGTCTCAAGTATCTACGTATTCCAGAGGAACTAAAGCAAATAAAATTGGTGTTATAATCATGCATTCATAATGATTGTAGTTTCACTTCGTTAATCTCATGACTTTGAAGTTTGACTTTAGTTTATCTTTTGCTGGGGTAGTACATATAAATAAATTGAAAGACACAAAGAATATTAATTTGAATTCTGCGGAAGAATAACATTCAAAATCATGCAGTTTCAGGTTAACGACACTGTGCAGTGTACGAGTATGTCACCCGTCGCATTTACGACGGTGCCTGCATTTGCTTAAGTTGGCCAATCACTTACGAGTGCTTCGCTTGCAAATGTTATAGCAAATGTCGCATAAACCTTACAATTATTACAACTACTTTCGAGATTTCGTTAATGGAACCTGAGTTTTACAGCCTGATTTAATTATTGTAATATACACTTTCATTGTATCTGACTGATATCCGCAACCTATACGCGTTAATAACAATCTTCAATAGTAACTAACACCACTAAGCAACACTGAGAAGGTTTAATTAATAACTTATAACATATTGCTACTTTTAGAGTTCCGTGCAAAAAGAAACCCTCAAGTGATCACTCGGGTGTATCCATTTCTTTATCCATCTGTCTGTCTATCTATGTATCTGTTTACATATCTTTTTGTGTACTTGTATATCTCTCTACCTGTCAATCTGTCCACTTTTTTATTTGTTTATATAATTACCTGTCTATCTGTTTATTTCTTTAACTGTCTACCTGTGTTTATCTGTACCGGTTCATCTGTCTACATGTATATGTCTACATCACTATCTGTCCCTATGTCATTCTCTTTTTCAATGTATACAATGAGTTATAATGTGTATATTATAATGTGTACAATGTAGACAATAAGTTTAATTTTGGTAAAATATATTAGTGTTATGTGAATCAATTATCACCTCTATCTCATCATCTAATTATATCATTCTCTTATAACAAAAGTAACGGGGCATAATTTTCATATATTCTTTTTCGCTATTCAGGTTGAAGTTTTTTTTATTTTACCTATATGTGTAGGTATCACTCGGAAACTACTTAACAGTTTAGAATACTTGGCATATCTTTATTTATAGTATTGCTTACAAGCTAGGTTATTTTTAATCTTACGAAGCAGATTTGTTTCCACGGAATAGGAGCCATAAGTTATTGTGGACATTCCGTTAAGTGAGCAAAGTTTTGATGGTTTGTATTTATTGTAATAATTTTATAAGAGTCTAACATATATCACTTAAACAACCGATCCGTATAATAATGATATAAAAAAAAACATATTTTTTGAAATGCTTATTAAATATATGAATAAGAACTATTTCGTTTGCGGAAATTAGTTGTAAACCTAAGACGTAGATTTTTCAAAATAAAGGGAGCGGGTATTTTATTGTATATTAAGTAATTCTAGTGTCGGTGGTAAATTAAAAATAAAGTTTGCAATTGATTGAACATTGAATTAATTAAAACACATAATATTGAAAAATTGTCTGTCAGTGTTAAAAGTTTCATTTTGTAGCTAGATACACTTCCTTCAAATAAATAAATAAATATAATTGAATGAGCTCAGGAAATTATGGAAACGTAAATTAATTATTTACAATTTATTTAACCTCTATCATGGAACGTGTTAAAGCCAAGGAAATGTGTGAATTAAGAAACAATCGTATCAGATAAGTATTGATTCGTATTGATCAAATAATACTAGCAACTGAACTTAAAAAAAATTTCCTGAACATCAATTACATGAAAAAACAATTTTTATGAGGAGTTTTATAAGTTATTCAAGTTTCCTTTATATAATTAAACCACATAAAATCGTGCAGTAATTTTTGACATTGAAAAGGATTTTATTTTAAATCTATAGGATAAATCATATCTTATTATAAGTAATTACAAAATATGCTACTAACTTGACTATAGCGGAATCTATTCACGAAGACTCAGTTGGCTGTCACCTCTCCTGCCGAACGAGGGGCGCTGGGTTCGATTACCGGCCGGTGCAGACCTTTATGTGACAGACTAATGTTTGTTGTCGGATCACGTGGGTTTTTGATGTTACATTTCAGTAAGTCCATGCCACCCTCAACATAGAGATTTCTAGTAAGATTGTAAGCGTTTATTATTTGTGTACATAACGTGTTTTTGTATAGCTAAGAAACAACGTTTATCCTGAACGAATATATACGATCAATCAAGTCTTTGAGAAACTCCATGATAAATATGAGAGAGATCAATCATTGTAAATGTACATGAAGATTTCATCGTGCATTCTTTTTTTAGAATAGAGTCAGTTAATGTTTAACAACAATCCTACCTGACGGAAAGTGGTGATGAAGTTTAAGATGTTAAACGCACTATCCTATTCATTCTCCTCTTGAAACTCCCACAATGTGAGAAGGCGGGAACACCGACGCGATTAAGTTAATTTACATTAAAATGATTTACAAAATTAGAAACTAGATATTTCTGAGACTACTTTTTTAAGAGATTAGCTGCATGTGGGTGGGTTGTAGAGGGAGAGTGAGTGGGTTGAAGTGAACAAGCGAATGAGTGTATAGTGTTCAAACCAATAAAAGCAGCTGCGCGTTACTCTATTTTTTCAACTCCAGTAGGTATATCACAGCTTTTCAAGTAAAATTACGTGTGTTATTATTCTAGCGACCTATACCTAAAGCAGGCATTGAATAAACATGCTGCGGTTGATTGAATTACATCTGGTATTGGCATGTGTTTGTCAATCCAATAACATTGATTCAGAATTACATCACGGTTTTGAAACAGCTCTTGAGTTGTACAGTGGGTGGATTACAAAATTAAACTTTTAAGACTTAAAAAAATAGACGATAACAACTCATCTTTGCGACCTATAATTGTGCTACTGCTGGGCTCAGGTCTCCAGTCATAATGAGGGGTTAAGGTTAAGTCTGCCACGACGGCCATACTCATAACGACGGGTAAGGACTATTGTCCGCCACGCCGGCCAAGTGAGGGTTAGTTTTACCTTTGAGCACGTTATGAAGAATTTTTAGGTATAATCACAGGTTTTCTCACGCTGTTTTTCTTCACCAAAGCAGGTGATCATTCACTTGTAATAAGGAAATAATTTGGAAAATTAGAGTAGCGTGCAGGATTCCAACTCTTGTCTCCCACGCGGGAGATCGACGTTGGCACCACTAGGTTAGATAGCAACTAAAAAGGAGTGATAGATTGTATAGAAGTTATTTTAGCAATAAGTATACATGTAATGTTTTGGGTATGCTTGTAGCTATTGCAAGAGGTAAGTATTAATATGAAACGCCTAACAGAAAGAAATAGCAATGATTAAGTGCAGCTACGATTTATAAACATATCGATTGTTTCTCGAAGGAATGTGAGAGCGGGTTATTACATAAATATTTTTACAGCTCACTCACTCATACCCCCGCACTAAAATTTCCCCTATTGCGAGCGGCATGAATTTGGAACACCCACGATCTGAGAATAAATAGTTTTCTACCTACCTAATATCTGCCTTTAAATCGAATCTTCAAGCCTTTGCTACGTAAGTAGGCTTACTACGAATAGAAGTGTTTGTTAAGATAATAAACAAGTATTTAATGTTGAAATGTATTAAAATAGTGAAATTAATGACGATTTTCTATTAAAATAAAATAAAAATTATTAAGAAACAATTCAATACGGCAAAAAATATTTTTGAGGTCGTCGCGTTGTTCCATTTCAGTGATTGTATTAAAAATGTAACTGAAAGGCCGTAACGAATCCCGAAGGGAACATCCACTCCGGTGAATCCACGTGACATTGGCAGATTTGGATGTATCGCATTACTTGGTTCATTGGTTACAAAAATTATTACACGGCCATGACGGGAAAATCGTGCTGAAAAACATAAATAAAACATGTCTTGTTTGAAACAACTTATAACAGCGTTATGGGTGGACTGTAATTTTTAGATATCTTTACTTAAGCATATATAGTGAAATTGCGTTGCGTTGTTAAAAATATTTGTGTTCAGAATATCAATCGAATAGGTATTTATGTATGTTAAAATCAATTTAATTAAAACAATGTTATAACCATCCAAGGCTCTGCGTTATAACATTTTTGTTTTACAAACCACCACCTTACGCGAATAACGTTCATACCCAAAGTGCTGTTGTTTAGTTTTATCAGCTATTTAATAAATTTCACGTTTGTCTCAGACTATTGTTTTAGTGATTGTTTTTTAATTAACTTAATATTTGAGTGAGCGGTAGCTATCTTAGCTTGTCGGGGGGATCTGAGAGGGCGTTCCTCGGCCTCCGGATTTGATGACCTGTAAGACGAGGGGCGGTGTAATCCGCTGCCTGTCTGATTAAGGGATTTGTGTGTTCCTCTAAGGACTTAAAAAACGTAGTACAATAGCCTTTGAAGGCTTGTTGAATTGTGGGGAGTTCTAGGTCACAGTGTAGGTAGGCATTCCTTACGCACCGGTGGGCGTTGGTTGCGATTCTGCAGAAGAGGTTCTGGACTATTTGGATTGTGTAGAGGACACTGGGATTTGCGTGTGCGAAAACAGGGGCGGCGTATGACATCACCGGTCGTATGCAAACCTTGTAGAGCGTTCGCTTGCTTCTGAGGGACATCTTACTGTGCCTCCCCAACAAGCTGTTGAGTCAGCTAATGTAGTATCGGGCGGGGTTTGTAACTTTTCGAACGTGTGGCCTGAAGATGAGTCTGGAGTCTAGCGTTACTGCCAAGTATTTGGTAGTGGGTTTCCAGGGGACAGGGGTGCCTAGCAAACGGATGTGAGGATCATCGTGTCCACGTCTGATCTTATGGTGGAAACATATCGCGGAGCTCTTCTCCGCGTTGACTTCGATGCGCCATTTGGAGAACCATTTTCCTAGTTCATTGACTGAGTGTTGGAGTCTGGTGAGGACTGAGTCTAACCTCTGACCCTGAAAATAGAGGGCAGTATCGTCGGCGAATAGTGAGATTTGCACGCCATTGTTAGGGATGGGTATATCGTTAACATACGATGAAAATAGCAAGGGAGCGAGCACAGAGCCCTGTGGAACCCCAGCCGCTAGCGGGCGTGGGGAGGAAAGGACTCCTTCGTGTTTGAAAAGAAAGGAGCGATTTTGAAGGTAGGAAGCCACTATGCGAACTATGCGATCTGGAAGGCCTAGGTGATGGAGTTTGTAGATAAGTCCTTCGTGCCAGACTTTGTCGAAAGCTTTGGCAACGTCGAAGAAGACGGCGACTGTTTTCTTACGTTTTGGGTAAAAACCGCTTAGGATATACTCCACTATGCGGTGGATTTGTTGGGGACAAGAATGCTTGGCACGAAAGCCGAACTGTTGCGGAATGATCAGTGGATGATCGTCTGTTGGGAAGAGAAGGTTTCTCAGTCGAGATTGAATGATTCTTTCAAGGAATGGAGAGTTTATCTGTCATTTTATTAAATTAGACGGATAGTATTTAGCGATCTGGTCGTGGTGTGGTGTCGCTCCACCTGCTGTGATCCCGAGTTCGAATATTACCCCAGTCTCGTAGTGTTTCAAATATATGTGCTTGAGAAGTGTCTCTTTTTGTTTTTATAATTCGTATTCACTCAGAGATTTGGATTATTTATTGTAGATGATGAACAAAATTATGAACACTTCTGCTAGTTATTGATAAATATGTACTTTTTATTGTCTGAATTAAATAATAAATACTTGAAATTATTGTAGTTTAAGGTATATATGATACAGTATGGAAGTTGTACTCGTATTAAGCTTAAAATGTCAAGGCATTTTGGTTCGAACCCGTCGGTGATGACTTTCAAATTGTAGATCTGCACACATGTGGTGACTAGTTACCATTAAGTAGTCGATGTATAAAAGTTATATAATTTATTTTGAACTAATTAAGATTGCATACCAGGCAGTTGTCCATTGTTTTTCTGTGTGAAGACTGCCAATCAGCACTTCGCCAGCGTGGTATTTATTCGGTAGGCATTTCTTTTATTGTGATATAAGACCCAAGCCCAATTTGTGCGATAGACAGTGTTATTATTCTGAGATAAAATCTTATTTACCATATTTATTTATCTACCTTGTTTAAGTTATCATATTGAATTTTTTTTGCTTAACAATTAATAATTTTGACATTGTGCTCCGTACACTAAATCAACGTACTAATAAAAAAGCGGCCTCAAAAATATTATCTGATCAGTCTTTTAATAAACGAAAATAAATTGGCTGGTGACCAAAACTAATGACATCAACTTTGTTTTTTGAAAATCTAATCGTAAAGACATTAAGAATAAATATGTTTTGTTACTTCGTACATTTCTTTCTTTCTTGTTTTTAATTTCTCCTTGTAAAAACAAGAGACTCAAACGAGGATGAACGACTGTAAAGTATAAACGACGAAGAATCTAAATAAAATTTGTCAATGAATTAGATGTTACTGTAAATTTATTTAAATGTAAACAGGGAACTGATGGCTCCCGTTAAATGTGTCTTTGAAATTTAAAACTCTCTGTCATCAATATAGATACGAAAAACATCAAACATAACATCAGGAATACAGGTTTAAAGCGTTCCAAAATAGCTCAATTCTTCTTCTACTTGCCTCCTTCGTTATGAGGGCTAAAATCAACTATTATTACTCTGTAGACCAATGCTTCTCGATTTGTACGTGAGTAGCGTAATTGGCGTGTAAGGATTGTATTGTCAAATATGATAGCACAAACACCCAAAAACAAACAGGTATCTGTCACATAAACGTCTACCGTGGATGGGTATCGCACCTGGGACCCCTGTTCAGAATGCAGGGTCACTGTTAACTAGGCTACGGGGTTGTCGATGTTTTTGATTAATCTACGAGACCAAGCCAATCTCTGTTTGTGATTAATAACGGACGAGGAAATGTTGTCAGGTATCTCCTATTGCCATGGTGTCATAAAGCTTCAGTGGTAGTGCTCTGTACTACACAGTTTTATTTCGTGATTCGTGCATAGTTATAAGGTTCTTGTCCGCTTGCCCATATACCATAATACTTCTGGAATCAATAACAAAATATATTAACATGTTCTGATTCTCAAAAAGTTAATTTACTGGTAAATTTTCCATTTTTGGCCGGTAACGTTGATGATGTATTTGGTTTTACGATGTTCATAGAAAATGGTGATCACTTAACAGTAGGGGGTTTTCGTCGATTATTGGTATAAAAAGAAGATACCTTTGGAAACGTACCCTTACTTTTGTGATATCACTAGCCCGTATTGTCACACGCGATAAATAAAATGACATATGTATTATCAAAATGCTCGAAGGTTTATGTATAAGATTTTTAAATGTCATCTTTAATGAAAACTTGAAGTCGGTTTCATTTCGCTTCGGGAACCATGAACCTTACAAATGTGCCTAAAATTGATTACAAAATAAATAGTGAAGTAACTGTATACTAAAATAATTTTTATATTGCATTTATCTTAATTTTTTTTTATTAGAGACTAAAAAAACTACTCAAAAAATGATTTACTAAATTTTATCTTAATTTTATTAATATCTTATTATCTTAATATCTTAATAAGACTTCCATATTTACATTTCTTATTTATATTTGGCCCTAGTCCTAGTTAGTTTCTTATTAGTAATTTCCTAGTAGTAAAAGTAGTTTTATTATAGATAAATGAGTAAATGAATGAATGAAATTATATTTATCCAAAGTAGGTTTTTACAAACAGTTTTTGAACGTCAAACTACACCATCGCTTCAACAAATCCCTGCCGTGAGTGGTCCCGGAAGAAGAAGCAGCAAGCAACTCCCGAGGAGTATTATTTTTGTACTTACAGTTACAGAACGCATTTATGGCTAGATATTAAACATGTCATAAGTCGTCATTCCGGTAAAAATTTGGGTTATTTAAAAACATATAATACAATAGATTATAAAGGTTTATAAAATATATACATATATATATACATTGGTTCTTGAAAGATTCATTAAACAATCTGAAACTTACAATAAATGTGCTTCCAAAAATATTAGGTACTGCTAGATCTACAATACTAAATATGCTCGAGGCGTTAAAAAAAAGTTGCTTCAACTCTTTTTAATTTTTAAACCATACCGTCGTGTACGCAGTTAACTAACGATATAAATGATTTTATCAGCGTTTTTAATAGTCGGTTATCGATTAGAAACGCCACGTCGTACTAAGTGGTAAAGCGATACTCGCTGTGCGTCTAATCGATAATTCGATTATATAAATTTTTCAACTCATTCGAATGATCTAGAAAATTATTAACTAGTATTTATCTATTCGATTATTAAGCTGCGAGTCCACTTCACAAAATGAGGATTACTCATAGTTGGATTAGTATGACGTAAAATGTTTATATTTGGAATGTTTTACGGTTAACAGACGTACTTAACGCGATTTCTTATTTATTGCCAACATGTTATTCTAAAGTAGTATGAGAAAACAATTTTCTGTCGTATTTACTTCGTTACAAAATAAATACAAAACTAACAACCAACAACAAAGTGACCCCACGACCACGACCCCATCGCCCAGTCGGTAGTGGCCCTACCTGCCGAGCGACGGTTCCCGGGTTCGATTCCCGGCCGGGGCCGACATTTATGTGGCAGTTAAATGTTTTTCTCGGGTTATGGGTGTTTGTAATGTCATATTTATGTTTGTCTATGCCACCCGCAACACGGAATCCTAGTGCGGGGGTGTGTGTGTAAAAAAAAAGGAATTAAAAACACAACCGCTGTCTTCTCAATTTTAAAGCACTTTTCGAAATGGTAGTAGAAGAAAAAAATAACGTGCATATGTTCATTTTAAAAATACCTAAACGATAAAATTATTTGAAACTAGTGACACGCCCTAGCTTCGCCTCACAATACTTATGCCGTACGTTTAAAATAGCACACTGCATTGGTGTAGGAATGGGTTTTTGTAGTTTTGTGGATTAGAAACATATATTTTATTATAATTGGTGCAGCCAAGAAGTCAAAACTTTATTTACTGCTCTCTTAATAGAATGTAAATATTTCCTGTCCTCGGGATGAGACCCATTTCCCGGGATAAAAGTATCTTAAATTATGACTCATAACATAAGCTACTAATATGCCAAGTATGGGAGAGGTGGCTTGAAAGGGACATTTTTGTTGTTAAAGTTCTAGTAAATGATAGAGATAATATTTGGAATAGGTTAGCGTCAAATGGGAAGCCTCCATTATCATACTATTGAAATAAAATACTTGTCATTTCTTAATTCATAGATGTTTATTTAGAAAGAAAGAAAGAAAGTTTATTAAGAAAGCGTTTCGCAATTATGAGAGAAAAAATACGTTTCAATGCCAAAAAAAAAACATTCGCACGGCTTCATCATTTTTGAAAAGACAGGAGTGTGATGTTAAAAGTGAACGAATGTGAATCAGAGTTGCCATACGACAACAATAGTGTTGACAAGAAATTGTTTTTATTTTGCCAATTATTTCAATTGTCCCTTTCATACCACTTCTCCCGTATCATTAAAATTTGTTCAGTGGTTTTAGTGTGATACGTGATCAGACAGACAGACAAACAATAATTCAAAAAAAAAAAATTTTTTTTATTTCTATATCGCTAACAATGCCTACCTACATTAAAATATCCATAAAATACTCCATGTACAGACTCGGGCGGGACGATATTCATAACCTTTTTTTTTAATATATATTTTATTAAATAATTTATTATTAGATACAGATTTGATTCCATAAAAGTTATTTAAAGTCATCCGTCTGACATGATTTGGCTTTGGGATCTCATAGAAAGTATCAGGGGCCCCGGGAGGATTCATCTCCAGATCTGTCAATAGTGATTACAAAAACCGTAACTCAACCGCAACTGTCATGCAGCTTGGAAATAACAATATTTTACAGTCCATCCCTTATCAAATCGAGGAAAATAAATTGAATAAAAACAAGAATGACAAGGAAAATTACAAATGTATGTTTAAATAAATAAATAAATTTTTAAATAATCTAAATAAATAAATAAGTTTAAATAAATGTTTAGATATGTTATATTAATAATTATTATCAGGTGTTATTTTCTATCCTGCCACAGTTTTTATCATTATTTATTTTTTCACAATTTTCTATTCAAATATTAATAATAATAAATGATATTTAATAATTTAGATATTTAGTGAATACACATATGTACGTATGCATTAATGACAAGTCTGAAAATAATAGTGTCGAAACCAGTTCCGCGCAGGTTTAATCTTAGTTTGTAATTGCCATGTGTTGTTTTAAAAGATGTGCTGAGGAGTTCATTCCCCGTTTTTTTTATTCAAAATAAAACCACCTTTTCGAAACGGTTGTGGAAGCAAAAATTGTGAAGGGAACTTTGTATTCTGCGCTTATAATAACTTGAAAGTTTATATATATATATGTATTAATTGAGTCAATTTATTAGATATGGTCGACTGATGACCTAAAAAAAAATGCGGTAGGTCGTTGGACTCAGAGGGCTTGACCGTACCCAGTGGCACCAATTAGTGAAGGCCTTTGTTCTGCAGTGAACTTAAAAAGGCTGATAGACTTAGGCACAAGATTTTTCTATAGCAACCATAGAATTTTACGAAATGTATAATTATATGGACAAATATCCACACAAATGATGTCGCGGACTTCTCTAGTTTTCTTAAGAGGATATTTCAATCATAAATTAGTGTTAATAAAGTGTGAACAGTATAGTTGTACGTAGTAAGCTTTGTGGTTGCATTGAAATTATTTCTGTTAACACACTGATGTCGTAGAAGTGTAAGTACTACAAATTATGTAATTAATTTTATTTTTTTTGAATTAGTATTTCCTATAATGTGTCGAACTTTCAAAATACGTGACTAATTAAAATTTTAAAGTTTTATTTCAATTCAATTTAAATACTATTTAAATAATCAATATTTATTTAATTATTGATATTTATCAATATCAATAATTCAATCAGTATTTAAGTTAAAGGACATAATTGATATTATATGAATATATATATATATATATATTTACATAAATAGTAAAGTTTCAATACTAATTTGTTTATTTTGGAAGGATATGTATAATCCATAACTTCATAACACAATGTTCTTGATTAGTTCTTTAGAAGCAATAAGTAAATAATTAGGAGCTAGCCAATTCATGTTAAAGTTATCTATCAACGATAGCTCAAAAGTAACTGGTCATAATGGTTATTCCGTCATGTCTTCATTTTTGCCTTTCAATTTCGCATATGACTTTAACTGCCGTTTAGAAATTTCTTGCTTCAATAATATGGCCGAAATAATTGTACTTTCACTGTAACCTGTTCGGTTATAAATTTTATAATCTGCTATAATTAACATAAATTATAATGATAAATTATTACTATCGATATACGTGTTACTTTGTTTTCTATTTCAGATACTTTGCTTAAGATTAATATGGCGTATAACAATATAACAGTCCCTGCAGTATGGCTGTATTTGATTTGGTGTTTACTCTTTATTCTTACTGGGCTGGTAATCTTCTTGTGGATTGTACTAAATAAAGTGAATTCAAAATTGTTACGACCATTAAAAGAACAAAATGAGCCCATAATAACTAAAACATCAATAAACAGTGACAGATATAATATAAAACTTCAAGAAAGAAAAGAGAGTGATGAATTGCTTCGGATGTACGCAACTTTTAAGTTTGATCAATCTCATTCGCCACATACAAATAGTTCAACTGTAGAAAGTAATACATCACCAAAATCAACTGAACCCAAAAAAGAAATAAAAAGTGACAATCGTCAAAAATATAAAGATATTATTTTACCACAACTAATGCTACGTCAACAGACGGATGAGATCTGTAAGGAATTATCTAAATCGTTTGGAGTTGATGTTCGTGATGATTCACGAGGCATATCTACATAAATCAACAACAGATTTTAATATTTTTGAAGCTTTATCCGGCCCTCAAGAAGACCTAATTTACAATTCAACTGTAGAAGAAAATGAGAAATACTCAAGTGGAGTGGTCGTTGTTGATGATGAATGTGGATACATGCTACATTTATCGGTCAATAGATCGTAAGCTAATGCGTATGATTAAATTGTTACGACAAATTGCGACACGATTAAATTTTTTATGTACGCAACAACATAACAAACAACAAATAACAAAAATCAACTGCCCATATAATAACATAAAAATATGTTTTTAAACAGTTAACAGTCTTTATAACACATATTTATGAAAATAATCTTAATACGCAAACTACGTATATTAAATGCAACAATCTGGAAATGGATTTGAAATTCAATGTGTTTTATGATTATGATTCTGTAAATATTCATTTAAATCGTTTCCCGTGTAACATTTGTCCAACTGTACTGAAATATTTACTACATCCACGGGATTAACACGGAATTTGGAATTTACCAAACTAACCTTGCGACGACTAAATTGGTAGCCACCAAACCATCGGCGAAAGTTGTAAATGATTTATTCGCATCTTAGCTGCACTAAATATTTTTAGTCGTGAAATCATAAGCAACTAGAAGAACGTTCGGTAGCTGGACGGCAAACATTTTTGAGTACTTCTGTGCATCTTTGGGCATATTAAATCGCCGACCCTGGTTGTTATAATAGCAGCAATTTTTAGCAGTTTTTTTTTCGATTCAGATTATTCTAGACCACCATGGTGAATTATAATCTCAGCCTCTACAATTACTAGGCTAGATTTAGTGTACCCTGAATGGGAAAGTAATGGATTCTAGATAAGCGTAATTATACGTCTTATACTTTAACTATCAGAATGATGCCTGGATGGATTTTATTTAAAACTTTGTTAGTGTTTGAAAAATTTAGTATGGTTTTTTATTTTACTTTCAATTAAATTTTTACTATACCATAACGTGGATTAAATAAATAATAGTTTAAAAAAACTAAAAAAACACGCTTTTATTGCTAATTGAACTAAAAAGTAGAAAATAACTTTTAATTACAAAGAGTCTTTATTACAGTAGTAGAAGGTCGGACAATCAATCATAATTAATTACCTCAAATAAACATTATAATAAAATTTAAGTTATTAACAAAATAATTCAAATCAAAGTAAAAAGCGTGGGGTGCTCGATATATTAAATATGACACAATCATTCTATTGGCAACTATCTATGAGAGAAAAGTTATAATAAAATGCACCGAGCAAGTACGAAAGAGTAAGTCGTAGACTCCAGAAATCAGTAAGAGTAACTTTGACTGGAAGTGCAGGCATGCGCAGATCGCGCGCTAGCTCTATCTTTCTCACTCTCCTACAGAGGATCTAAAAAAGAATTTATGAATCCTGGCCGTCCTAATAAGGATAATGGGAATCTGTTATCAAATTATTGCATTGTCATCGGCCCTTGATATGTGTGCAAAGTTTCAAGTTGATCAGACTTTTAGAAACCAGTGAAAATTAAGCTCAAAGATTCCGTTACATACATACATACATAGATACAACCCGAGCTAATAAAAGCGTATTAAAAACATAAAGATTTTGAGTTTATTTTATAGTTGTCAAGCATGTACACTGTCAATATACTACAGAATCTTCCACGATAAAATCTACGGATAGCTGATTTCGAATAAATTTTCCAGATGATAAATATACATATTTTGATGTCAATACCGCGGTTTTGCTTTGTTGATTAAAAATTCCGAAACATGCATATACATATATAATTATTCACTGACTTCAATAAGTGGGAGATTCTCAATTAGTTTATTTTCTGTATATTATCAAATATGTATTAATTTGTTGAGGGAAAAAAAGGAGATAAAACCAAGAAATTGATGTTATTCAAACTGAAGTCGATTTTTTTTGGTAAAATATTTGTTATACTGTTCTATTTTGTACTGAGCTGTCATAACTTTTAATAAGAAAAAAAAATACTATTTTTAATTTGTAATTTTTTTTCTAATCATCTTTAGATTTAATTTAGACACTCTTAACAGTCGTTTTATGCATTTATTTACAGTCACGTTATAGTTTTAGAGAAACATTTCGTCACACAAATTGTATAATAATGCGAGCAAAACTGAATTACGTTGGTTTCATCTGAGAATTTTTTTTTTCTTTTTTTTTTACACACTCACACCCCCTAGGTTTCCCTGTACTGCGGGTGGCATGGACATACACAATTATCACATCACAAACACCCATGACCCATATAATAACACATAAACATAAACATCTGCCCCGGCCGGGAATCAAACCCGGGACCCCACGCTCGGCAGGCAGGGTCACTACCAACTGGGTTACAGGGTCGTCTAAATTAAATTTTACAAGGAATTATTGAGTACATTAAAATGTGTTTTATTCTGTGAACATTACTAAACAATACCTAATTACCCAATTTTATAATCTCTTCTAATTGACGATCTTGTCGTAAAATAAAATAAAAATATTAAACCTTATATGGTGGGTTGCCAATAAAATCTCTGTCTGAATGAGATCATACAAAAAAGTTTTTAAGTTTTTTGAAATTACTTAAAAAGCTTGAAACTTCGAGCATAACTCAGAGTTGCATGACAATGAAAGAAAATGCAGGCAAAAGTTTAATTGACAAAAATTAACTTTTAGGTCCGACTTTCCTAATAATGTATAATACATATCCAGTTAAGGATGTATTGGCCGTATCCACCCTCAGTTCAAACCAATCTTGATTGATGGGCTCGGACTTAGATCTCTCTAAGAGATTGTTTGGCTCTGTATCACTTAGTTTATTTCAGACTGTCCTATTACGAGGTATTAGGGTTCTGTACCCGTATAGTCTAGCTAATATTCTGATTTAAAATCAACGCGGGTTCTTATCTGCTGTTTGATATGCATCGGGTCAGTGTATAAAGCTCACCTTCGACCATATGTGGAGTACTGTTGTCACATTTGGGCTGGTGCTGCCAAAAGTCATCTCTTCTGAGATGTCATCATCATGAGAAGTCATCTGCCTTGGACTCGACGGAGAGGCGTGCAAAGAGGCTCATTGGTGATCCAGGTCTGGTTGAAACCAATCTGCAAAGCCTTGAGTACAGGCGCAAGGTTGCCAGTCTCTCGGTCTTCTATAGGGTACATTTTGGAGAGTGTGCGCAGGAATCGTTCGTATTAATTCCCCCATCACCGTTCCTCCATCTAACAACTCGACGTACAGCAGGTATTCACCCTTTCACCTACCACCTGCACGGACGACGCGGTTTGCGTCCTCATTTATTATGCGCACTGCAAAGGACTGGAATAACCTACTTGCGTCGGTGTTCCCGGTTACATACGATGTGGAAGTCTTCAAGAGGAGAATGAATAGGCTATTATAAGATAGTGCGTCACCATCTTAAACTTCATCACCACTTACCATCAAGTGGGATTGTTGTTAAGCAATAACTTATTTTATGTAAAAAAAAAAAAAAAGATTTTAGTGTCACGGATGTCCAATGGTGGCGGTGACCATTTACTGACTTGAGACACGTCTGGTCGTATGCTTAATCTTGATATCTTGATATCAATAGCGAGTAATATCCAAGTCGCTATTATTTCATTCAAGTTAATGTCCCTATTAGCTATATTTCTGTATTTATTTTCACAAACTTGCTACGGTAATAATTTACTAGCAATTAATATTTATGTCTATAATATGTTTGGTTTTTTAAAATATTTAGATGTTACTGCATGTAACAATTGACAATACAATTATTTCTCTCAGTCGTTATAGTCTTTGAGGAAAATAATTTGTTTATTATAGTCAATTCCAATAATAAATTACTATTTATGTAATATATAATTACTATAATTTTATGGAATACGCTGAATAGTTGCATCTAAACAAATTATATTACATCGTTTATAAATGTATGTGAGCTTTATTTATGAAGTTGCATATAAATTTAACTATCCAAATATTGATTGATTAACTGAATTTGATTCTTTTAGTTCTTTTAAGTGACGAATAAGTAGTGTAGTAATCGGTATACAGGCGGCCGAAAATACTGACGCCAATCCCATGCTGGCAGAACAGGGTGTCATAAGAGACGACGAAACTGGCCTGCTTGGCGGTAGAGCGTCACTTAAGGATTATATAATTAATATTACTATTAGGCCTTTAATATTATTACTTCTATTATTAATTTTCTGTGAAGCCCGCCTGGCTAGCAACCTCGTCTGCACCTTTGTATTTACATAAAACAAAAGTAATAATAAAAGTGATAAACGCCCCTTGCCATCGCGTGGGATTCTCGTTATCAATAAGTTAAGTAAAAAAAACGATTATATTCAAGTCGCACGGGAAAGTGGCACACCGTCAATATTTGTATTCCATTTCTTGTTAAGTAAAGTTGGAGCCTGATTAGTACTTCAAATCGATGGTCAGTATTTAGATGGAATATATGCTTTTTATGTAATACCTATGTAAGTGTAATCAAGTTTTTTTGAGTTATATTATTTTTCACTTACTTTATGTTTTGAGTTTGTATAGTACAGTATGTACATTGTATGCACTAAGTTTTGCCCCGATATGGCTCCGAAACCACTGGATTCACCATCTGTGATTTTTTTTTTTGAGATTATAGTAAGTTCCTTTGCGTAGACTATGCAGTAAATAATAAAAGAATGGATTTCGTTAACTAGACCTCGAAGGACCATATCCAACAATATTGTCGTTACGGTAAGTAGGTACAAGTGTTCTCACAAAATCAAAAAAGTTTAAAACTATAGTTCAACTCAAGATATGATTTAACAGGATAGTACTTAGCTTACCGGACTAAGACCAATGTCCAGGATATTTTCTATCCCAAAAAAAGGTAACCTATAAAATGAGAACTTCTGTTAACATATTAATGAATATCAGCAAGCTTAATATTTATTGTACTTAATTCTATAAAAAAATTATGTGAAAACCAACCGAAAAGTAAAATATGGAAGGTAAGTCGGGAATTTTTAAAAGATTTTAACAAGCGAGCAGCAATCGTCCCTTGCGTTTTGAAACGTTAAAATATCATAATGATAAGAAAGCGGGAATGTGCTGAATTTGAATACCATTCCAGTACCAATTCCAATTATCTCAGTTCTAGTACAGCCACATGACATAGCACGGTGTAGCACATTTATATAATAATATACATGTATAAAGTACGCTTTAAAAATAATATCTGTGCCTCGTTACAAGCTACATGAGACAGTTAGCGAAAAATATTATTTCCAATTCACTCTCACCTACATTGTCCTGTTCCACATTGAGTACCGACTTATTCCGTTTTATTGTCGGAAAAATTGTGTGTGACGAAGGCATCGTTAGACTTCGGATGACACTACAAATGTTAAATTTCTCTACGGTTTTACGGATTCTTAAGAAATAACATAATTGGAGCAGTAGTTAATAAATTATCCTTTTTAAATTTCATAGGATTAATATGTATGTATATAGATGATAATAATGAATTTTTTTTACGTTTTACATGTTATTCATGGCATACTAGATATTATATAGATATTATCATGGAATAAAGTACAGTTTAATTTTTTTTGCAGACAGAAGAAAATGGTTGACATAATCGTTTCCGACATGTGGTGTGGTGTGTTTATACATGTTACTGTTTACTGTTTATTCTTAAAGGTCTAGTAATATTTTTGTTGACTTTACAACACACAATTAAGTCAAAGATCTACAGACAATTATAAGAACCAAATGATTCCATAGTAACAACGATAAATAGTAACAGATGTAATATACAACTTCATGATAGAAAAGAAAGTGATGAATTACTTCGTGTGTATAAAAACTTTAAGTTTGATCAGTCCAATGCATCATATACCAATAACTCCGATAAAGCAGACAATAAAAAAAATTTCATCATTAAAAACAGAAGATCAAGTAGATAATGTAAAAGATTCAAAAATCAACCCAGCAGTTTTACCCCCACTATTGTTGCGACGACAAATGGAGCACATTTGCAATGAATTGCTGAATTCAAGAGATAAAATAAAATCTATAGGAAAGGCAGAACTAACGAGCAGTCCTATGAATTAAGGGATCTTAGTAAAATGAAATATTATAAAATCTATTTCTGTTTCGACGCGGAGTAGATCTATGTCAACAACGGATTTGGATATTTACGATATTTTACCAGTTCCTCGGCCAGTCTTAAAAATCTGTTACAATGCTGGAGAAGATGCAATTTCACCGAGTCGTACTGCAGTCGTTGTAGATGAGGATAGATTTTGTTTGCTACCTCTTTCGGTGAAAGAGTCTAATACCGATGCCGAATAGAATAGATATTTTGATATTATATAAAGTAATTAATTTTTGTTTTCTTAATATAGAAATAGAATAAATATTGATAAATGTAGCAACAACCTGTGAAATTATTATATAGTTTGAACTGTGTCACCGTTTAATTACTTATATTAGATATAAAATCGGTTTACAAAAATCACTTTCATTTGAGCCTGACCATAGCCGTATAAAATAATCACATTTTTGTTAAGTGTATATTTCACGACTGTTATAAAATATAAAACTATTTTTTCTTCAATTATTTTCTTTATTTCCATTGCCTATTATAAATAACTGCTTGTTTATAAAGATTTACACCGTAGTGTAAGTTGAGGCCTAGCCATCCTAAACAATTGTGTGATACTCGTATCAGTCGTCACTGCGAGGATGGATGAGAGGAGGATGCATAATTTAAATATTTATTATATGTGTATATATATATAAGTAAAGTAATACATTATAAATTTAAGGCGCGCAACCAGTTGTCTAGAGTTTCATTCATAAAATTTATTGTTTTATTTTGAAAGTCAAAGTTAAGAAGTCTCCTTTGCTAATGGACATGTGTAACCCTAAAAGCAACCGCCAATGCATCGCCGGCTCTGAAGGATAGCTATTTTTACGACTTTAATGAAGAACCCTATGTCATAACGCTTCAGGAAGACCTCCGAAGGAAGCTCATTCCAGAGTTTGCAGGTATATAGTAGAAATAGATAGATATAGATACAGTGAAAACCCAACTGTGGAAGATCGCCACAAATGAAGACGACGTGGATGGATCTTAATGCTTAAAAGAAGCGTTGATTAAAATTTATATAATATATGTATATTTATGCAACGAATCTATAAAACAAAAAATCATTAGGTTAACAATATCTTAGTATACATTTACAATTAACATAATTAAATGTACCGGTACTTTTTTGATTAGAAAGACGAAATCATTTGAACAATTAAAATCATACTACATCCACCAGCCAGAGTTATCGGTTTCATGTGTTGTCGTGGGATATGTTATATGTATATATATATTTATTATTAAGCTTTTCTCAGTGAGATTTGATTATAATATTATAAAAATATACTACTAGATCGATTTCAATTTATATATCACCTGAAACCAAACCAAGCTTTTTTATGGTAACAGTCGGCAAAGATATTGAGTCGGCAAAGGTATTATGATACAGCGATGGTGAGTGATTACAGCTTTCTATAACTACCACTACGTACGTTTATCAACGTACGTCATTTGCAACCTATTGGCCAAGAAGGAAACAGTAAATTAGCTTGTTCACTGCCTTTCTAGCAACACGCCCGTAAAAAGCTAAAAGTTTCATTATTCATTTTTAAGCAGGAAGGTAGAAGTTACTTTAAATAGGCAGCCATAAAACCTTAACATGATTCATGACTACCGACAGGATTGAGTCGTATACTGTTGACACCAGCAACTTCCAAAGAGATCTAACACGGTGCACCATGAACATTTGAGAGGGAATTCCTCATGAGGTTGACTTGGACTCAAAGGTAAAAAGAGGCCTCTTTACGCTATAAAAAACTCTTGAAACACATCAGAATCAGTTGTTTACGCATTAACCTCAACTTGAACGACGCAATACTATATAAATGCAGGAGCACCATACTCTAATACAATATGGAGATCCTGAACGAAGATTATTAAATCTCATGCAGACGAAATCCCTCACAAAATGTGTTTCCCAATAAGGATTATATTATCAATATCATTATTAAGTCATTAATATTATTAATGGTATGATAATCTTTCCGTGAAGCCTGCCTGGCTAGCTACCACCCCCCTGTTTGAGTCAGCCACCAATCGACTCGTGGTTTTCCGGCTGGGGGCTCGAGAGCCAGTATTTTCTTTCTTACTTTCTTCTTAAGTCCTGGCCAACGCATCAGTGATACTTAAGGTCTTACTGATGTCCATGGGCGACGGTGAACATTTATCATCAGGTGGTTCGTTTATCGGCTATTAACATAAAATAAATAATAGTTTAAAAAAACTAAAAAAACACGCTTTTATTGCTAATTGAACTAAAAAGTAGAAAATAATTTTTAATTACAAAGAGTCTTTATTACAGTAGTCGAAGGTCGGACAATCAATCATAATTAATTACCTCAAATAAACATTATAATAAAATTTAAGTTATCAACAAAATAATTCAAATCAAAGTAAAAAGCGTGGGGTGCTCGATATATTAAATATGACACAATCATTCTATTGGCAACTATCTATGAGAGAAAAGTTATAAAAATGAAGTAAAATGCACCCCACACTTTTTACTTTGATTTAAATTATTAATTTTAATTCATTTTCGTTGATTGTACTTTTAGCAACAAAATTATTAATTAAAAGATTTTGGATCACGATAAATATCTTATTTACTTGTCGAATTTTGTTCTGTAAAATAATTTCAAAATTTATGTTCTGATTATTTTATTGTAATTAATAAGAAGCTTTTATAAATCACGGTTATTATATAACATCTTATATGAATATTAAATAGAGTAACTTGCGTTTATGAGACTTATTAGTACCCACGCATGTGTAAGGAATAAACAAGGTTAGAATGCAACTATCCTAAAGACATTTTGGTTCCCGTTGAGCAATACCGCGTCCCCGAGCAAGTACGAAAGAGTAAGTCGTAGACTCCAGAAATCAGTAAGAGTAACTTTGACTGGAAGTGCAGGCATGTGCAGATCGCGCGCTAGCTCTATCTTTCTCACTCTCCTACAGAGGATCTAAAAAAGAATTTATGAATCCTGGCCGTCCTAATAAGGATAATGGGAAACTGTTATCAAATTATTGCATTGTCATCGGCCCTTGATATGTGTGCAAAGTTTCAAGTTGATCAGACTTTTAGAAACCAGTGAAAATTAAGCTCAAAGATTCCGTTACATACATACATACATAGATACAACCCGAGCTAATAAAAGCGTATTAAAAACATAATCAATTATATAATTTTGTAGTAATTATATTTGTTTTTATAACGATCTTTACGCCAATCTCAAGCTTGGCAGGCTAAGTATAATAGGACATCATTTTATGGTTATATAAAACTAAAATCAGTAATTATACATAATACCGCGCTCAAGCTACCATTTATTGTTATATCGTTCCCATGATTTACAATAATAGGAACACCTGTAAATATGCTTGGCATGCTAATAAAATTAAATATAATAGGACGTAATTTTACGGTTATATAAAACAAAAAGTAAAAATGCACAATAAATACCACGCTTAAGCTAATATTTTACCGGTCCGGTGAATTATAGTAATTCTAACATTAATAAGACAACCCAGTTTCTTGTAACGCAAAGGGAAATATTGACTTTGTAAACTAATATTCTGAAGTATGTTCTCGGAATCTAGGAACTAGCAAAGGTTTGAACAGTTTATCTAATATTATTCTAGTCTTCACATTTACTTTAGGACTGAACGTTATTTTTTATAAAGGTCATTTTCATCGGATTAAGCATCTAGATACTCGTAATATATGTATCTGTACACTAAATGATATCCTGTTCCAGGATCATTGAAATATTATGTAGGAATGTAGAAAATTTCATCTACCTACAGTTTTGTTTTTGTTGATAATCTTTTATGATTATTGTTATTATTATTTTATTTTGAATTTTGTTTTAGATTCGTTTAATAATGTTGTCAGCATGCAGGGCAATACTTAAAATCAGAACAGCCGAGTGTTGAACCCTTTCATGGGGACGGGCAAGAATACACGTATTATTATGGTAATTGTGTATATATTTTTGCTCTTTTTTATTTTACTAAGTATTTTCTTTTTGTTTACATTAATTAAAAACCTGGACTCAATTTCCGGTAAGTTGCTCAATAGCTCAATACACTTGAATAAATAATTATTTCTTTCAAAATTATTATTTCTATTCTATATGTGACCACTGACGATTTAAAACTTGGTGAAATATAAATGTCTTACTACCCACTTTCATGAAAAATTACCCGTAGTTAATAGCAAATACTTAGTAGGCATCTATATACCAATGTACAGAAAATAATATTCATTGTCAACTTCATCTAATTTTATGCATACTATTCTTAAAAATTTAGTTCCATCATAAAATTCACTTTGGAAATAAATTCATTATACGATAGTACTACGATAATCATGTTTGTGTTGCATTTATCTGCAGCACGCCTATCGTTTTTGGGATATCTGCTGACGACAAACAAACAACTGAAAAACAGAAGTTACTTACATCTGTTACAGTCCTATGAATTTTGAAGTCCTCCTAGGCATATACGAGCATAAATTAAAAATACGAAAATAAAATCTTAGGAAAATACAGACTTATGTACATACGTATATCTAAAATATCTAAATATATTATTCTATAAATTAACCCTGTAGTTACCAATATTAATACAGAAATGCAATGTTATGCGGAAGGAATGATGCATGTACGTTAATTGGTGATAGCCAACTTCCTCATTCTTGATTGACTTTTTTCCCTTAGGCCATAATACAAAAGATGTTCCAGTTAGAAATTGTATGTGACCTGATCAACAGACAGACAACAGACCTGGCAGAAAGATATTTTTTAAAGAAAAATTTTAATACGTACTTTAAATTTTGTTAAATGTCAGTTTTTTCTGTCAGTATCACATTCTAACTCATTTTACTCTGCTATGGTGCTTCACCATAATTTCCATTTTACAATTTGATTTTAAACGTATATCATAACATAATGGGTACTTTCGATTTTTGTATTCGTACCTATATTTTGGCCCAATTACATGAATCAAAGTCACGACGAGACTTTCCGTGCGGTAAAAAAAAACAATCATCGTGAGTACCCGTTACAGTCTCGACCTTATAATTAACGATACATATAAAATTTAAAGATACCATCGCCAAGTCCGCAAATAATGTTAAACGTAATTCTATTCGATTAAAGTTCAATTTTCTTTGTTCCAGTTAAAAATGTACACGATACAGACCAACACGAGTACGATGTACGAAGATAATTCAACAGAGAGTGAGTACACGCCATACGAAGACAGATTGGAGACGTACCTGGTTCCCGTGTTGTTCGCAATCATCTTTATCGTCGGTGTCCTGGGGAACGGCACTCTAGTTATCATCTACATCAGACATAGAGGCATGAGAAATGCGCCGAATACGTAAGTGATAACAACCAAAGGTTTTCTCTAAATAAACATTAAGCAGCGAATTTTTTTATGTTTGGTTTAAAGAAATACTATTACACTTTAGGACTTAGGTTAGGTGGGCGGTTCAAGTTTTAGTATATGTATAGTACAGTTGACTCTATGATATTATTAACATATTGTAGGGTAATCGAAATTACGGCACTAATTCTGGTCAAATAGCATACGTATATTGGAATGATTAGATCCAAAAAAATATGAATTGGTAAACGTGGGCGAGACACCGTATTATAAATTTTTGGTATCAAATAATAGGAAACGAAGCTAGATTACCTCCATCAGCTCCCTAAATAATCATTTTTTATCTTATTATCTGTTACAATTTCCGGGACTCTGTTTCTTAGTGGAGTTTTACGTAGTAAGCGAAAAATTATGTTGTAAACTTAATGCCAAAAACAATATAGCGGATTCCCTCGATCAGCTCATGTTACAATTTCAAAACAAACGTTTTTACTTTAATATTGTCTGAAACTCTACTCTTAGCGAAGTTTTGAAATAATTTTCGATTTATTTATCTTTCATCTATCATTAACAATGCACACCTCAATACATAATAATAACTTCCTTTCCGTCATCCTCAATCGTTAAATAATGATGAAAGATTAATGACAAAGTATCTTGAACGCTTCTGCGCTTTGGGAAGCACGTTAAGTCGACTGTCCTCGTTGCTGGTATGAATAATCTAGTAATTATAAATAAGCTTTTGCTTTTCTATTATTTCTTAGTATTAGTAATGCACTGTGCAATGAGTCATTAGAAAACGTTATGGGTTCTGGTTATTTTATTTCTTTAATTTTGTACGCTAAAAATTCTTGAGACATGAGTCAAGGAAGCAAATTATGTCTTCACAAAAATTTGAAGATAATACGAAGCACTGTCAGGTATGCAGGTTTCTTCAGAAGGTTTTATTGTTTTTTGTGTTTTAATTGAAACAAGTGATAAAGATTTGTAATACGCCTGTGATTAAAAAAATCAGTGGTACATGCAGGATTCAAATTAGAGACTACCGTGCCGGGGGAAACTTTCAAACTATCACGGTACCACTGCTTGATGCCACTGCTGATATCCAACAATGGAATACACGTAAACAGTACAATGACGGTAAAAATTTCAAGGTTGACTTTTAGACTGAGAGCAACAGCCAGGCAGGTTAATAACCTTACCACATTGTGATAAGTAAAACTTGATTAAACTTGAGTAAACCTGATGACTAATTAACTGAATATGAAGCTTTGGCTAGTGAACTCTAATAGACGGAGTTGGGGTCCTTATGTCGTCCGTTGGTCAGGAGGAGTACCACGATCACGAGAAATTTTCGGGGTAAAAAACAACAAAACAAACAAAGAAGTCCCTAAAATCAACCTTTGTTTCAGATATATCTTCTCCCTTGCGCTGGCGGACCTTCTCGTGATTCTCATCTGCGTGCCATTCGTATCTCTCATCTACACCTTGGAGTCTTGGCCATGGGGCGAAGCTATTTGCAGAATATCAGAAGCCGGCAAGGACATCAGCATTGGAGTATCAGTTTTTACTCTTACGGCTCTGTCTGCCGAGAGATATTGTGCAATCGTGAATCCTTTTAGAAAGTTACAGGTAAACATTTATAAAATCATTACTATAACTTATGACCGTCCAGTTGCTAAGATCAGTACTTCTTTTTATATGGCCTCGTAATGTTAACTATATACTCCTCCAAATATATCTCTGACGCGTCTCCGGCTAAAAAAGTAATGGGAGAGCAACCTATTCTCAGACATTGGCATTGAAACATGCAACAGGAAAGATCTAGTCAGCTACCATCAGTGTAAAACTGGGCGGTACAGAATCAGACGAGCTCAATTAGGAGGTTGTTCAGCAAGATTGACTTGGATTCTAGAATTGGAGATTTTAGTTGTCGTCATGTGCATGAACGTATACCTTCGCAGTATAGTTTTATGTTTAAATAAACTATATATTTATTTAATAATCGCTCCTAAATCGATATGTATGTATGTATGTATGGTCGTACAAACTAATTCACCTAAGCAGTAAATTTGCCAGCAGCATCGGCTTCATGATTCTGTTTAACTAGGAATTAATTGTTACGTGAGAACACATATACATATATTTTAAACTTATATCATCGCGGATGTCATACATTTTGAGTGTAATGGGTACTCACGATTTTTGTTTTTTTTTACTAATATTTCCACCCAATTACGTGGGCCATGGTCATGAAGAGACTGTGATGGCCAGCAGAAACTCTTGACAGTTGACACTCGACAGATACTAATTACAGGTGAGCCTGTCAAATTTACGTCCACTTCGCTTTGCATTCTTAGGCACCGTATCACGACACCAACGACATCTTCACGCACTGAACTTGACACTGTTTCTGGATTCTACGCTGGAGCTTATTTAAACCAGTCTTCTCTGTTAACATTTTTAGGATGTCTCTTGATCTCAATGGCCTTTTCTTACTAAACTTACTAAAATCTACTTACTAAATTTTCTTACTAAAATGTATTGACGTTCAGCCTAGTTCACCCGTGGGCTATGGAACACGATCTAATGATTTAAACCGATACGATTAGATATTCTGCTACCGCGGATTTCTCCGGGTCGTTACTTTTGACTACGCTGATGCGTTATTTTATACATTGGGAAATATGTAGCTCGTTTTTTGTAACCATTACAAGATCTACCGTAGCTGCAATAAAGTTTAAAGGTCCCGGGGTACTGGTATGGAATAATATCTTTAGGCGAGCGTAAGTAGGCTGCAACTTTTTCATAAGGTGAAGAGTTTTAGATGTAGAGATCTAACTGTGTCTGTCTCATTGGCCTTAAAAATATGTCTTGTATAACAGTTTTTAATTTAAAGCCATGGTTAATTTGCCGACCCCACAGCATAGTTGGTGGTTATTATATTTTATGGTTTCTTTTTGATATTTATATATATTTCTTTGTTTTTATCTCCATTTATGTTATATACATATGTGTGTGTGTTTTTATATAGTATTCTCGATTCACAACATAGATGGAGAATTAATAAAATCGATCCGTATCGTAACTTGATATACAATCCAATTTCCTGGGAAACAGTAATGTAGTACAGGTTAAATTGCTTATAAAAATCAACGAGGGCTCAGACGCTCATAAAGACAGTGTAGGTAGTACACTGATTGAAGATGTTTAAACAACCGTCCAATATACCGTAGTATATTACTACTCGAAGATACGCACAGATAGTCTATGGTGTCGTTGGAACTACACTATTCAATGTTGTAGATTCCTAATAGTAAAAATTGATTGAGCCTACTAAACCTCTAAACGTGGCTGCGATGTAAGCATTTATCTCAAACGTTGTGGCCTGTTTATTGGCATTTTATTCGGCTAATTTTGCCAGTGACCGCTCACAGAGCGACTTAAATTAATGCTCCGATATTACAATGTCCATTAGTAATGTTTCGCGTTACGCGCATATAATCTCTACAGAATAATCAATCAGTGTTCAAAACGAGACGTGACATATTGCGGTTGCATGGAAACTGTAATCTGGCTGCTGCGAGCGGTCGCCGGCCATGTGCTGTGCAGATTCAAAGCGATCTGTGTTCACGTTTCAAATTATTATCTTTTTCAAACTTTAAGCTCTCTGCTTTCGGAAATAAACAAACGGAAATGGAAATGGTCAATTTATTGTTTATTTTCATTCAAATCTTTTGAACTAGATGTTTTAAAATTTTGAAATAATATATTTGTATCCTTCACAATGACATTTTTCATTTAATAATTTCACATTATACACTTATTTTGTTTTGCTTGCTACATAAGGAATATTGATACAAAACGACAAGAATCTCATTATACATTGTAGGTATGCGCATGATTGGGTCACCTCAATCTATGTGTAAATGTATCAAATAACTATTGATACTTTTCCGCACTATCGGAGAGAATAGGTTATGACTAACGAATAGTTAGAAAAGCAAGAGATCCCGACTTCTAAAAGGCATGGTAAACAAATTTATTTATTTCGAATAAAATAATCGTTTAACATAAAAATAAAATGTTCTAAAAATCTATAAGCAAAATCTATAAACCAAAACAAGACAAACAATTCCAGATTTAAAAACACTCGTTTAAGATTATGTATAAGTTTGCATATTTCTGTTAACAATTCCTTTGAAATTTTGGACTGCTCCCTCAATTTTATTTATCGGTAATATTTAATATTTAGTAAGCAGCCAGACCAGTTAATTCCTATATAGAATTATTGGATAAGAATGTGTTGTGATTGGAGTTATCTCAAAATCTTGTATATATATTAGTGCAGACTCGACATCCTGCCTGCCGAGTGAAGGGATCCCGAATTCGTTCCCCGGCAGGGGCAGACATTTATGTGACAATTAAATGTTTCTTCTCGGGTCATGCGTGTTTGTAATGTCATATATGTATGTGTATATCCATGCCATCCGCAACACAGGGAATCCTAGTGCGGGGGTGTGAGTTTGTAAACTTTTAAAAAAACGTTTACACCCATAACCAATACACATTAGAATATTGAAAGCGACAAAATCGATTAACAAACTATGAAATTTTGCCGTGATAATCAAAAATGAAAACAGTAAAAAAAATCTCGAATGTCTATAGTGCTTTTTTCTTGCAAAAGTCATGATTAAAACAAGCGAATAATAAGATAAATTGAAGTTATATTATACTAATAATAATAATAAACCTAATAATGTATAATTGTATATCGATATTAGTTACTACTACTACTGTCTCTGTATATAGTTTGAAATAATTTTTTTCTGATATAAAACATTTGATTACATTTCAAATACAGCCCTGCATCATAGTGGTTTATTAAGATAATTATAATAGACTAAATAAATCCATGTAAAGTTAAAATTTACGTAATTTTTAAGTGAAATCTTAATATAAAAAATGTAAAATATGTATAGAGTTTCCGCAGTGAAGCATTAGGGATATCTCCTTACTAGTAGAAATGAATGCTCAACGAAATTCGACATCTTTCAATTTCCACAACACTGCACCCGCCTTTTTATAAGCCATATCGAAATAGCGAAAATTTTTCGTGAAATACATTTACTAATATCAAATAAAAATGTGTATGTATACTACTTTAGTCTGAGACTTGAAGTATGGCATCATAAAAATACTGCAATTACGAATTGTCCCGGCAGACTTTAGTGTACATATTACGTAAATATAAACCGTTGGATATCAATCAATTTAACAATTTGGTACCTATTTTAAAAATAAAATTTAGTAACTTAACACCCGTTAGTTACAATGGAATTTTCACTATCTTATTAATAGGTTTTCTTAAGTTGTAAACGTTCTCAATAAATTTTTCGACTAGTGTTTCTGATTTATCGGCCGTACAGAGTACCCTATCAGATACACAAAGAATTTTATCACATATAAAAGAGGTTCAATATACACAATTCGCCTTGTAAATACCTACTGAATTTTATAGTTGATCGTATTTGCGTACACGTATTTACTCGTAAAAACAATACATACCCAACGATGTAGACAGATGTCCATCGAAAATAGTTATACAGTCGTAGTCTGATTTATCATTCTAATTCAGTCGGACAACTGATCATCTGAGCTTCCTAAAAATTTTGAATGATTGCGCATTATACAATTTATCCCTTTTGTACGATAGGAAGGAGATTGCTTTTAACTAATATTACTTACTTTACTATAAGTGGTTACTAGCCAGCTCAACTCATGGCATTGATACAAAAGTCTCATGCGTGTTTTGAATTGAGTACAAGATTTGCATTCAGAGCAGCGATGGAGCAGCACTAGGGCAGCTCTTTAAAATTAATTACAATACCTATTCACATTAAGCGTATATATTTTTAATGTACACATTTCCCCTTCCACTATAAAGATATTAGCAAAGATTTTAGCTTAGAAGATCAAAGAACGATAAGTCAATTAAAATACCTCGTTAATCTATAATATCAATGTCAAGGAACACTATGATTAAATTTTAAACTTGTTATATCCCAAAGGCATCATTCAGAATATCACGTATCATGTCATTAATTTGACCTCCGTGAATAATTACTTTGGAACTAATTGTATAGAATCAATTTTGTTATTTTATTGCTATAGCAGTGAACATATTTGTAAAAGTTTGTTTTGATTTGTTCATTATCAGATGTCTGAGGATGTATCTGATATATCTGAGGATGAGATTTTTAATACATATATAAAAAATAATTAAAGATTAAGTGGTATAAGAAATTTTTTAGATTAAAATTTTGTATTAATTTATGACAAAGATCAATAGGTTGATGATCACTGAGACAAGTGCTTTACCTGAAATTTATTATCATTATTACAAATCGTCATGTCCCACTGCTGGGCTGTAGTCTCCTTTCGCAACGAGACAAGTAAAGACTATAGTTCGCTTCACTGGTTAAGTGCGGCCGGCGGACTTCACATATCTTTGAGAATATTTTAGAGAATTCTCAGGTATGCAGATTTCTTCTTAATGTTTTCCTTTACCGAATTTTTTTTTAACATTCAAATTGCAAAATGCCACCATAATTGATTACGACGGTTATAAAATGAACACACACATACTAGTACTTGGAATTCGTGTTGTAGAGGCATCGACACACTTATTCAATTATCAGGATAGGAATATAATAATACATTTTAAAGTTATCGCTAACAAAATCCATATTATCCAAGCCTTCAACGTCGTGTCGATGGCAGAGACTAAAGCGGTGAATACACTTTCTGGCTTTCTTTTCGTTACTGTTATTGTAATACATTCAAAATATTTCACAATAGCTTTGAGGAGGATAGCAACCACGCAGATAAAGAACCCTAACAGCTTCTCTACTTGTGCACGAGTCTTATCGGAAATAAACTGCATATTACAGAGTTCATATATTAAATGTAAATCATTCACTTCCAACATAACATATTACACTAATAATATTCTAATTATATAGTTAATTACCTAACCAATACTTGCATTAACAACACTACCAATAAATGGTCCTTACTCTAGGAATTACTTTAAGCAGAACTTGACTCCGTCGATTCATCTACATTTAATCCAGTTTCAATTGCACTAAGTAAACAAGCTCTCTTGCTAATTGTAATACTTCAAAACTTTACCTCGGGGCTGGTCCTATTTTAATATTTTGGATTTGTTAGATAATTTATTCAAATTAGATCGAAAGAAAATTTTGTTTTTAAATTTAAGAAGACAAGAAATTCCATCAGGTATTAAATGGTCTCATCTCTGGCAAATAGCAATATTAGCGGGCCGTTGTTTGTCTCAGACATTAGAAGAGGCATCCAGCATCAGCGGGTTGAAGGCTATAGTCGGTTATCTACAAATGTCTCAACACTAAAGGTTCTCTTGTGTGCTCTGCGTAAATGAGAAACTTTGCTAACATGCAATGATAGTCAATTACATTAGTATATGCACGCGGAAGAGATAACCAAATAGTTTTAAGACTCCGTTTTTAATAAGTTTTTTTTTATGTTAATAGCCGACAAACGAGCAGATGGGCCATATGATGGTAAATGGTCACCGTCGCCCATGGACATCGGCAAGACCAAAAATATCACTGATGCGTTGTCGGCCAGGAAATGAGAAGAAAGTAAGAAAGAAAGTACTAGCTCTCAAGCTCCCAGCCGAAACACGACGAATCGTTTGGAGTTTGAGTCATGCAGCAGCGAAGCCCTACCACCAAGCAGGATGGCTTCCGACGCCTCTTACGACACCCTGTTCTGCCAGCATGGAATTGGGGGGAGTACCTAGGTTGCCTCAATGCTGCCAAAAATGATATAGCCAATAAGGGAATGATGTTTGTTTTTCTTTAAAATGTTGCTAAGGAAAAATATGAATGTGCGTATCTGTATTGAAACATGAGGTTATGATCAATTATATTGAATTTATATTGTAATTTTTATTTATTATAAATGATGTATTATGTAAAAAATATGTTTTAAAGTCAAAAACGATTATTTAAGATAAGGACATAAAATTGCCAATATTCTGACTTTTTTAGGTTGAATTAAACATAAATTTGTGAGGTTACCTACACCAGTGCCATGTTACCGTATGTTTGGTCTTCACGAATTAGGCCCGCTTTTAACCCATGAGAAACATGTGAACATAATATTTTGCCAAAACATAATAGCGATGTGCCTTAAAATCATTTCTTTCAACCTCGATTGTTAGCCTCCTATGAGCGCTAAAAGATTTTACTATTGAATGAGATATACTACTATTCATTGATTATAATATAGATCGATTTTACTATTCATTGATTTTATTATTAGTTGACTCTACTATTGATTGATGTTACTGCTGAATAATTTTCCTATAGATTGATTCTACTATAAAGTGATTGAGTGACTGGCTTAATGATATCAATTGTTTCAGCTCCGTAAGTTACCTCTTGTTTGTGCAACATTCATCTGGGCAGCTGCTCTGATCTTCGCTGCCCCCGCGGCCATATTCTCCCATACAACGACGGCTAATGTGCGTGATAACTTGACGATTGTGTATTGCACGCCATTCCCACCGGGTTGGACGCATTACCCCAAGTAAGTTATTTTATGACTCAGGAAGCTCTACCTTTTTGGTTGGCTGGAATGCTCTGTAAATAAGTTATTTTTATGTGCAGTTTGTCTGTTAAATATAAGTATTGATTAATATCCTACATTTTATTTTCAAAAACTGATAAAAAATATTTTTTTATCTTTACAAAACCCAGTTTATCTCCGTCTGTCTCTCTATGTATTAACGTATTTTTGATCTTTTCCTTTACACACTTAGTTTTTTAAATATGGGTGAAAAATATCTGTCAAACTACGTATTTGGTTAGGTGTACAACATAAATAAGTATATAAGTAATGCCAGGCAGAGAAAGGAACGGTTTTCATCAGGTAGTAACCATAATTTAAAAGAATGTAAACTTAACTGAATTACGACTTCAGTTCAAATTAGTTTTCATTTAATCACTTCGAAATATAACTCTTTAGTCCAGACGATGCAAGGTACTGTACCTTAGCCATGATTCTTAGCTGACTTAATGAAATAAGTTAATTAATTTGTGTACCTAAAATGAATTAATCAGTGCTGTGGGTGTTAAGCTGAGAACTTGTTATTGGATTGCGGTTTCGAACTCACGTAAAGGCATATATATATAAACACTTTATCTAAGCCACAGGACCGTAGTACATCTTCATTATGAAGAGGTTTAGACGACAAATAAACAAATAAATTGCAGTGTAGCGTCGTGCATTATTATCGTGAATAAATAGCGGGGACAATCAATTAAACAAAGTTAACTGGAGATTTGCTAGCTTCTCCATCACTGTATTGTTCTTCACAGTACTAATTCGCGATAATGCTCGTGCAAATTGGTAAGAAGTTATGATGTATCACATAGGCTCTAGAACCATGGTCTAAACGACCAAAGAATGAACATCACTTTTTAATGGATAACTTTTTGTTTAAAACATTGCCCAGATAGTTAATTTGGGTCCAGCCAACTTGATGGGCGCTGACGATTGCCAAAAAGAATCCATTTTTTGTCGCAAGTGACAATGCCATTCAAGATCCCTTCGTTTTTGTATCTATTAAGCAACCCAATGCATGGCTCAACGACTTCGTCAGACTAGCGAGTATTATTTTCGTGTGATATCCATTTTTAAGTTTTCTTACTTTGCCAATGTGACCGAAATGAACATATTATATTGTATTAATATTAACGTCAAACGCTACTGCTACTTTAGCTGTAGTTTAGCGGTAGTTAATCGCCTTTAATTCGTCGTTGTAGGCTACAGTTTTTAAACGATCATGAGGTTCTCAGATCAAAATTTCTGAATCTAAAGCATTTCAACAAATACGGGTCGTGCGTTCGTTTAAAACGTTCGCTCCGTATACGTCGTTAATGTTGCGTGCCGTTTGGGCCATATTACTTCCACGATGGAACTCTTTTTTCTCAATTGCTGGTATTTTTAACGTGTCTATGCTGATGAAAAAGAATAAAATGTGATGGAATTAAAACACCAATTTTAAATTTACAATTTAAATTATAAATACATTTGAAATTAGTAATCTTGGCCAAACATAAATAAATTACTATTTAAGGGGTCAGTACTATAAACCGGCAAGTTCATAATCAAAATTATAATCGATTATACAAAATTCAAATAGCTTCATACGGCACAGTTAGAGAGAAAAGCGCGTAACAAACGAGATACAGACACGCAATTGAGCCTATTATATTTCCGTTCTAATATTTACGTAATTCTAAAAAGCCTAAAGGTACAAACAACGCCATCAAACATAAATAATTTGAATCGTTAACTGTTCCTCATTCAAGGCCATCGGCGTCCTCAAAATTTTTTATATGTATCGCGTTAACACAGTATTCGCAGTCCGTAGAACATTTAAATTATGCCACGTGTTTTATTAAAAATTTCTGTAATTTGGAGCAGACAATGTGCTATAATGCACCCTTTACGAGAAGCAAAACAGTCATTTCGTCTCATTAAAATATACAATGACAGTCTTAAAACCGCAAACGTGTTACTTATCCTACGAGATCGCTGACAACAGCTACTAATAAAATTAACATTATTCGTGAATTAACCGTATACTAATTATTAAATATATTGACACAAATCTTTGTCTCGATTTAAATAGATTTACTTATTCGGTATAAATTCAGTTTCGATTTCAGGCAGCTAATATTGCCAGTATCCATGATGTCATCAAATTTATACTGGCAATAATAAGAGGATTATAAAAATAAAATAAAAAATAAGAATAAAAACCGTAGATTTTACATAGTAAAATAGACAATGAAAAATAATAATTAAAAAAAAAAATTAAAGTCAATTTATTAAATTATTACATATATATAAGAGTTTTTTTTTCTCTCATATAAAACTAAAATAATTAAAATGTAATTAATGAATTAAAATCTGAAAAACTGTATTAACATAAAGTGTAATTACGTCATCCATTTCAAGTTTATAAAAAAAAACTAAATTTGAGTGTATGAATTGATTGAAATTATACATATATATAGGGAGATTGTATGTAGTTTAATAGTAGGAATTGAAAAATGAACCAAAAGCATTTAATTGTTATTGGCTAACAGTGAGGTTAAATTTTTAAATAGCTTTAAATCAATAATTACACGCTTTTGTAGTAATATACACCAAAAAGCACTTTTGTTATTCTATTTATTATGACTTATGTTAATGTGTTGTTATGAAACTTTTGCATCATCATTGGTCATAATGTACAAAAAAACGAGGTATTAAATAATGTTAAGAAAACCGTTTCCTAATACAATTCTAGCACTGTTTATAAACGTCAGTCAAACATTTTCTCGAGCTAAGCGAGGGCGGATTACTAGAATTATATAAAATACTAGCGGCCCGCCCCGGCTTCGCACGAGTGAACTTTATCAATAGTTTCCGCAGCATATGCGATGAAAGAAATTTTTAAGCAAATTTTTTTACACCTTGGTTCAAGTTACTGAAGTTTTACCAAGGATCCCTTATTTTTTCTAGTAATAAGTATAGCTTATGTTACTCAGGGATAATGTAGCATTCTAATGGTGAAAGAATTTTTAAAATCGGTTCAGTAGTTTTTCAGTTTAGTTTCAACAAACATACAAAAATACAAAGCTTTCTTCTTTATAATATTAGTATAGATATGTATATAATTGCCCACTATTTTGCCATAGTCTATACTGGTAATTATTGGTTACACATTTGGGATTTTTCCCTGATCCTATAAAGCGTTGAAAATGATTCTACTTTTCAAAAGAGTTGAGAATGACTATCATATTTATATACCAGTTTGTATATTACCAACACAGTAAAATTTTCCATATTTTTTAAATTAAATAAAATGCTTACCCCTTACGACACCTATAAATTGATCCATTGCATAGTATAGCTGACCCAAGACTAAGCTTTTGAAATACATCTTTGAAGCCTAAGATACATCACAAAATGACATAGGTGTATTTTGTGTGTTATATAAACCATTTGACTGAAGTTGAAACATTGCTGTTTATTATTACGATGGCGTAAAAATATAACGCACTTATTAAATGTGATAAAAAAAGATCCTTAATGTTAATCCTAGTAATAATAAAACTTTAACGATGTCGAAGAGAAATACTTTTTTTCAGATTTGGCTTAAACATATTTCTTTGGCATATTTATCTCTGTAACACTTACATCACTGAACATATTTAGGTAATTTTTGGCATATTAAGAACATATGTTATGGCTCATTATTTGTATCCCGGATAAAGGATTTTATATGGAAGCGAAAGCAAAGCGAAGGCGTATTACGTAAATAATAAAATATTAAACATGGTTATTCCACGGTTTATTTAAGAGCTACTTTAGATAATAGCCTACAGTGGGTGCTGTTAGAAAGATAATATAATTAGCTAACATTAAAATTATTAGGTATGATTACTTTGCATATTTTCATTGTGTTGTCTTACGGCTTCCTGTTGTGGAGCAAGGCAGCTGGTATAAAAAACATGTGTGTATTAATTAAAATCTTGGAAGATTTTGCCCAACTTAAACCAAACGAGAGACTACATTCAAGGAAATATGTATACTTACAGCATTCACTGTGATCGAAAGAAGAGAGCAATGCAAAGTTTACCTACTAAAATTTCTGCGGCATCTAGTAAATTTTTGTGGTCTATGGTCGGTGTTTGTTGTTACAAATTTACAAGCCATTGGTTCAGAATATGGTTAATTTTTTTATATTACCGGATACTAAATTAATAAATTATACAATGTCTATAGAACTAAATGTTTTCACAGGTGGATGACGCTAGCGAAAGCGATAATCTATTACGCGCTGCCGCTTCTAGTAATCGCATTTTTCTACTCGTTGATGGCGCGAAGACTTCTCGCCAGTACTAGAGAAATGCCGGGTGCTTTACATGGTGGTCAGGGAGAAGCTCAAGCTAAGGCTCGTAGAAGTGTGGCGTGTATGGTCCTTATCTTTGTCATTGGTAAGTAAAACGCAAGTCGTACAATGTTAATATAAATAATAATAAAAAAATGGTGGAGTGGAGTAGAATAGCGACTGGAGTAAAGTAGAATAAGCCAGAATGCAATTGAATTGAACAAATGTTTCATTTATGTTATATACTTCTTATCTTCTATGCCTTACAATACAGTGTGATAAAGAAATATCGTTATCTAGAAAAATACATAATATGATTAAGATTGAATTGCCAAAACATTTTTAATGGCGTTTTAGTGAATAGTTGACAAATGAACATGTGGATCCCATTGATGGTGAATAATCACCATACGCAAGGAAGGTTGGCTCGGACTCAAAGATGTGTGGACACTATTACATAAACGCTGATGGCGATGTATAAGTTACGCTTTGGTTTCTTGCCCGTAATGGGAAAAACGTCAGAACAGTTGTAAAAGAAACTCAAAGGACTATTAGAGTAATCAATCCTAAAGTGTATAATTATCTTAACAAAGTACACAAGCCTTAAATAATGTCTGCAAAAGCTACGATTGAACTGGATCCACATTGGCAGCCAACATTTCTGTAAATAATTGATTTAAGTGTTCTCGATGAGAGTCGGGAAAATTGAACATTGTTAGCTAATAGATTCCAAAAGAAGGCACTTAATGGTTTTCCTGTAACCTTTTTTATCGAGCCCAATACTAATAGTGTTAAGGGAGAATAAATTATTCTTTCACTTCACTAGTTTGAAAAGGGTCTATTTATTGAACAAAAGTAAAAGACAACTTAACTTAGTGGTTTCAGTGGGGAAAAGTAATTTGAATTTAGAATTATGCGAATTGGTATGTCTAATGGGATGGTGGTAATGGTGCAAGGTGGTGCACTGCGGCGGTAGTACAGATAGTAAATATTTTCGTGGCAATTACAACTGTTCTTACATGTTGTATTTTCGAATTAATGAGTTTAAGGGTTACGTACATCAGTTTGAAGCACAGGAATTTTGAATCGAAAACTATTCTTCGTATTCCAAGTTACAGTTACATGCTACACTTCTGTTTCAAATTTTGGTATCACGTGGCCTATCTGATAGTTGCGACAATAATATAAGAATACTTCTCATTATCCATAAATATCTAAGTTAACCTAACCTTGATAATCATTAAAAAATTGTAAAAAATGATCTACTGTATAAGGAAAACACTATAACATTAACAAAAAATGACCGTTGTCGAAAATTATACCTGCGGACATATTGAATTGCCAAATACCCGAGCCAGAAAAATTGTTGAGATTATACTGGCGTTATTCCAATCAAATTATTGCACCTCATTTAACAAATACACAAAAGTAATAATGAGAAATTTATGAACGAAAATTACATTTGGCTTAATTTCACAATGGATATTTATTATCTTATCTTAGGTTTATGTTTTCGAAAACAATGTAAATGAAATTAGGTTTTCAATTTCATCTTTGGGTTGGTTTAAAATTTATTTTATGTCTCCAAACCAACTCAATTCCAAAAATAAGTTCGAAGAGGAAACCACGCAGAATTTCAAGTACTTTATTTATTTAGGGTTCAGCCCAATATATTAAGTTGAGGCTTGGTCTTGGTGTATCTTTACATTATAAATATTGGATTCTAAGGGACACCATCCATCCTTGTTAGTTAACTATCCCTACGCGTGATGTACCCTGTTGACTCATGGCGTCAAGTCTTTTTCTAGGTCATTCGGCTCTATACCTCCCAATTTAATCCTGAAATGCTAGGATTGTTTATTTGCTTGGATAGTTATATCCTTCTGGAATCAATAATAAAAAATTTCAACGTCTTTCAGTTTAGCTAGTTCCCCGCTACCCTCCTTGCCCCAGAAAGCGTCGGTAATATCAGTTGTATAGCGAATGTTCACAGACAGCAGTAGTATCTTATCTACTTTTTTGTTGGCTATTAACATAACACACAAAGTTGGTATGTGATTTTCGTATCATCTTTCGAACCCGTAACAAAGCAATTAAGACATACAGTTAAATGTATTGTTAATTACATCTACACTAATAATAAAATTCTAACTGATCACTTTCTGTACATAAACTATACATGAGAAAAAACATTATAACGGGCCTTTAATAACGCAATAGAACCCAAAACAATAGTTGTTAGAGTTTTTGTCTGTTTAACTGTGCGTTTGGTCCCGCTCATCTCAGAACCGGCTTAACCGATTTAATACTTAAAGTTTGTTTCATTGCAATGTATTTATGGTGGTATGTTATTGCTAGCATATAGATGCGAATTGGCGGCAAAGAGAAAAAAGCGACAAAGATTAAATATTCGGAGCTTTGCGGTCTTGAGCATCAACCCAAGATAAACATGCTGAATGTTTGCGCTACTCAGCCTGAGCGCATTCGGCGTTAAACCAACGAGGACTTCAGAAAAAGGGATGAAGTAATCCATCGCTTGACGTACCACATCGGTTTTAGCAGCCGTGCGCTCGACGGATCTTCAGAACAAAAGCAAACCCCCCGCCAAGGATAGGATGCAAAGAAATGCCGTATCTCATCTCAATGCGCTGGCCTGTAGTGCCATACCCGCCAGACTCCACGAGAGTCGTCTTCAGGAGGGGAGTATGACGATACAGATTTCACCAGACAGTGATTAGAGGTACCCAATGGGGACGAGACCTGCACGTCATATTTGTCTGGATCGGTCGTCAGCAGAAAGTCCAGGCAATTGGCTGTGTGACCGTCTACATTAGGCACCCTAGTCGCTTGCTTTACCAGTTGCGAGACATCAAGCGACGTGGCAAAATTCCACGTTGCACGTTGCAAATTCCAGCATGGTCGGTCCGTTGCTATGGGAATAGTCAGTCCTGATGACATGCATTAAAGTCCCCCAGAAAGACCAACTGAGCCGTAGAATGTCGATGAAGGGCCTCATCAGGTCACCATCATCATCAGGTTACATGTTTTCTTCTTCAAGGACTGTTTATATATAAAAAATTGTAGTATTTCATCACTCCATTTATTGTTGACGTTGAATGTGAGTATGATTTTCCCCCAGTGTTCTTCGTCTGCTTCCTGCCATTCCACGCGTTGGAGTTGTGGTTTCACTTTTCTCCTACCGCCCAAGCAGACTACAACGACTGGACGCATGCTCTAAGGATAATAGGTTTCTGTTTGAGGTGAGTAGGATCTCTATTAGATTTAATTATTTCAACCCGTGGCTGCCCTGGGGTTTGAACCGATAAATTTTAACACGTGCATATTATAAAAGTTGTATTTTAATATTATATAAAATATATAAATAAATAAATATATATATATAAATAAATATATATATATATATATATATATATATATATATATATATATATATATATATATATATATTTATATATATATAAATATATATATATAGATAAAAAATTAAATGCCTTTTTGCCTTTACATACAATCCGCAGACTACTCAGACAGGAACATTTTAAAATCGCTTAAAATCACAACCCACGACTTATTCAGTCAATCTGACATTATAAAATTCTTTAAGTAGAATCTTCACCTACTCTATGGAACTGCTTGACCATAGAATATTATGTATTTTACACATAAATATAATATACTAACGTAAGTAGTTTTATGTTAGGTTTATGATTTTACATTGATAGTTTAAACATAAACAAGGAATTGATTTTTTATATTATTTCATATATTTGAAACATATTTGTATATGACTATAAATTTTGGCTTTCTCCATTTCTTAACGATGACTTTTAACTATTTCAAATCTGACAATGGAGGACCATGCACTCAATATTTTTATAAAAGTCTTACAATGTCTTCTCTTCACTCATTAACTGTACTCGATTACTTCGATTAGCGTTTTTTGTCTTTTTTTCTTTTATTCTCTGTGTTATATATGTATAATTTTTCTCAGCTTACGTACACAACGTACTTTTACGACATAGGTCATAGATTACAAACATTTGGTGAGTTACTAGCTATTACCCGCGATTGCGTCCGCATTCTCTCCTTCGAGTTTTAACACATTTTAATTAAATATCAGGCAGATCAGTGTGCTCATATTTAAAAAAAAAACTTTCATATACAGGTTAAGTATCTTTTTATTATGTTTATATATAATCTTACTTTAAATGTATTTTAATTAAATACGTTGCGTAATTTCTTATTCTGTACAAAGAAAAAAATCTGAAAAAAATCTGTACAAAGCACAGTTAATACTTATAGAAACTTGATACTATTTTATATTTTATGTGCATTAAAGTTGAGTAAAGAATGAGTACAATTTTTAAAATGAATGTACATTAATACTTTTCTCCTATTTCAATGAAAACTATATGTACAATATAAAGCTTGGACGTCTAGCGTTCAAAAACTATTATATTCGAGTTTCATTTTTGTATTTCCTTATCTATAATTATGTTTATTCAAACTAATATTAATACCGGATTAAAAACTTATACAATCCATTATTGACGCTCCCGCAAATCGCTTTAGGGAGATATTATTAACAGACTTCAAATCAGGTGGCTGTTCTATGTTCGAGTAGTACGCAGGAACACCCGTGAGATAGACCGATATTCAGATCAAAAGTCCGTCACTGCTTATTATCCATTTTGTGATTATAGTTATCGGACACTTTGATATTTCATTATCTTGTTTACTTCTCGCTGAAGTCGTAGTTCGCCACTAATAAATTGATGCGCGCTCGACCTGACAAATTTGGGATTAGTTTATAAGTAATTTAAATTTCATTATCGCACAAGACTACTAAGAATACATGAGAAATAATAGCTATATTTTACAACAAGAATATATTTATTTATATTGTTGTTTTATTGCTATAAATTCATTTGTTCCAGACAACCGTAATAACAAATGTAACATTGAATTATATTTAAAGATACGTGGATAATCATTTCATATACGACAAGGAATTTTTGCGACATTAAACCGAAAATTGAACATCAGATTTACATGTTTGAAAGAAAAAATACATTTACTTTAGCATTAAGTCATGTAATTGATGCAATTTTTAATATTTTTGCATTTTTCACTGTTTTCTATCTTCTTATTTTTTAATTTTATCCTTTTCCTAAACTTCAACTTACTTCAAATATAAATATAATTTCTACTATTTAACATAAGAGTATAACTTACAAAATTACAAATGTATATTTAAATAATCGTTCACACCCCCACAGTAGAATTCGCTGTGGTGTGAGTGACAGGGAGGTGGACAAGTATATTATCACAAACACCCATAACCCGACAACAAATATTTAACTGTCACGTAAATTACTGCTCGAGTTCGGAATTAAATCCAAGACCCTTAATCGGCAGGCATTGGCAACACGGCGACGTGATCGTCAGCTAATGTATTGACTAATTTACTATCACAAATAATCCTTGAATTCAATTTAAATTTGTAATATGTTTTGTGATTAAAAATAATAAAATAAAATGAATTAAGAATGACACTACGACAAAATTAAAAAAAAAAATCATAAATCAAAATCATTTAATGATTTAGGTATTCTGAAAATACACTTATACATGTCATTTTTTGCTTCTATTACCGTTTCGTAAATGTGTTTTAACATTGAGGAGAAGAAACGGCGAAAGAAATTCCTCAGCATTCCTCAGCGTTGATTAATAGTTCCTATAGTAACTCACGTATCAACTTTGGAACCTTATTATAGAAACGAACTCCAAACCCTACAAAAGAACGCTGAACCTTTTGAAGGCGATGTGAAGACGTAACCAAATTATGCCTATTTGTTGATCCACGATTATGTGTATCACTTTTGTGCTTCTACATATTTAATTGTTTTCAATAAATACTAAATTACTATAAATATATTGATTACCAACGGTGAGTACACCTATTTCTCTCAATTTTCTCTTAACACATGACTAACATAAAACTCTGACTGATATTTTTTGTAATACAAATATTAAATCAATGTCCGCTGATTTATACCACATACAAAGAAATTACTCATATTTATGACAAATTAATTTAATTAATTAATAATTGTCTGTATTCCCAATGTGGGGTAAATGACTCACGATATTGTTAAATGATTTGGTTAGGTTAGTTTATTGCTTGTATTGTTGTAATGTTCAATCACATACCTAAATAATATTACTGTGAATCATTTTCCATGAAAGCTATATAGAAGAAAAAAATATTTGAACAGTAATTATATTTCAAAATATTATATTTATTAAGTTTTAATTGACGTTTACAATTGTTTTGTATTATTATTATCATTATTATTAACTTAATTAACAAAACTTACTCTTGAATTATTATTACATACTTGTCGATATGTACTTGAAAGTTGTATACTCCTGATTAAATTGATAAATAATTAAATTGATTAAATTGATAATTGTATTAAAAAATTCGGAATGTTTATCTATAATTTTAATTTATTTTAAACGTTGAGACATTTAGGATATTATCTATTTACCTATTAACAAATAATGATGTATGATTTGATTTTTATTCCGTTTTACCTTTTTACGGATCCATAGTTTCTATAGTTTACAATTTTGCAATAGCTACCAAAAAGCATTTAAAAAATTATTTAATTATCTCTTGAGATATCTTCAATAATATATTATATTCAATTCCACGAAACAAATCGATTCAATATAAAAAGTATATTGGCCTATAACATTAATTAAAAATATGCCAAGTCTGATTTTAATTAATTCCTAATCAGTGGATTCTGCTAATTAGACGATAATGTCAATTTTTATATTTATAATAATAATAAAGCCTACAAATTTTTTAAGTATATATTATTTATTTGTAAATAAAAAAAAAACAAAAATTGTAGGGGATACAATTTTGCGTAGAATGTCATACGACTCACGGCGTGTATTTTATTTTTCCCATAACTCATAATAAATTTAACTTCTTACAAATTTTTCATGTTTCAATATTATCTAATCTAAGACATCCAGTAGCACGTTCTCTCCTTTCATATATCATTTACGAAAAATATTAACATATTTATATTTTCAACAGCTTTCTTAACTCTTGCGTGAATCCAGTTGCCCTGTACTGCGTCAGCGGTGTGTTCAGGCAGCACTTCAACAGATACTTGTGCTGCCGGCGTGGCACACTCCACCCCACTTGCAGTTCTCGCCTCTCCCGGACTGCTATTTGCGAAACGTCCTTTAGAAGTACTCAACGACATCGTTGCAACAGGTACGAATTGGATAATTGTTTTTAATGTTCTAGTTTTCACTTAATACAAGAAAGAAAGAAAAGAAGAAAACCCATTTGATTGTAGAATGCCCTAATCTAAAAGCTAATAACTATAGACTTGAACACATCCATATTATTGACGGGAATAGCGAGGTGAACAAGCTATTCCAGTCCTTAATGGCATAAGTCACATTATGACCTTTGCACGTCGTTGGTACCGAAGGGATGTGTTTATCACAAAAAGGCGGATAGTTGGCGTATGAAGGGTCGTTCGAATTCAGTGGAAATAATAAATCAAGTGACATGAATATTCAGTCAATGGTTTGTGGATCCATGAAGATATCATAAAAAATATAGTAATAACCGGCAAACGGTTACGCAAGTGGTCACTGCCGCCCATGCTCATGAATAATGTAAGAAACATTGCTGGCCAAGAAAAAAGTGATAAATCCGCTTGTTAATTGACTCTTCTGGAGACGATCGAAACACGGTAAAATATTTTACAAATTAACTAAATTATTGTGAAAACCGCCTCAAAGTCAAACTAAGGCATTGACCGAGAATATGTTTTATACTCTTTACTGAATAAAACTATGCTATAAATTGTTTATAGCATAGTTGCGAGTCATGTTATTTTGCAGAATTTGGGAGAAAATCAACCAATTTACTGGAGGTATTCGCTATACATATAAAGTTGTAGAGACGGTTGGGAGTAGAGAATAATGTTATTTGAATTACAATAGCCAACAGTGAATAATAGGAATTTAGCAACACTGGAACTATTTCCTTTGTAATGTCCAACGTTTATTGCAGCTTTGAGAGGCAATTCTTGTCAAAGTTAACTTTGGTTCGTTACAACGAATCCTATAGGATTGTGCTGTCCAAAGACAATTCACAATCATCACAGTCTGCATGGATTTGTTATAGGATTGTACCGTTCAAATCGCGTATATGTTATCCAAATTATGTAAACAAATGTATAAAAAATATTGTCCATAATGTTCTTATTAGTCTCACACATGGAACATCTAGTTTTGGTTATACGGTACGTACGAATAATGTTTCCAAAACTATGCGTGTATGCGTGCAATGCAGTACACTTTGCTTGAGGAAGGAAACGTACATACTTCAAAGTTCTTCGTAATGTTTTAAAAGGTGCGAAATGTGTCAATCTGTACATGAACAATTTACACTGATCATACACTCTCTTAATGTAAACCAGAGACTATCAGAGAGACAATTTAGCTAGTGTTAATGATTATGTACCAGGAAATCAGGATTTATTACCAGGAAACTTATAGAAATTTCCTTATTACTGTTCAGATTTTCTATGATTTATTATTAGCTATATATTTCAATTTGTTAGACACTTCTTGTTATAGTACGCAATTAAGAAGTAATAGGACAAAGATGTTTAAGTATTAAATAAATTACCATCTGGAAAAAACAGATTAAGTAATTGAAATCATTATCATTATTAATATTCTTAACTTCTTAGTTGAAACTTGTCCTCATGGGACGGTATTTAGGAATAAAGCATGGGCCAAGTGACTAGATAACGCTATGTTGTCATGATATGTGGTGTACTTTTGATGGGCTTGTGTGCTATTATTTTATGTATGTACTCGTATATTGTAAGATATTTATGTTTTATGACTCATGTGTTATAATTGTGTGAATCACTGGTAGGCATTGGAAATGAGAATGGGATTCATGAAACGACGCACAATGGAACATGTATCTAGAACTACGGATTTCTATAGGTATGTATGTACATATGTATTTTTTGGGAGTTGGAGCACTTGCATGGCGTTAAGGAGTGTTTTTGCTATATTACCAGTTGATGAAATAATAATAGGGATGATTCTTACTACATCTTGGTGCCACGTTTGTTTAATTTCGTGTACTAATGGTATGTATTTCTGTATTTTATCTGTAAAATTTTGCTCGAGATTATTCGTGTTAGGTACTGAACTATCGACAAGGTACGAGTATGTATTATTTGTCGCTTTTAGTGTCAGAGTTCAATCTGGTCTATTGCTTAAGCAATATACCATATACCATATTAATATAATATACCATATTAATATGGTACGGTCAGTCACAATGTCTCGGTTCTAGTAGAGTTTAATGTCATTATTTACGAATAAATTCTTTGGTTTAAACTGATAATATAGTGTGTATGTTTGTAGACGATTATATTTTAATGCAAGCTGTTTGTGAATATGTTTAGCGACATTGTCATGACTGCGGGTGTATTCTTTATTAGCAAAGGCATCCTCCTGTGATGTGTTGTATTGACTGTATTGTTTGATGGCACAATAGACATTAATCTGTTTCAATTTTTTATTTGAGAATGTATATTTGGCATAATTTCGCGTTTTTATTACTTGATCGTAGAGTTTAGACAGTCTATACTTACAAGTACATAAATTAATTATCTTACACTCATCTAATCAAAACAAAGAACTTCGTCAACTTATAATCGGGATTGAAGTATGGATGTCCTACCCAATTCAAGATTTCGTTTCGTGTCCAGGACTGCGTAGCTAAAAATGATACGTTTTTTAGCGGTACATCACCCAAGTTAAGGTAAAATGTTAAAACGTGCCGAGGACTGTGTGGCATTAGGATGGATAAAAATGATTATGTGGTTAGCGTTTTCCCCTTAAGACTTCGGCATATCTTGTTGGATAATAGCCTATTTGACCTCTACCTTTGAGATCGGCCATTATAATGTCCATTACTCGAAGGTAAACGGTAAGAAATAATAATGAAACAACATAAGAAAAAAAAAATTTAAAACAGTTTTATTGAAAATATAGATAATAATGATGTAGGTAATTTATTAAACTTTGCTAAAAAATAATTCGGTACGGATTGGTTAAACCAGGCGTCACACAACTCTCCTGCTCAATCTAGGGCATTGACCAGACAAAAAAATAAAATCTTTGGGGGCGTGAAATTTCTATCAACTCAACCGCTATATCATTTTAAATCCTATTCGTATATTTACTCTGGTTACGCTACACCCATGACTTACATACATACATAATTAACATTTGCCGACAGAAGTGAAAACTTAAAACTATGAAATAACAGTGCCTTTTATTAATTAATTTTTTAATTAATTGACTTTAAAAAAATTAAAATGTTACGATAAATAACATTTCCGCAAAAATAGAAAAAAAAAACGCCTATTATATTTTTAACATTTTAAACCGCAACACTATGACTGCGTAAAATTTAATTTTCTGTAAAAGATAAATTGTAGCTGTTTTGCAATTATTTCAATCAAAAATATTAATGATATAAGGTAAACATATCATAACAATAAGATAAATAATAATTCTGCATTAATAACTATATTCAAAATTTCTATCATAAATTTAAATTAATTATGTAATTTTTAATTTAAAATTCGCAGAAAAATACTATTTAACAACTATAAATCTGTTTTACCACGCTAGTAAGTCTAATAACTCCCAAGCCACTATAAAATTTGTATGTAATTTATATAACGTAATAATAATCAATGTGTGATCAATCGTGATTGACGGACTTTTATATCCCGTAATCTAAGAAATATTAACAAAAAAATAATTTGTAATAGTTAAATTACCAAATATTAGCTCCGCCTACATATTACGTTTCACCAGACTCCGCAGCTTTAGCATGAAAGCAACGCGAACCCATAAGATTTCTCCGTAATAATAATCTCTTAATGCACATCAGGAACCTTTCACTACAAAAAATTTAAAGATTTTTACTCTATAAGATTAACGAGTAACCTATATATCTACTTTAATGCGTTTAAAAAACAGACCCGATTAAACATGTCTGTGCAGAGTTTTATAATAATATAAAATATTTCTTTTACGATATCAAGTTCAAATCCTACATAATCGGGGTTAAAAAATTATAGGTATAAAGTTTCAGTCTTCACATTTTGAATATATTATTCCAAAAATTATATTTTCTAAAATTGGACCTAAGCTGTCCGATAAATTGGTTGGGAGAGGAAAATAAAATGCGCGTTCAGCAAACTTAATTTATTTCAAAAGTCTGGGCTTATTAGTTTCGAAGACAACAAGATAGAAGGATGCCAACAGTTGATATTTGTGTATTTTCATAAAATAATTAGCAATGGACGAAAATTGAACCTTTCTTGAAAGGTAGAAAGGTTAGTTGTAATTTATTTGACCCTAAAATTTTGTTAAATATACGTAATAAAAAATTCTATCAATAAATTACAGGAAAAGAAATACGTATTTAGATTTTAACAGGAGATTTAATTGGAAAAATTATAGTATGGTACGCTATCCCACGCAAGTACGGTTCGTACTTGATCGATTTTATTTTCAATTAATTTGAAATAGAGTTTCAATGTATAAACAGTTTTATTGCCATTAAATAAGGCATAGTTCCACCCGAACTTCTGTACTCAAAATGACATACGTACATCCAATGCCATATCATAATGCCATCGCATCAAATTCAATATAAACATGGAAATAAATCTTAATCTCTCACTTTAATACCTGCCTCGGCCGTGAATCGAACTCAGTACCGTTTACTCAGGAGGCAAAAGCCGACTTTATTATAAAGTTCTTCTAAAACCGACAAAGTCATAATGTGACCACTAAAATAGTTGTATTTATAGGAACATACTCGTAATACAATCTATGAAAATCATTTTTATTTCAACGAAATAACAAAGATTCAGAATCTATTAAATTGAAAAACTTCGCTACCGTGTCTTTGAAAGCCTGACTTCGTTTGCGGAACTAGAGTGACCACGATGATTATAAAAATTAGGGGATAATATTTTTGATTTAAGTTCATTGGGCTAGAGCGACTCATGACGATTGGGATTTATTGATTGCTTTCCTTTGGATCTACTTTTAATATATCAGTACATGCCGACTAACACTTTCATACATTTTTATCGTTATCATTCGTCACCCAACGAAACGCCAGTATAGATCAATGTTGCGACTTTCGGGGCATTACGCGAATCCAATGGAAAATCACAAAAACCAACTTTACCATAATAATCACGAGCGAAACAACCTTCTACAAGAGTCTACTCACTCTCTTATATTTAGAAGCATTGAGTACCTATAAGCTTTAAATTTAAAATATTTTTATCTGTGTGTTTAAACTAATTACTATTTCAAAAGGCTAAAAAAGATTTATATATTTCGTCAAATATGACGTACAGCCAGATAAAAGATGTCATTACTTTTAATATAAATATACGACAATAGTAATCTTTGGATAAAATTAAACTAAATTACATGAATTAATGTTAATTAATAAATAATATTAGTATCAAAACAAAAAGCATTAAGGAAAAATAACAAAATTGAATGTTTTTCGTCTTAATGCATTAATATATGTATGAGCTGTACCGATATCGTGATGAAAAGTCTAATTTTAAACCACCTATGTCACCATCTTGAATTTATCTGAAATAAAAACGAATATATTATTTAAATTAGAACAGAATAGAAGTTTTGTAACACGAAGGTCTCAAATTGTGTTAGGAGTTAGTACAGACAAATTAACGAGTGATGGTCAATATACTTTAAAAAATAATTTTCGGACGCTCAGATAATACAATTAAATAATTACAACTTGTTTTCCATAACATATTAATGGAAGTTGGTTTGTTTTTCTTAACAATGTAAAAGTTAGTCATAATACAGAATGGTGACACAACAAGCGGTTCTGCTGAGGTTTTCTTATATAAACAACGTTGAAAGGAACGCTTTATGAAAACGTTATGAACGATAATTGTTATCGTGACAAATTTAATGTTAGGTTACATGCCTGGAAACCAGAGGAAGTTTACATATAAAATTTATTCGTCCCAGTACGGCTCCTCTATCACATCACTGGGTTTGAGCTTGCAGATTTAAAAACGATGCGGGCTTAAGTATTTATATAATGCGGGATCTTTTCAGAATCGGTCTCCAAATCAAATTATTATTTAAAGACACTACTAATAGTGGATGATAACAAACTCTTCGATATCATTTTCCCTATTTACCTCTCTTCATACCTTTTTTTTCGTTTTCGAGGGGGAAACTTTGAAAAGGACCCGGTGTCGAGGGAGCGATGCCGGGTTATGTAATCCCC
>PDGT01000075.1:651994-714373 GCA_003671415.1 Megathymus violae
CGTGACCTTCTTCAGCGGTATGTCCGCTCCGGGATCTCTATAGCAACGCAACCGGAGTCCTCTGAGCGCGGTGTCCATGTCGGGCTCTACCCGGGAGGGACATGTCCCGTCCCGCGCCATCCAATCTTATCGACGGTACCGTCGTGCCTCCCGGGGTTGCTAGCCAGACGGTTCGAGTTCCGACTCTTACCGCCCGCAACTCAGGAAGTCCCCTTTTAGTTGCCTTTTACGACAGGCAGGGGATACCGTAGCTCATATTCTGGTTCCGAGCTAACGGGATACCTCTCTTTATACCTAACCGACTTTATCAAAAGTTCCTCAATAAAAAAGTAAATTATTACTATTATTATTGTTACTATTATTACCAAGTAAAATTACAATCCATTAGCTAAAATATGTCACGGATCTGAGGAGTAGGTATAGATTTTACTCGTCCATAACTACATAGCGCACCTTTAGAATTAAAGTGACTTAACTCAAAAATTGCAATTTATGGGATATGACGAAGAAAGTTTTCAAAAATGTATGGTCTTGAGTGAATTTAAAGAGACTGATGTATGAGGTTTTCCCTTTCTCACTCATAATTCAGGCTCTTTTACACCATGGGCTTTCAGAGTAGGCTTTTTTAAGTAAATTTATAGTAAAATCTGGAATTTTAGGAATTTTGAGTTAAGTCACTTTAATTCTAAATGTGCGATAGAGTAGTACCAGGGTATCATAAACTAGAGGTTAATGAGATCAACGCCTCGGTTGAAAAGTTCAACACAGGTTGACGACTGTTTTCTAACATTAACAAACTGGGACATCCTGTTTACTTTAATTAAAAGGTAAATTAGTCTTAAACTTATGCCTATTCAGAGCGTACAGCCTCTGCCTACATAATAAATAGTTTTGGGTATATTTCTGAACCGTAGATTTTACAAGCTGAAATGTGACATACAAAAGTTTGCTAGGATCTAGGGTATGTGTGATATCTAATTTGTACAAAACATATTGGGTTTTTCTTTTTGTAGGGTACATAATTTTATTCTATTTTACTCACATGCACTCATTAATCGCTGGTATTTCTCATCGTATACAACACTTTTCGCTTTGGTTTTCGAGAATTGCATGATTTGCTTTTTTTTAGTCTTTGTCTCAGAGAAGCCCGTGATGAGTTCCTGAATGGTGGGGAGCTCTAAGTCCTTGTGTAGATCTGCATTTCTAACGCACCAGTGGGCGTTAGTTGCTCTACGACAGAAGATGTTTTGGACTGTGTAGATTAGGTTGAGGACATTAGGATTTACTTGTGCGAAGACAGGGGCGGCATTTGTCATTACCTTAGGTTGAATTCAAACCTTATAGAATGTTCGCTTATTTCTAAAGGACATTTCACTGTGTATCCCTAACATACTGTTAAGGCGGCCCGTATAGAAGCGGGCGGTCCCGGTCACTTTTGGGACGTGGAGTCGGAAGGAGAGTCTTGAGAACGGGGTCACACCCAATTATTTTGGCTGTGAGCTTCCAAGGCACGGGGGTACCTAATAATCGGACAGGAGGATCATCGAGGACACGTCTGGCCCACAGGGCAGCTATGCCCACGTCAATATTGTCGGAAAACTATATAGCATACATGAACCAGGTAATAAAGAAAACGTGTTCGCAATATTCACCCTTGTGCACAAGATATAAGGACGAGAGTCGCTTAAGTTGCTCAAGGTTTAAGTACATGGTTTTATGGTTGCTGTTATTTTACGCCGAATCTTCGTAACCTATTATCTAATTTACAAGTTAAATTAACACCTTAATTAACTTACCAACAACAACAACTTAAATTACTTACCAATTTTATGTCACAGTATGTCATGTTTAAACAAATTAAATATCTGAATTAGTGTGATGTGGATAATCACGGAGTCGTAATATGGATATCAACTCTTGCAATTCATATCAGTTTGAACCATCTCGGCAAAATATAAATTTTTTTGATTTGTTTCAGAAATCCTACGGAGAGCATAGTGATTTCCAACTGCGACTACAGCAGCACAAAGAAGAAGAACAACATCATATCAAGAAGTAGCGCCGATGGAGTCACCATCATGACCGTAAGGGATACCAACGATTTCACAGGTAGAGACGTGAATGAGAAATGTATTAACAGATAAAGAATAAAATGGAGAATATTTTCACATTTCAGTTGGAATAAAAATGACGACCAAGGAATTATATGTGGTAAGCTCGCACAAACCGTAGACAACAGCTTTGAAATATTGTAGGAATATAAATGAGGGTACGTGTTAATTTTTTTGTGGGTAATATTATGATTTAAAGTGTTATATACTCGTCAGTTGTGTCAATATAACGATTTATGTAATTGTGTGAAGTTTTATTGACGTCAAATATTGTTATTACATAGGTTAATAGAACATTATGTCTTTTATTGCAATGTTAATTACTAAAATTAATTCTCCTGAATATTCGCATACGAGTTCATTCTCATCAATTCCAAATATGTTCCCTAAATATATTAAAAAAAAATTAGCTCTTAATACTGATTTCTATCTCTATCGATTGATTTGGAGAACTCGGTATCATCTGAAACAACTATTATTCATAATTATTATGGATATATGAAATACTTAGCATAATAATGTATTTATAAAAATTCGAAACTTTACTTTTGTATACACTTTGTTACTTTTTGTATAAATTTGTCTCATATATAAATGGTATAAATAATGTTAGAACTATAAATATAATCATAAATAATATTATTGAAAATTGAACATTGACGTACAATTTTATATTTCAGTATCCTTTATTATTAGATTCTATTATTTAAGCTTAATAGTCAATCAATGTTATTTAAAAACTCATAATAAAAATATTCATAAATATAACTAAAATATTATAGTACGTACATAACATTATATTTATTAAATATAATTAATACTTGGCAAAATATTTATGTCGATAGGAGATTGATGTACTTTTATATAATTTTAAACTAAAAATTTGTAAGCTAATAATATTTTGTGAAAAATTGTATTTTCTAGTTTCAATAACAGGTAAAAATATATGTTAGTTAAGGATTTGAATGTAAATATTTTTTTTTAACTTGTATATTTTAAGTAATTACTTACATAAACTAAAATGAGTTATCATCATTGTTTTTCCGAAATTTTTGACAGACTTAGTTACATGTATTTCGCTAAGTATGTTTTGTGTGCTGAATATTAACTGGTACAAAGATCAGCCTAAGTGATCAAGTTTTTGGCAAAATAGATAGATTATAAGTTATAATACATTTATTTGCTTCAGTGAGGATAAACATTCCATTAGCAACCATACCAAGAGGTCTACTACTGAAAATTGGTCATCCGTAAATAATTATGCTCCAATCGCACTTAAGCCCAGATATCCATGTCAGCTAGACCGCCACAACGAAGTTGCTACTTAAAACAAAACCCATCCTGCTGAACTACGGTATAGGGCATGGTTTAGATACGTAGATGGGCCCGGCCCTAAAAATTAAACTATTCACTCAGGAAACAGGTTCACTACCAACAAGGATAATATTGAGTCTTCTAGTCATAAAATGCTGTAATCTGTACATTATTCTATGGATTCGCTATTCTAGTCAAAGGTCTCCTCCTAGAAATGTAAAAGTAAATGAAAAAGATTTGTTAGGTATTCCAGATCAGACGGTACATAAAATGTGCTTTGTAGACATTTTGATGATAGGAATATTGTAGCTAAAATGAATATAAATTCATTATTCGTAATAGTTATTACGATAATTCAAGATTAAATGTTCCCTTTTAATAACTTGAAGCTGAATTGTTTCATGAATTGTATAATAATTCTGCATATATTTTCTTGCTTTATGTCTCCATGTAGTTATGGATTTAGCTTCTGTTTACTGTAGGTTTTTAAAGTTCTGTTTTTTATCTCGTTTTAAAAAACTTTAAGCGCAACTTATTTAATTTTCTTTTTGTTTTTTTTCTAATACTTGTAAATGTCCAAACTTTATTTTTATTGACATTGTAACACATAGAAAAGAAATTAGTATACTGTACCTATAACGAAGGAAAGTTTTTTTCACTCAAACAGATACAAAAAATTATTAAAATACTATCCACCGCCAGTCTCCTTATCACTTCCAGCTACACCACCTATAACAGTAGGTCATATTCTTTTTAAGTTTACTCTCCATATTTATTGCGTGCGATAAAAATATCACGATGCAAATTGTATCTTAAATATCTCTCAGATTATACCTAAATAACTTTACTCTAACAGAATACCAATTCTCACGAAAAACATGTTTTTATGTCTTCGAATAGTATAAAAGTCTGATATCAGATCGTTAGATCTTTTAGAGAGTTTGTTTAGGAAGGTTTGTGAAAACTTACATATCTTGAGAAGGAGATGCAAGTCCAGCAAAGTAGATTGATAACAGTCAATATGTAAGTTAATATGAAGAAGTTCCTACCGAACAATATGTGAAATAAAATAATATATGTAAGATATACAATCTCGATGTGATTATTATAGCCATAATTTAAGATGTGCCTATTCAGAAAGGTATATCTCTATGAAGCGGCAACATTCTGTAAATATTTTATATTTCTAGAAAAAATACCATTCTGAATGTTATAATTGTTTCTGAATAAATTGTATTTCGCCTAATGTTGTATCTAATACTAAATGGAAATTAAATTATTGTTTGAAGACATATTAAATAGCTGTGTCGATAAATAATGTCTTTCATTTACGTTGCTTGTTTAGGTTTCCTTCTCTCAAAGATACGAATATTAACGCAAAATACAAAACGATAAAATGCAACATAAAGACAATATACACAATACAATGATAAACTATCTTAGTAGCTTAATTGATAGTGACAGTTGAAGTAAATTAAAATGGGAGGTTAAAGTATAAGAATCTTTATTAAGAGGGGATATCGGTTTGAACATATGATTGGTTTGAACATTTGGTTCAAGAAGCATGCAATTTGGCATAGGTCGCTTATAAATTAAAAATTAGATTCTTGCGATGGCAAAAACAAAATATGATAAAAACAAAATGGGATCATGATTCAGACATTACGGTGGATTCGATTGGATTGCAGCCACCTAACCTTCCTTGTTCGCAGTTCTGCGTAAAGAGGATAACGTAATCCAAAATTAATATACACAAAATGAATTTGTAAACATCGTAAACTAAACGGGAATTTAATACACCTTGAATGTTTACGATTTTATTTGCAAATTTCAACCCAAGCATTTACCGATTATAGCCAAAATCGTTAAATGTTCTATAAACGGTCGAGCGTAAAGGATGGAGTGTGGTAGGAGATCGATTCGTGAGATTGAATAAACACCATTTACTGTATATACTGGAAGTATTTGTTGGAAACGCATAAAATCCAATATATCTACGCGTAAACACTAAACGCTAATGTTTTTACATAATGTTGTTATATATCCTAATTATAACTCATTAAATGTTAATATTATTTACATTTCGTTTTAAAACTATACCTTTCTACATTAACTGCAGGAGGAAACCGATATTAAAATATTTGAGTAATTAAAAACATGATCGTTGGTCTCTTATAACCAGCTATTAATCACATAATTTCTGAAAATGGGTTTTTTGACAGCATTATTTTTAATGGAGTATTATATAAAAATAATTAGAAGAAATACTTGCAATCCGTCAGTACTAGAACTGGTTCATATGAATGTCCCCCAGGAATATGTTCACGTTATTTGCCGCGCCAGGTTGCACACTTGTCGTCGTGAAAGAATCTCCCCTGGTGCGAGCACTGACTTTGCTCAATGGACTGGTGCAGTGCAATCCTTCAGTTGACGTATTTTGTACTCTATTGCTGAATTTTGCATGATGGCAGGAAACTACGTTACAAAGCTGTAGAAACGTATTGGATATAAGTTTGTAAAGTTTTGGAGATTATATTAGAGAAACAAATAATTAAACACTCATGTCTTTGAATTCCATAGATTATAATTCATAGCATGTATATGTCAGAATATATGGGAGACGGCATCAGTTCGGTGGATTCCACTTCAAGCATTCCTCAATTAGATCGGATTGAGTATAGTATGGTCACGATATCGTTCTTAACAAAGACAATAAATGTAATCCTGAAAATATCGACTTAATTAACATATGTATCCCTTCCTGCTGGTTATAAGCTTATACTGTAGCTGCTGTAACTATCTGAGTTGTTGTAAAAAATAAAATAGGGACTGTGAATTAGCAGTAAGGTATAAATACAAGTAGGTTATTGAAACCGGCCTTAAGTGATGTTGCAAGGCTTTGGTTAGCTCGAGAAGTTTAACACTCATATCGTGGGTATATTGATGATATGAAAAGCACATACTGAAGCAGAGATCTTCTAGGCTTTATGTTACTGAGTAACTTTTTACAGAACTCTTAGGTTTCATATTTCTTCATGTCCGTTTTCCTTTACCGACCCATGTGAATTTAAATCCAGCTCTCGAAGCAGGAGTTGAGCTTTTAAATCCATCACCTGTTACAGTTTCAGCCATTACTGTCAGTTAACGCAAAGATTTTATAAAACAATCTTTACACTATAAACAAATAATGGAATTTTCATCAGTGCACCATCTTGGAATTTACCTACGTCATTGTAAATGTATGACTTTTTTAATTTACCCATAAAATGAATCATGGCTACACGCAAAGTGCAGTTCCGGGTCACTACTTATTGAGAATCGTGACCCGGTCGACCTTATATTGTTTATGCAAATCAATGGAAGCATCTTTAAAAATAACCCTTAGGTGCTTACTCATATCGCTGATATTACTTAAATTATTTTATAAGTACTTCTTTTACCCGATAAAACGAACAGACGAGCCATTTGATAGTAAGTGGTCCCCACCGCCTATCATCATCATAATCATCCAAAATACTAAAAGTACAACCAATGCGTTGGCTGACAAAAACGAAACGAAGAATCTTTACAAATTAGATGTACCCAAATCTGGTTAAATAATTCGTGATAAATTCTAGAAAGAGCATAGTAACCAGCTAGCCAAAAGATCTCAATTAAGAGTGGAATAGATGCTTGTTACCATAAATATGAGAGACTTAGTACCCTAGCGTAGTTATGATGTGGACGTCATGTGTTTTCCAACAGGTTATATACAAAGAAGAACAGCGGAGAAGGCGCCGGAAGAACTCAAGGATGAAATATACCTACAAAAATATACACGATGCAACTCAAATTTTTGTTGTCGGATACGTTTGTATTTTAATTATGACATAATTCCATTTACCTACTGAAAAGCAAGGGTGAGAGACTCCGCATACGTCTTCGCGCTGCCCGATTGGTAGACGACTTGGTCAAGATAAGTCCTAATTTATGCACATGCAGCATAGTTTAATGATAACAATGCTGCGTGGTTGACAATCGGGTTATTTTAATCAAGCATGAATTTTTTTAGGTCTTGAGGTAGCAGAACCGAAAAACCAATCGAAGAACCAGGAGCGGTTCCATTCTCGGTTGTTAACTAATCGATGATAATTTTGGTGGGTGGATATCTACAGACACCGATGACTTCTCATCATCAGATGGTGCACTTGCTCGTTTGCTCGTCTATGTTATATAAAGATGATCTGGGTGCCCATTTGTTACATTCACGACATAAAAAAGAATAATCATTAGGTTATTCGAGCACTTTCATAATTAATATACACCATGTGTAGAAACTTTTTCAATCTATCATGTTACGAATGTATATGTTGGTATTGACATAATAACTTTATGGGAAAGTACCCGAAGTACAAAACTGGTAACATTATGCATCAACTTCGTACTTTCATACTTGGAGTTCTTTATTTCAAAGTATTAAGTACATATTTCAAAGTCACTCAGAGTGCTACGTAGTGGGATACGTATGGGAACGGAACATACGACCCCGGAACTGACTGACTGAAGGTCAGGTATACTCAAGGACGTACTCAGAATACAAATATCATCACCCAAGATGGCTGGTAACACAGAGGAAACTGGCACGTCTTTTTCGGGGTTTTGCTGGGCTCTAAAAAAAAAATAAGTCACCCGTGGAATTCAAAATAAAATAGCAGCTGCCGTTCAATCTATACATATAAATAATATAGATGTATCTGTCTGTGACTTTAAAATAACAGTGTTTTGTTAATATCTCTCTGTTTGTTTTTGTTTCGCCTGGGTCATATGCTATATACTGCGTAACTAATTTTAATGAAAATTTATTGCAAGATAAAGGAGTTTGCAGCGTGCATTTTACTAACATATAAGTGTACTTTGTTATGTGATGTGTATATAAGGTATTGAGTATTGCAAAATAAAAGATCAATTTACGACGCATTGATTTAATTGGCTGATGTGTACAATACTAAATTCTTACAACTATGTATGTCTCTTACTTATATAATGTCGGCACAGTACATTCCCCTTTCATTTTTTTTACATAGGAATTACAAAAAAATCAGAATAACAGTGTATGAACAATTTTAAGTATAATTAAAAATGTAAGAAAAAGTGTATAAGTATATTTATTATTACATAGAATTGTATATATTTATTACGTTAAATTGATACTTATTATATTATGCTATAACTTGCCTGTATGATGCGATTACACAATAAATTTACTATTTCTAGACATTTAAGTAAAATAGTAAAAACTTAAACTAAATCAGTACGTGTCCAAAAAAATATTTCCGTTAGAATTTTGCAGTTCACAAACACATCAAAGACTACACATAACATAACACTATACTCATATGACGACTCGCTGTGGAGGGTGGCCGTGAGAGCTAGGCTTACTATAGCGGATCTCGACGGGATTCTACTATTGTAGCTCTCGCCTCATGAAAGCTGCATACTTTATTTTACATCTTCGCCATGTAACATATAACGCTACTGCTAAAATGCATGTAATTATGAAAAGCAGATATACATATCTCGTATCTACTGTAACCTGCTGTAGAACCTGTAGAAGCACTGTTGCCAACCCCGTTCTGGGCGATTATAACTTCCTCCCTGGGCTCTTTATTCCATAATCCTCCCATTGTTAGTATTGATATTACTGCACGAAACACGTCCGAATCTAGATACTCTCGATGCATGTACATTTGACTCCTCATTTTTCGGCGAAGCCTTATATGGCGCGTTAGCACATTCCGTATGAGACTACAGACGCTGGTTTCAATCTATCGATACTAATAACTTTTTGTGTATCCGCTTGCATTAATATAAAATATTTGTCCGTCCTTTTCAATACTTTAAAAGGACCTATATGGCTGTGTTCATGTTTTGGTCATCTTGTCAACACGCACAAAAACATGACTGCAATTTTGTAAATCGGGATGCACGAATATTTTATTTTGATGGTTTTCTCTTCCCGGAACCGATGCTAGGTTTGCTATTTTCCTTCGCAGTTCTTGTAAAAATTTTGAACTATCGTAGTTTTCCTGTCTTAACGGTTCGAAAAAATCCCCTCGCAAACGTAAAGTTTCTCCGTATACCATCTCCGCTGCACTTAATTCGGTATCATAGTAAAACTGATGGCAATTCTGATACCCAATCGCTAGTCTTTCCTCTACACATAAGAGCAGTTTTAAGTGATCGGTGACATCTTTCCACGAAGCCATTCGATTGCGGATGATATGCGGTAGTTCTGAATTTTCTTACACCCATTCTTTTTGAAAGCTGCGTAAATAAGTGTGATAAAAATGTTGCTCCTTGATCAGTAGTTAAATATAATGGAGTTCCAAATCTTGCAATTCAACCAGAGTAAACTATTTCAGCTACCGTTTCCAATGTAATGCCCTTCACAGCGTGAGCTTCCGGCCAACCCGTCTTCCTATCCACCATGGTAACCATATATCTTTATCCTTGACAATATGCAAGAGACCCGACAATGTCCATGTGTAGGTGCTCAAAACGGTTAGTATCTATAAAATGTCCATGAGCTGAAAATGTGTGTCTATGTACTTTTCACGTCGGGGTCACCACTGTACCTTATTTTGTGGTGTGTATATAAGGTATTAAGTATTGCAAAATAAAATATCAATTTACTACGCGTTCATTTAATTAGCTGATGTGTACAATACTAAATTCTTACAACTATGTTACTTACTTATATAACGTCGGCACAGAAGCATATACGCATATGTATACGTACAGATAATCGTATTTTTTCGCAACTACCTACAATAATCGGGAAACAAATACGCAAGACTGCGAGTAACACATTCGTTGAACTCAAAATTACACAAATTTAAGGCGTTGCACGGCAATGACGAATTGTTATTTTTCCCTCTTCTACCGCAGTTTTCAAGATTGATAAGAGAAATGTTAATGTAATATAAGTTACCAGAACAATTTTATATATATTTTATATGACAATATGTCCATTAATTAACAGTTCTTATTGTTTTTATTAACAAAGTATCATTTTGATTATGTCTGTTTTGATTGAAATGACAAATGAAACTATAATAGTACTCTATATCTCAATCTCACTAGTTTTGTTAAGAAGAGAGAGACGGAGGCTCGGTTGAAATAAAGTCAAATTGTTAAGTTATTATTGATCATCGTAAGTGCTAATAATATGTACTTATGTAATTGTAAAATATAATATGTACCCGCTTAAATTGGCTATATAACATAGTAAAACTTAAAAAGTAAATATAACATATAATTGGTAAGATTATAGTTGTGTTTTTATTCCGGGTTATGAAGTCAATATGATTATATCAAAATAAATTGTTTACAAATTAAATTAACGGTATTTGTATCAGTAACAATATATTTCTAAGAAGTATCCAGTTTAAAGATTTTTAATTGGTATCGCGCACTAATTAACGATGGGTCAAGCACAATCTCCTACACAGAGGTCAATGGTTGATATACAAATACAACTTAGTAGGAGCTCAAACATTTCTGGCTAGATTGTAACTCATCTCGCTATATTTGGAACGTCATGAAATTGTGCGATGAGTATTCCCGCGGCACAAAAACGTGACGTAGCACGCTTGGGTTTTTACGTCGTGCATAGAACGCATAGAATTAATTTTGTTAAATTATAAGTTGTTATAGAATTTCATTCATAAAATACTAGGGGCACGCCCTTGCTTTGGTTCAAAAAACCTACATTTTACGTTTAGAAATAGCACCCGCATTGTTTTAGGACTAGATAATAGAAACATTAATTTATTATTTTGGCTACAGTCAGGCAGTCAACATTTTTATAAGTGCTCTATTAATATAATGTCAAATTTAACTGTTTTTTACTATTCCAATTATCATGCTTGTATAATACATGTTCAAACAGACAGACTGACAAACATTCCAAATAAAAATGTTGACATCTATAACAAGAACGAAGCGTTCTATACAAAAATTTCCAAAAAATATTTAATGCACAGAATTTGCCCCGTTACAATTGTATTATCAATTGAATTGAAATAATAGTGGTACAATCGATTCTGCGCAGGTTAAAACTTGGTTTGTAATTTCTATATTTTATTTTAAAAGATGCGCTAAGGATTACTTTCGCCGGTACCTTTCTTCAATTTTTAAGCATATTTTTGAAACGTACATAATGTATTTACCTAAATGATTAAATGATTTGTATTTTAATGCATGAACAGATGTGCTTAAGTAATTGAGAGATTAAAACTTCAACTCATATTTGGTTTTTATATGAATTTTGAGTTTAAAATACATGACGATACAGAATGTCCAACTTTTAGATTGATACAATAAATTTAATTTATATAAATGATGTTCTAAATACCAAATGTAAATGATTTAAATAATTTATTCGAAGAAGACATTATTCGAAGGATTGCAAAATTAGTTGTACTGCTTATAAATTATTATGACAATAATTATGTACATTAATTTAATTAAGCTCATAACAATAACTAAGCAAATAAAAATGTAATTATTTACTGGCTGTTTGAAATGTATATTTCTGTCTACTGTTGGTAACATTACCTCCTCGTAATATACTCGTTATAAATACCTAGTTAGTGCGACGGCACTGTAGTTACATTCGCCGGCTCTAATTCTACTAAAGGCCTCGTTTTACAAACACCGATAGTTACAACAAAAGCAAGTATTTTAAACAATAACAACGTCCCAGTTCATTCAGAATAATCTGTTTACTCGTGAAAACAAGACGTGGACAAAAAGCGGGCTAGGACATTAAACCACCTACCTATCTTTGCGAACCAAATCAAGGTAAATTAATAAATTTTATATTTGTTTATGAATATTGTATGATTTCGTGCTGTGGTGAAAATTGTTTTTATTTACTTATTACTCATTATGTTACAAATACTATCCGTACTTGGCCAACGTGCTGAACTATGGTCTTATCGTGAGCTATCTTGTGGATAGAGGAGACCTGAGCCCAGCAGGGGGACCATGTAGGTACCTAAATTATTTGTACTGTAATCTCCAAGTAAACAGCGTTATGGCGCTGTTATATATAAAATATTATAATTATAATAACATTTAATTATTCATATTTTTTCATTATTTTTCCAAAAGAATAACTCTAAATTAGAATTTAAATCTGTTACATAGTTCAAAGGAACCTCGTTTTATACAGACAGAAATAACAAAATTTTTGTACGAATGCCCATGTCATAAGATTATTTAAATAATTTGATTTAGATACCACTGTTAGGCTGTTTATTAGATCTTGTTTACGATGTTAAAAATTAAATGTTTTCAATTCAAAGTCATTCTGCGATAGTAACTTATGGATTACAAGCAGGTGCAATACTTGTGCAGTGCAACGGTTGTTTATTCTCTAAGCCATTGTTTATTGTTGTTAATTTTAATCTGCTAATATTTTTTATCTGTCTTTCTAAATATCATCCTGGAACTTCGTTAAGTTTCATAACTTACAAATATGATTAACGTATTCATCTATTCTTGTTCACAGAAAAATGGCTTTCAAAATCATTCTTGCCTTCACACTGGTGTTTGTCCTTGCTGAGGCCCAAAGGCCTTTTTATGCTGGTATTCATCCTATTGGATTTCCGGAAGTGCAATCAAATGCCCTTGAAAACAGATTCGGTGAATCTGCCGATTTGCCCTTCTTAGGGCGAGGAGATAGCGGTCTTATCAACAGATTCAATCAAATGCCAGTCGATAAACAACCTTTCTGGTACATCAACAGGGCGGCTTACGGTGTATTGAGAAATAATCCTCAAACTTATCCCAGCAGGCCAAACATTTTCCTGAGGACGCGTTAAAATGTAATCACAAGTCAAATCCGTCAAACGAAAAAGAACAAAATCTTTGTTCTGTGATGGTCAAATAAATGTTAAATCAGGAATAAATTTAGAAATTGTGCACCACGACAAATTTTTGATGTGATGGTGATGTGACTGTGATGATGATAAAATTCAAAATTTAATACTTAATAAAAAATGTATGGATCAACTACATACGATTTATTCCTTGTCACTTTGGAGTGTTTTGCCATATTTACATATTTATCAAATGTATAATATAATTATATTATATTCCACATTACATATAATGTAAAAAGTGTTGTGATGTGCATTTATTAGAAACTGTAATGTAACTTTAACATATTTGTTAATTACATAATATTGCCTATTTTTTTAATAAAATATACGTATCTAAGCATTTTTTTTATACATTGATGAATACTATATAACTTTTGATTAATTAATTGACTCCTAAAAAGTCAAGAGTTTTCAGTTTATATATTCCTTCGAGTATACCGATGAAATCTATTTTGCATTATCCGTTAAACAAAGTTCACTTTTAAAAGACAGAGAAATTGTGCTTTATTTTGTATTGCCTGGTAGGTTGTTTTAAATCAATCAATTGTGAATATGATGAGTTGTAGTAAAACCAATTTGAATTGAATTGTTGGTATGTGAATATGCATTCAGTTTAATAGAACACTATACTGATAATCATGGGTTTAACGAACGTAGTACGTACTTAGATTATTCTTTGCCGGCTCTACGTGTGCTAAACGCACTAACCTATTATGAAGGCTGCGACGCAGCGGCGAAGGCTCGTAAGTCTATTTAACAGGTATACGCATCTCAGTGCAATCACAACAGATAGTTTACTCGAGACCTCGAGACGTGTGTGTGCGCTTGGAACTTGTTGAAACCGGTCCCAGCGATCCAATCAAGGTAAATTAATTAATATTGTTTTTTACGCATTATGTTTAGGAATAAATTAATCATGTTCTATTATTATTGTGGGTCGTAATAAAGACAGATATTATTTTTAGTCTTTCTAATCGAGTTATAACGACGCTATAGCCTTGTTGGTAGTGATATTATCAGCGGAACACAGCGTCCGATTGAATCTTGTCGTCGGAATACAAATCTTTGTGTAACCGACAAATATTAAATAAATGTCGAATATGTAATACGTATCTATTATTGTTCGTGGTAACTGCACTAAGGAATTCCTAAAACGGTGTGTGGAAATGTGAGCGTTGAAAACAATAATTCCAATTTTTTTCAAATTTTTTTTATAAGACGCAATTAATTCTGTTTAAGTCTAATTCAGCATAAAAATTAATAATGCATATTTTCTTTTCTATCCTCAGGAAAAACAAAAAAAAATACATTTTTGTTTAAACTTATTTATATTCTATACTTATTTTTGGAAAAGAAAATAAATAAACAAAAATATTTTCCTACAGAACTATTAATGGTCACATAGCAAAATATCTAAACTATTGTCTCAGTTTGTAAGTCATTTTCGTCTTTTCATTAAGGTTTGTAACTATAGTCTATATATGAAATAGTAAGCAGTATTTCTTAAATAAAACGAAATGGTTTTCTAAATATAAAAAGTAATGTATGTTATGTACTAATTTTTTTTTTACAGAGGAAAATACTCTATTGGCAATAACTTAACGCTATAATATATCAAAACATTACACAGTAAATATTATAGGTGAATAATTATTTATTTTTTCTTTTTCACAGATAAAATGGCTTTTAAAATTATTCTTGTCTTCACCCTAGTGTTCGTCTTTGCCAAGGCCCAAAGGCCTTCTTTTGCTGGGCTACGTCCTATAGGAATACCTGAAGTGGAATCAGACTCCCTTGGCAACAGATTTGGCGAAGATTCCAACTTGCCCATTCTTGCCCGAGGAGATGGCAACCTCGTCAATAGATTAAATCAAATGCCAGTGGACAAACAACCTTTTTGGTACATCAACAGCGCGGCTTACGATGCTTTGAGAAATCAGCCTCAGACATATCCTCAAAGACCAAATAATTTCCTAAAAACGAAATAAAATTGGATTAAGACATAAAATAATTACTTTATTAACAGGAGAACATGATAATAGTCGGTCTGTGATATTAAAAGTACGATAAGTGTTGTGTATTCTATAGAGAAACAGAAAGTGCGTCACGGAAACTTTTGTTTTTATTGAAATTATGTGAAATTGAGAAGTTGTAAGTTCGAAATAAGACAAAAAGGAATACATATCGTGAATTCTAAATCACCAAACGGCTGAGAATGATTCTTTTCGCGGCAATACAGTTACAGAATTTGCGAATTTGTAAATCTATAACAATTTTATTCACTTAACATAAAGTGATATATTACTAAAACTTCTTCAGTAATGTAACATAATAATATAAATTGCATTTATTTGGAAATATGTAATATAAGATTTATTTCATAGTTATTCAAGTTCAAACAGGAACGATCTGTTCGTGGGTTTATTAAAATAAAATTTGTAAATTAAAAGTTGTTTTTATCTTAAATATCTGCTGTATATCACGTTATGGATTCTAATTTGAAAGCAGCATATTTACTATCAAATCCTAGTGAAGGCTGTTGCTGATAATATTTATTTAGTTAAAACAGTTTAAAAAAATAACACACAACCAGAGATCACATCTAAAAATGTTTGATTACTTTTATCTCCCACCTATTGATTGATTGAGTTACATGCAATAATTTCAATTATTGTTTTCAAGATATACACAGTTCAGTTGTATTTATTGGTATATATAATAGAAAATCTCTATTTGACGTCAGCAAGTGGAGGGGTGAGTCTCGTCGTTATTAACTGAAACTGTATAAACTCAATCAAAACAAAAATAAAAAAGAAAGTGTATTTTCCTCTGAAAAGCTTTAGAAACTTCTATTGAAGAACTTTCTCAAGATTGAAATTGAAATCTATTTACCATAATAATAAGCATATCGATGCGCATAAATATGGTAATTGTAATAAAAAACGTATGAAAATCGATACCGAGCAAAGTTTAATGTTATTTTAGACTTGTACAACGTACTACGCTGACCCCGTAGCCCAGTTGGTAGTGACCCTGCCTGCTGAGCGATGCGTCCCGGGTACAATTCCCGGACGGTGCACACATTTATGTGACAGATAAATCCCTGTTCACGGGTCGTGGGTGGGTGGCATCGTGTTTGTGATGTCTTATTCGTGTACGTTCTAGCCACCTGCAGCACAAGGAATTCTAGTGCGGGGATGTTAAGATGTGGACATTTATTTATTAATTTAGTAGTATGTAAGGGCTTAACCGATTTCTTACGGTTTTCACTAATGTATTGCAGTAAACATAAGTTAAAATTTCTACTTCGTTTGGTTGCAATAAAAAAGTTATAAATTGAAAAACCCAGTCCTAAAACAATGCAGGTGTTATTTCTAAGCGTAAGGCGCCGTTATCGTGAAGCGAAGCGATGGCGGTTTACTTGTATTTTATATAAAACACGGAACATTTCTGACATATCACAAGATTAAATTTACTAATTGCGTTTCACCACCAATCCTTGATTACAATACAATTCCAATTGAATTGAGCCACGTTGTGTTTATACAAATTAATATAAGCACGAACAACCATATACAAATTAATAATCGACAAACAAGAAGGATACATAATTTTCCTACGTCCTTGTGCCGAATGTGTGTGGTGCACTAATTTATTTGAAGCTTTGTATACGATACAATAGGGATGTTACGGAGATGTGGAAATAATAAATATATCCGAAACCGTAACCAAATCCGATAGAAAGTTTCGAATAATTTCGGCTTGGGGCAGAGTCGTATGTGTCGTAACGTGTTTATGTTATGCAAGTTTTTCGTCGGCCAGCTGATATGCTAGCGGCGTCGCTCTCATTTTTAGACAGTTTTTATTATTTTAATGTAAGGCGATTGTTCTTTTCTGTAATACCATACAATACCTAGAAATAAAGTCAGTGTTACCTTGTAAATACTTTATGTACGTTTTTCCGATTCCTTAATTATCTAATAATATCCGTAACCGTAACCGAAACTGGTATAATATTTTTCTTCTATGTGTATTCATATCCAGATCCGAAATTTCATATCTACAACATCTCTAATGTGTACTACAGAGTTTATGCGAATTTATCTACGAAGTATTACATTTTTTATAATTATGTTATTAACGAATTATAATTTACATTTTAATTAAATTTCATGTTTCGCCGTTTAATTACCAATTAGCCTAATAACATTACACTCATATCCATATTACATGCGAATGTACATGTGATTTGTTTTTTATCATTTCTTAAAACAACGATACATCAGAGAATTGAACGTTAATATGTTTTTAATTTATATGATACCCAGTAAGAACAACGAATAATAAAACCGAACAGGTTCTGATTGAACTCGCGAAGGATTGGATGCACTGTAATTATTTCCAACTGTAGAAACAGAGGTAGAATAAATCCATTTTTCTTTAGTTCTTCCTGAGTCCCAAGAATGGGGACCCGAAATAAATTCGTAAATCTCAAAAGGAGCCTTTCAGTTCGATAAAATGTCAATAGATTCGTATTAGGTACCTTATATTGTACTTGAATGAGTGTCTCTTAGATATCGCTTAGACGAGGTTCAGATTGTTTTAATGCCTTGTAGCATAGAAATAATGAAATTCTTTTGCCGTAGTTGGTGACCCATACAACTACCGATCACCGAGCAATTCCATTACAAAAACATGTGACAATTTGCACTAAGTACTCCAGTCTTTCTTGTCAAAGTAATAAGCTCGTTTGAAAGTTTCCAAAGCTTTAGAGTTTTATTGAGTACCTACATAAGTCCATTACTGCACTTCCCTCTTTCCTGTAATTTCCTGCGCTATTAGAAACTTGGAGCTTATAGTTGACAGAGTTGATTAAAAGATATTTGTTATTGTTGAAATGAAAATCGGACATATGAACATTTACCTGGCTCTCAGTTACCACTACAACATGATCCCCACATTCACGTTACTGAGAAATCAGCAAATGATTCATTTGAATGTAGGTGAGCACCATGCCCACGGATCTCCTTAAGATAAAATGCTAATTGTTAATTTATTCCTTAATACTATGACCGAAAAACATTAACATTATTTTATGTTCAATTTTAGAAATGGGATGGTCACTATAAAGGCCGTATTGGGGCGGCCTAGAAAACTCCCCTCAATCCCATGCTAGTAGAAAAGGGTGTCGTAAGGGGCGACAGAAGCCAGCCTGTATGGTGGTAGGGCTTGGCGTAAGGATTATATTATCAGTATTATTATTAAGTTATTAATATTATTAGTGGTATTATTATCTTTGCGTGAAGCCTACCTGGCTAGCTACCGCCTTCCTGCTTGAGTCAGCCGCCAAAAGAATCGTCGTGTTCCGGCTGTGGGCTTGAGAGACAGTACATTCTTTCTTATCTTCTTCTCATTTCCTGGCCGCTAACGCGTCAGTGATACCTTTGGTCTTGTCGATGTCCATGGACGACAGTGACCACTTACCGTCAGGTGGCTCGTCTGCTCGTTTGTCGGCTTTTAACATAAAAAAAATAATATTATCCCTTTCTTGATATACTGTTTACATACATCTTTCTTGTATGCCGTTTCCTAATGACTGAATGACCTTCCATCCTATGATTCCTAATGACCACGAAGAATTGTTTGTCTCCTTCACATACCAACTTCAAATAATGGTTTTAATATTTACATCATTTTCGTCGCTGTTAAATTAAAAATATTTTTCTTATTACTTCATTAACGATAGATGAATTAACGATAGATGAAGATCATTTTCTGATCATGATAATGTTTTAACTGTCAATATCAATATCAATTAAAATTGTGATTTATAAATTACTGCAAATATTATTTTCAGTACAGATATTTTTTATTTCAGAATTAAAGTTTCAACGTGACAACATAACAAATGAAATGTAAGGGTGTTAGCCGCTTTACAGCTCTGCAACATAATTAAATTGAGCACAAGTAATAATATTTGCGCTTTAAAAGCAAATGTATGAGCCTTTTGAGATTCAGTAAAATTTACACAAAGCGGTTAAATCCATTATTTGGATACATTAAGTGTAACCCACTGAATAAATAGCACTTAGCAATTGGTCGTGCATTTAACATGAATAAACACGAAATTTAAGGAAATTAGTCTACGGATACGCCTCCATAGAGATGTTTTCCCGCTTACTTTTAGGTATTGCTAGCAAACTGCCCTCGTTTCGCTTCGGAAAAACTACGCCTTACCCGTACCCGCATTATTTTAAATTAATTTATATATTTTTTTATTTATAGACGGATTGCAATGAAACCAACTTTAAGTATTGACGATGCTTACTGCAATATATTAATAAAAACCAGAACGAAATCGGTAAGGCCGTTTTTGAGATTAGCGCGAACTAACGCACAGACAAACAGACAAAAATTCTATATTGTTTTGTGGTCTATTGCGTTAATGAAGGCACCTAATAATATTTTTTCTCATATATAGTTCATGTATAGAATGCGATCCGTTATAATTTTATTATATGTATTTATTATCATACGTTATTCATATCAAATTTACAGAAATCTAATACTTTTTTACTTATATTTTATAAGTCAATATTTGACTAAAATCCTATCTGATGTTAACACGTGATGCAGTCAGTGTTGCCTGTGTGCATCGCCACACATTAACTTAATATAAGTGTTCATATTCATTTTCACTTCATTTATGGAGTATTTATTATCTTTACAATTCTTTGCCATTTTATATTGCAGCGGTTCAGACAGTATATACAGTTCATCTTTAATAGAAATTTAATTTATACATATAGTGTTAAAGTCATCGAATATGATAAACGTGACGAAATCATAAGTATTTTGGCCATTTGACAAATAGACTATATCATAGATTAGTGCTTCCCACACTTTTTTCGTTCCCGTACCTCTTAGTAAACTTTTCATTTATGAATACCCCTCTCCTGATAACATGGAGTTATCATCATATAGGTATGGACCTACTCCTAAAAATGTGTCTAGTTTTTCATAAGGTCTTAGTAAGTTATTAGTTGTAAGGTTCATTTTATATTACATATTGTAGATATATATAGTACATCGTAGTAATGTTTATATACGTTAATTATTTTACCTTTTTTTATTTTAATAGCCGACAGATGAACAGACGAGCCACCTGATGGTAAGTGGTCACCGTCGCTTACTGGCAAGACCAAAAGGATCACGGATGTGAAGTGAGAAAAAGGTAAGAAAGAAAGTAAAGTTTCAGTATTCCCGACATTACCAGTATAATTTTCACGTACCCCCAGGGGTATGCATACCATAGGTTAGGACTTTCTGTCATAGATAATATCAGCAAAAGTTTCTATAAAAGTGACGCTTCCAGTTAATTTAAAATACGTAGACTTATCAAATTAGTAAAATTTGAGCATCACAATGAATTATTCAAAGTTATTATAATACAATTATATTTTTTCTATTAATAGAGAGTTCTCATTCACTCGCATTGGAAGAAGAATGCTTTGTGACAATTTTCTGTCATAATTTTTATTATTCATAATACTTACTTCAGTAAGGAACGGTCAAGCAAGGATTGATGATACCTATCGATTGTGCAATGTTAATACTTCTTGACAAACTTTTATAGGTAAGTTTTCGTATGTAAGAGTAATGAAAATTTTGCCAGTAAATTATGCAATAAATGTTTCTGAATACCATTGAACATGTTAACATCATTAACAAGCTTAGTTAACTGTCTCATATATAAACAGCCTATGTCCATTCAGAATAGCGTACCTTTTAAATGGTAAAATATTTTTTATAATAGGTGCCGTGGTTTTGGAGATTATTTTCCGCACACTTAAAAACTCAGAAAATTTGCATATTAGATTCCTAATATACATAATATAACTACTACTGGCAACTTCATTCAAAACCCACGCGCTTATTATGCAAGCGCATTTAAGGCCAAAATAAAAAGGATTATATTAAGTCCAGCCAGTGATGTATCATCTCTTATCATCCAATGCGATTGTATTGGAGCACTGACATATTTATTTAATAATATATCAAAGTATTTAATCGGTACTAATAAATCTCTACAAAACTATGCATAATAATCGATAAGTATAAAGATACAAAACCAATCGAATCCAGAATAAGAATACGCTTTCACAGCAACATACCCTCATTATGGTTTGGTGTATTGTTTGCGAGCGGCGCGTACAAACACAATTACTATAATATTACTCATATCATGACGCGACAACGACCTTGTATTTATTATATAAATATCTACACGGCCGGGAATTGTGCTAGAAACTAAATCGCTAAATGAATTATTATTATTTTAGTCCTCTTATTAAGAAACTAAATTAATAAGAGGACTAAAACATTAATAATTCAGTCGCATGGTAAGACGCTATTTCCGTTAGAAATAAGCAGTATCTACATATGTACAAATTGTTAAATAAATAATAATCATGCCAATCGAAGGACATCATTTAATGATGGCTTAAAATGACTTTTTGGCTTATGGCCGTCCGACGCACCGCAGTATCAAGAAATTGTATTATTAACGGTCACTGATCCAATACCCGACCGCGCTTAGCCCGGTTGATCATTTGGCATAAGCCGACAGGCTATCAGCGCTTCAGTAATGATATAAAACCTTGATAAAGCTGAAAATACTCCTTATGTTGGCAATCCCAAACACGTCAATATCGTGGCACGCCATAACAACTTGTGTAAAATCAGTTCTGGACCAATAAGCAATCGATACGTTAACCAATAAGCGTCGAATGTTTCCCACCAAGAAATAGTACTAACCTAACAAGGCGCACTGGCGTATTATTGTGGTAACAGGCGTCGAAGGAAGACAACGTTGCTACTCTTTAATAATATCTATTATGCTGTGTGAAGGCGTTATCTTAAAAGTGTCAAATGCTGAAGGTATAGTAATCCATCTTGTATAGTTGTTCTATCCCTAGGTTAGGTAACTGTCCCTGTAGCTCGGGACCAGAACAGGGCTACGGTATCCCCTGCCTGTCGTTAGAGGCGGCTGTCGTAAACTGCTCAGTACCTCTTTTGATTGTACACATGAAAATTAAAATACATACTAATGACCTATGGCGCCTAGGTGGAGCAGAGGGAGACCATAGTACTCAGTTATAGCGTTCTGTCTTGGACTACGCGCTTCGTCTCGGACCATGTCAGCTCGATCGTGTACAGTTCATGAAATTCACAAAAGAATCCTGCGCGGAATCGTTGGGGCAGTATTATTTTCAGGAGTCCTTGTCATTTATCCTTTACCTACAAGTGTGTGGTTTAACACGTTGGCATCCAATAGGCAAATCACGTATCAACTTTAGAACTGTATTGTAAAAACTAAAAACGAACACCCAGCCGTAAAATACTGCTGAACCTTTATAGGCGATATGAAGAAGTTTATATACCTATGTATTTGATTGTGTGAATCTCTTTTCTGCTTGTACAAATTATACTTTTTTTGTTTTTTTTTTAAATCACTATAAATGTATTGAGAGACTACGATGAGTACATCTATTTCTTTAAATTCTAATTATTCTATAATATACATATATTCTATAATTCTGCAATAAAAATATTTATTTAATGTTAGCTACATTACCCCGCATTAAGATACTATAGAACACCAGACTATGATATAGGCAAAATTAATTTTCAGTTTCTACGTCCACAAATTGTCTTATTTTTCGAATCGCATTAACAGAGCTACTTAATTTATCAGCGAAAACTATTGTATGAGCGCTCCATTGAACTTTACAATCTAAGGTGACATAATAACACGGTATTTTCCCATAATCAGTGTTTTGCAATTTAATTTTACGATTTTGCCAGCTCTCTGTACATTGGATAAGAAAAATATCAGTCTCTATTTTTAAATTTAAAACTAAATTATTTATAGTAAATCAATCAATACACGGAATTCTCAAATTACTTATAAGCAAATACGGAGTGGATATACGTGTTAAAAACCTTGTTTTATGGGTAATTGATGGTTAAGCACCATTCAAAGAATAAGTTGTTACAAAGCGCGGAATGATCATCTTTCTAATTGTATGAACTAGCAAATTAATGAGTTTAGCATGAGTTGAGGCCTATTGTTTTAAATTAATAGTAAACAGTCATTCTAAATATTACTACTTATGTTCATATTAGTCTAAATTATATTTACTACATTTGTAACATTAGCAAACTTAATCTCATTCATAAAAAAAAAAAATTACAAAACACATTTTAATTAAAACAATATAATGAAACGAAATAACAATTAAATACATCTTACATTAAATATTTTCGAATAAATGCAATTTTAGACGATTAGGATAAATTCCCACATGAGTTTTGGTAATAATATTTTTGACCGTCTATTTTATAATGCTCATGTCAAGTTAATGATTTTCTACATTAATTTGCCAAAATAAAATATCGTGAGACACTCCGACTCCACTGCCACGAAAATAATAACCCTCCGTTATTTAGTTATTAAAAAAAATATTATTTTATTTCGAATTTGCAACCTCATCAGTTTTACGACACAATCGAATTTCGAAACTTACAATATCTACGATATTTTATTTTTATTCCATGGTAGTGTACGGAATTTTAATATTAAAATTATTGTACTTTTAATATCACAGAACAAATATTGTCATGTTCTTCTATCAATAGAGTTATTGATTTTTCTTCTTAATACCATTTTATTTTGCGTTAAGAAAATTATTTGGTCTTTGAGGATATGTCTGAGGCTGATTTCTCAAAGCATCGTAAGCCGCGCTGTTGATGTACCAAAAAGGTTGTTTGTCCACTGGCATTTGGTTTAATCTATTGATGAGGTTGCCATCTCCTCGAGCAAGAATGGGCAAGTTGGAATCTTCACCAAATCTGTTGCCAAGGGAGTTCGATTCGACTTCAGGTATTCCTATAGGACGTAGACCAGCATAAAAAGGCCTTTGGGCCTTGGCAAAGATGAACACTAGGGCGAAGGTGAGAGTAATTTTAAAAGCCATTTTATCTGTGAACAAGGAAATAATATATATTTATTGATGTTTGGTCATAGAGATTAAAGCGTTAAATTATTGCCAATAGAATATCTTTCTCCATTAACAAAATGTATTAATAAAAGTAAATATAGTTATAGTTGTCAATGGAAAAACGAAAATAATTTACGATATTGTTTATTACTTTTTACTGAGAATAGAAAAAAAAAGTAAAATTTATTTTTATTCTGTATTAGAATTTAACACAAGTAATTACAATTTATAAATAAAAATTAATATATATATATATATATATATATTTAAATGCTATCTTAATTTTTTTAATCGCTTACATATCTCCATGCAGCGATAAGAATCCCTTACTGCAGTTAGCATGGAGTAATAAATGGTAAATTTATATAACATTTTAGATATTTACTCAACACTTGTCAGTTACATAAAGATTATTGTTCTGACTCCAGGACTTGGGTGTATTGACCCTGTGTTTCACTGACAATGTCACTAAAGGTCTAGACTTTACAGAATTACAAAGACTAAAGATTTAAATCTGTCTTCATTACGAGCCACGATAACAATGAAATATGAGTAACAAAAAAAAATTATAAAAAAATGTATTTCTAAACAGAATGCGTAATAAAACAATATTGATTAATTTACCTTGATTAGATCGCTGTGATCGATTTTAATAAGTTTCAAGCGCTTCTACACACGTCTCGCGGTCTCTACTGAACTGTATGTTGTGATTGCACTGAGATGCGTTTACACGTTAAATAGCCGTACGAGCCTTCGCCGCTGCGTCGCAGCCTTCGTCATGGGTCAGGTTAGTGGGTTTAGTACACGTAGAGTGGGCAAACAATTATTGCAGCGTAATTCCCACAGCGTAAAGTTCCGACTTAAAAAAGGGATCAACTCATTTATCTTTTAAATGGGAAATGTAATAATAAGCTAGCATTTTATATAGATAGTGTATATACGATACACGCACGAGTAAACAGACAAAAATGTTTTCATATTCTAATCTAGCTAAAACATGATCCAAAAGAACAGGACTTATAATTGAATTAAAAAAATGAATAAAAAATTTGACTGCGTTAAAAATTAAAAATTTTAACATTATTTTGAGAATATGCCATTTTTTCCGCCTTTCTCCTATACAATTACTTTGGTAATATGAATACCAATAGATTGTTTTAATAATTACCAGAATTAATCTAAACGTCTTGTATCTCTCTTTGCCTCAAGAGTGCTGCAAAATAACGAGCTTAAGTATAGAAATACGCGTTAGAAACATAATCCTATTTTGCGTTGCGCAATTTTCAAATGTAGATGTGTGTGTGTGTGTTTCAATTATCTTTCTGCTAGAAATCAACACCGTATTACATTTTTCTATCGAAGTCGATACTATCTCATTAAATATGCTTATTAAATATTATTTATCATTTAAAATACCTATCTATCCATCTATCGATCAGCCTTTTATAGTCCACTGCTGGACATAAGCCAAAGAATAAAATATATTAAATATAAATTTGATTAATTGTTCCCACAGTATAACACTCTAAACTATTTAAAAGTCAATAGTGAGCAACCGTTTTTGATTTGGAATTCGAATAAAACTTTTTAACATTGAGTGCTTAGCCCCCAAACTTTTGCATTTATTGATCGATCATTGGTGTAACAAAACAAACCACAAAATAAGAAAGTAAAATCTACCACCATTAACTAAGTACCTGTTTATAATGAGTAAAGTCATTTCTATCCGTTCCATACACAACGTAAAAACCCGAGCACTCTACGTCACGTCTCTCTGCCGCGGGAATACTCATCGGATAACTTCGTGACGTAACAAAATTTGTGTTACGAGTTATGAATCACCCAGAATTACTTGAGCTCCAGCGTAGTTGCATTTATATACCGACTAGAGGCCTTTGCGTTGGATATAGATCTGATTTATCGTTAAATAGTGCATAATGGTAATCGGAGGTCATTAAAGTGAATACTTGAGAGCCAACCTCGAAAAATGAACAATTTTATTATGAACTTGTAGCATAGTAACATCCGCTTGATAAGGCGATGAGATGCGGCCTTCCTCCGATTGTTAAAATTCAAAATTTGTACCTATATAATTATGCAAACAATGTAAAAATCTTCAACAGCGTGATTCTTGATAAATCTAAAGTGTCCGCAATATGTCCTATGGTGGAATGTGTCCGCAAACTGATACTATCCCATTTTATTGATCAACGATTAATTTTTAATATTTTATATTAAATTTATGGAAATTAAATATACTCTAGACTAAAAATTAATTAGTTCAAACAGTAAAAAAATATCATGAATATAACGCTTTAATTATTTATTATTAAGTATTAATTTTATACATCATTGATGCAGACCTCTATAAAGTATTTCAACTAAGTCATCATCTTATGTTATATAAAAAGTAGATCATCGACAATTTACTTAACAAGAAAGTTCTTATGTTTCAATCGAGGGTCTGTCTCTTCCTTTTTAATACGCTTTTATTAGCTCGGGTTGTATCTATGTATGTATGTATGTAACGGAATCTTTGAGCTTAATTTTCACTGGTTTCTAAAAGTCTGATCAACTTGAAACTTTGCACACATATCAAGGGCCGATGACAATGCAATAATTTGATAACAGTTTCCCATTATCCTTATTAGGACGGCCAGGATTCATAAATTCTTTTTTAGATCCTCTGTAGGAGAGTGAGAAAGATAGAGCTAGCGCGCGATCTGCGCATGCCTGCACTTCCAGTCAAAGTTACTCTTACTGATTTCTGGAGTCTACGACTTACTCTTTCGTACTTGCTCGGGGACGCGGTGTTGCTCAACGGGGACCAAAATGTCTTTAGGATAGTTGCATTCTAACCTTGTTTATTCCTTACACATGCGTGGGTACTAATAAGTCTCATAAACGCAAGTTACTCTATTTAATATTCATATAAGATGTTATATAATAATCGTGATTTATAAAAGCTTCTTATTAATTACAATAAAATAATCAGAACATAAATTTTGAAATTATTTTACAGAACAAAATTCGACAAGTAAATAATAAACTATTATTTGCATATGCGAATGATCTTATTTATTTGTAATGCAAATTTTTTACTAAGTAACTTAAGTACCTATTTAGTAGCGTAAGAAGGAATGAGTCCGATGGCGAATGAACTTTGTTTCACGACAAAGCACTCATTTATAGGCTTCGCACATATTTAGGGCTTTTCAGGAACAGATAATGTAAAACATTGTGATAAATGAAATGGTACCATAGAATAAAATTTGATTTAACTATTAAATACTTAAAATAATGAAGATGATTTACAACTAAAAAATTTAAGTTATTAACAAAATAATTCAAATCAAAGTAAAAAGCGTGGGGTGCTCGATATATTAAATATGACACAATCATTCTATTGGCAACTATCTATGAGAGAAAAGTTATAAAAATGAAGTAAAATGCACCTAACGCTTTTTACTTTGATTTGAATTATTTTGTTAATAACTTAAATTTTATTATAATGTTTATTTGAGGTAATTAATTATGATTGATTGTCCGACCTTCTACTACTGTAATAAAGACTCTTTGTAATTAAAAATTATTTTCTACTTTTTAGTTCAATTAGCAATAAAAGCGTGTTTTTTTAGTTTTTTTAAACTATTATTTATTACCCAGACAAGTCAGATAGAGATAGAGATTCTCAGACCATTGCTGTTTCATTTGCCATGTCCACCGGTTTTTTGTCAATTGAGACAATGACACCAGTGTTAATAGACATACCTACTGTTAGATAAAAAAATCTGCAAACTTAGGAATTAAAATAATTTATTAAACTTGTAGGCTGTATCGTAGTTATAACATGAACAGAAACTACGCGCGGTTATAAATAAGGAGGAAAAAATTTCGTCACTTTGGAAGCATCTGCTTATTTGGTGAGTCACGCCCACGTGCTATGTAGAAATTGAGTCAAGTAAATACGTAAGCATAAATGTTTCCCCATTGATGTAGGTTATTGCGGAAAAATTACACATTATTAGTATAACTTTTGAACACCTTGTCCCGGTTGCAATATTCACACAATATCATTATTAAATATATATATATATATATATATATATTCGTACTGGTTCTGCAATAACATTTCACGACTTTCACGTGACAGTTTAACACCGTTAAAGCATCTTACAAAACGGTCCGGAAGTTCTCGAATAAATTATATCATCGATTTAATTTGTTAAAGAACAGACAGCCGTTGAGGTTTTTGTATATAAAATTTAATAAGGCAATCAGAGCTTACCACAACGCTATAATTTGAAATAAAAAACAGAACAATGTATAATTATAGACTTACAAAACAATAACTATAAATAATTTTAATATTTCTCAATAGTGTTTAATATACGTAACCGCAACACGACGCAAAATCAGACTCCATCAACGCCATCTCCGAGTTCGGCGGGTCTCTACCAAATGGGTTGCATTATGACTGATAAGATAAGATACTGATTATTCTAGCTACTGTTCACCATATACGATTATTTGTCAAATATGAAATTTAAAATATTCGTCTACACAGTAATTCAAAAATTACATGCAAGATAATTCTGCAGAATTCAGGGGTTTCACCCAAAAGGAAAACAACAATAGATTCCCAATAACATATTAATGCAGTAATTTTACAAGCAATGTTTCCTTGTGAATATCAATAGTGTATCTGACACATCAAAATGTATTGAATATTAATAAAGAACATTTTAAAGCAGACTGAAACACCAGTTAACAATGAAATGCAATTTTTATAATTTGTTACGAAGCTTCTCGAAGGATAGCCGAGAAGAGAAAGTCGGCAGGCTTACGAAGTTTCTGGAAGGGTGGCCGACCCTTCCAGTGAGAACAATGGAGGCAATAAGAGTGAAACCCAGGTAGTAATAAAAACTACTTGGGACACTTCACGGCAATCTCGCCCTTGTGCCTTAGGCAAAACCAGTTGGGGTAAAACTAACGCTCTTCCGTGTGTACTGCACCTCATTGTATACTTTCAGTTTATGGATCGATAACTTAGATATGTTACAGCCCCCTTTGTATCAAATTTAATAATGCGTTGAGGACGGTGTTGGGGCTTCCCCGCTTCTGTAGCGCTTCAGCTATGTTTGTGGGGTCGATACAGTTAAATTTGATGTTATTTATGTAGGATTTTAATAAATCAAATGTAATGTAATGTGTGTACAAGTATCCGGGAAAGATGAATGATTGTAAGAAGTGACCGGTGATTGCATGGAAGCTGATTGGAGCGCTGTAAAGAATGACCGGAATGAAAGATGGAGTGCATGGTGAGTATTACACAGGTTCAGTTTAATTGTCGTCGTCAGAGAAGTATCAAGTGTAAAGTGAGATTAAAAGTTGTAATTGTGACTGAATAAACGGCTACCATTGCTACCAAAACGGCGTCTCATTGCACCAATCCCCACATTTATTTTTATTAATTTATTTGCAATTTTAAGTAATTTATCAATACCTTAAATCTCAAATGGTGTAATCACCAAAACGCGACTTTTCAGGAGAGCCAAAATACAAAAAAAAAAGAATTTTTACGCATAACTTTTTCACTCTTTAAATTATATAAAAGGTTTTTTACCAAAATCCTTAAAATTTCGAGCTGCTAAATAAATAAAGCTGCGGTAGATGTCACTATTACATAAACGCAATATTTGCAGAAAAAGGGTGGCATTTACGCCCAAAAAATTTATATTAAGTGTATACACCCTAAAAATAGTCGCTGAAGAAAAAAAAGGAGGCGTAACTACCAAAATAACAGTAAATCATATTGAACATTTTAGAGTGTAATTACCAAATAAAAAGATAATTATAGCTAAAATATAAGGAACCAACTGTTTTAAGGTTTGGATACATTCCAATTACTACTTCCATTTTTCAATAACTATTTTCCAACTACTATCAAGCGAATTAGTATTTTCAAAAGCTTCCAAATAGGTACTCTTACATGGGGAAAACAAGGTATATTGTATTATTTTATAATTTAACGATAATGTAAATTAATTTATAAAGTGATAATATTTATTTATATTAAATGAAACGCACTGTTTTTATAATTACTGTTTATTTAAGAAAATCATCAAATTGGTTATTTTAAACGGTTTTTCTTTTGATTTACTTACTAAAAAATAGGAAAAAACAACGTGTGTTTTTGGTAATATCATTAGGTATAATTATTACAAACTACAGTAACTCCTTATGAGATCAACGTTCAACTGGTTATTATTTTAACCTGTGTATAATATAATGTATATTTTAAGTAATTATTATCCTTATCAACTGTAGTAACTCCTTATAAGATCAACGTACAGCTGGTTATTATTTTAACCGGTGTATCTTTAAGTTACCTACTAAACAAATTAGAAAATCAATGTATGTTTTAAGTAATTATTATCATTATGAACTAAAGTACTTATGTCTTTTACGCCACTAGTGTATATTTTTCATTGCATTTACCACCTACACAATTACAGAATCTTTAATAAGTAACATTTACATACAAAATTATTTTATTTGCGAATTCCTAAACTTTAGATATACAGATCGATAGAGAAAAAAAACTGATTAAAACTGCATTCATAACTCATTTTGGCCAAAATGGTGGTTACGCCATTTGAGATTCAAGGTATCGTTATGTTTACAATTTAAATGAATTTATTGTTTTTATTATTTTGAACTTAAATTATATTATTTTTATTCGATATTTTATCTTTATTATTTTGTACAATTTCAAAGAGGGTCATTCATAAAGAAATAATATTAATCATTATAATTCATAAAGAAATAATTAATTAATAATTTAAATCATTAAAAAAGAAATAATATTACTTTTACTAATTTTCATTTTTATTAGGCGTTTAATCCATACACTTCAACCTTCGTCATAAATCACTATTATATTAAACCGAACACTATTTAAATGAAACTGCATAAATTCTGTAAATTTGAGATTTTTAGACAGACAGAAAGATACTTGTTTTATATTATACAGTGACTAAGCAGAAACATGACTAATTATTTCATTATACCGTGTCTTGTTAAAGGCGGGTTTATCCATTTGTTGCGGATAATCGATATGATGAAATGGGTTTGCGTTACTGTTTATTAATATATTGGACGACCTCATAGCCCAGTTGGTTGTGACCCTGCCGTCTGAGAGAGGGATTCCGAGTTCGATTCCCAGCCGGCGCAGGCATTTATGTGACAGATAAATGTTTGTTCTTGCGGCATGGGTGATTGTGATGTCATATTTGTGTATGTCCATGCCACCCGCAACACAGGAAATCCTAGTGCGGGGGTGTGAGTGTGTAATCGCTTATTTATTATTTATTATATTTTGGCATAGTAAAGCAAATTATTATGAAGTCACGTTTTAAGACTTTAACACGGTTGGATTTAAAGATTGATAATCACCCACACTTCATGTTCAATACGTCAATATTTCGGTCTATAGCGATTCATAAGTATGAAAATAGGAACTATACGTAAATATTAGGTAAATCTGATTCAAAAATTCATTAAAAAATAAGAAGAAAGTAAACATTCGAAAATAAATTTGTAGTTTTTTGTTGCTACAAGATTAAGAAATATTTAAAAAATATTGTATTTAAAAGATAAGACTTTTTTATTATTATGATTTGGGGGAATTTGATGTACTTTGCTAATACAATACAGAATGCGGCTTAGTTCGGACACCAAATCTTGTACAAGTGGTAAAGTTTTATTTGTTTTTCCATTGTTTTTTATCAAAGAAAAGATGTAAGTTTTGTACGAATATGAAAAAGAATTATACTATAAAATAACAATGTGTATAATATATTATGTATTTCTTATTTTGTTTTACCTTGAACTCCAAGCAATTAAATGTTGAATATTAACAATAATAAACCTTCCTCCAATTTTAAAACAGTGTATTTTTAATTAATCTAATTATGTTATCATTTTTAATAGGAATTTAATACGATTGTATTGACTAAACTGTATTTTACATCTTTACTGAAATTATTTTAATATGCTATGAATTAATTTTTTTTCGTATATTAAAATACATACAAAAAATCCACTGCACATATTTAATAACAGGCAACTAACTATTTATAATAACTAAGTGTTCAATAAATATATAAATAGCGACATTATTCCGCTTTGAGATTTTCCTCTTATGCAAATTTAGTTTTCAACCAACTATTTCAATCTAATACTAATGTATGCGCACTGCGCACTGCCGCAGCGTGGATTACTTAGAAACCTTGCTGCCCCTTTTCTCAGAAGAGGCAGCGACTACAACACGGGCCATTTTAATATTATAAATCAATTAAGCAATGTTCTACATATAAATGAATCCATTAAAATTCGCAAGAATATTTTTAAAAAATGGTGCAATAGGTATATTTGCTATTCGCTCTATTTCACAAATACATTACAGATTATCCGGATACCATATTTAAAAATCAACATTTTACATACTACCCTCGGTAATGATTCAATTATATATATTTTTTAAATAAACGTTTACACACTCACACCCTCGCATTAGGATTCCCACTGTTGTGGGTGGTATGGACGTACATAAATATGACATTACAAACATCCATGACCCGAGAACAAATATTTATCTGTCACATAAATGTCTGCGCCGGCAGGGAATCGAACTCGGAACCCTTCGCTCTACAGGCAGGGTCACTACCAACTGGGCTATGGGTTCGTCTTGTAGCCGTATTGGGGCGGCTTAGAATACTACCCCTAATCCCATGCTGGCAAAACAGGGTGTCGTAAGAGGCGACAGAAGCCAGCCTGCTTGGTGGCAAGGCTTCGCGTATGGAATATATTATCAGTATTATTATTAAGTAATTAATATTATTACTGGTATTATAATCTTTCCGTAAAGCCTGCCTGGCTAGCTACCACCCTCCTGCTTGAGTCAGGCACCAAACCACTCGTCGTCTTCCGGCTGGGAGCTTGAGAGCCAGTACCTTCTTTTTAATCTTCTCATTTCCTGGCCGACAACGCATCAGTGATACCTTTGGCCTTGCTGATGTCCATGGGCGACGGTGACCACTTACCATCAGGTGGCTCGTCTGCTCGTTTGTCGGCTATTAACATAAAAAAAAAAATTGCTTCGAGTACATCCGTACTAATATTTTATTTATACCCAAAGTTAATGTACCAAAAGTTTTACGAGTTGGTTCGTAACGTTCGTCTTTCGGTCATCTAATAACGCAGCCTTAATGCAATCGGTTCTTATAATGAACTTTAAATAATTACATGACTTTATACTGGGTACTCTGTAGTTACAAAAATATAATCGAATTATGGATAGATTTTAACTTTATCTTTAAAATTGTTTTAGCAAAGTTAAACCAATAAAACAAAGGACTTGATGGTAATTGGACGACGTAGTTTCAATGTCAGTGCAATATTTTAGTTTTTTAAATCATTTGTATTCACAAAAAAATATAGATAATTAATACATGGAAACAACTCTCCTCAATTCAACTATGAGGACTATTGATGCCCCTCCGAGCGATTGTTGTAACCTGGAATCCAACGAATTTCATATGGTTTCTATAACATTCCTAAGACTTAAAGGTAAAATAATTGCACTTAATCCACAACTTTATACTATACCATAGAATCTTCTAAGCAATTACAAAACCGTTTACTAAACAAATTATGTCAAAGTGATGGTTTTTACATAAACCAATCACATATATTTGTACTGTATCAACACTGTCATAATCAATCATTAATATGAAACGACATGTGGTCTCATAGCGTGATTAGTGACGATGTGAAAAATGTTATACAGCCGAAAAAATATTTATTTTTCAATTAACAGTTTTGTGGAAAATGAAATATACTTCAATATTTATAGATAACGCTTTACGCAAACATGATTTATTCTGTACCTAAAAAAATATCACTAATGTAAATCTAACTATTTAATGAAATATCATTCAATCAAAAGGAAATACAGCAATATTTATCGATAATATTTCTGACGTTTATTTCGATAAGGGAATTCCGAATATAATTACTTAGTAAGGTAGGGTACCTGTGCTAAATATCAGGATTGGAACCAACTACCAGAGGCTACCATTATGGCCAGGACGAGGAGAAAGAAAACACATATTATTAAAGTGAGGAGCGCGGGAAAGTAGGATCGTGACTTCGTCAAGGGGGTTTAGAATGACCCTTGCTTCAAATCGTAATCATATTGATATCCATTTGTAAAAAAATATTTCTAAAATATTATTAAAATATCAGACTTGACGTTTTCAATGAAATGATATCGCAAAGAGAAGCAATGTACCGATTGTGCAACTTCTCAATCCGCAACCAAAGAGAAGGGTTGAATAAGCGCTCCCTCGACTTCATTGAATGATTACTAACCACACAGAGTTTTCTGTCATTCGTAATATAAGACCTGATGATTGGACTTATAGTGAAACGTAAGAGAAAATTCCATCTTCAGAGATCGGGAGAGAGTGTTTACAAAGACCGAAACCGTTGGAATCATGGAATGTTGGGGAATCGTACGTGAGATCTTAACAAGTCCTAGTATTGAAGCTTTGTTAAAGAGATAAACTCTACTACGTAAGCTGGAAAAATACTAGGCATTTAACCGACCGTGTAATGTCTATGATTTATTTTTGCGGGACTCAGCTGCGAACATTGAATCTATCTTCATATTTCAGAAACTAACAAAACACCCTATAAACAATGTAGGGCTTAGAGACTCACTAAGAAATATTCTTAGATAATGTGTTAACTCTAGTGCCGTAATATTTCTTTAATAATTTTAAATGTTATTTATTTAAATAAATACTGCATGGTTTTTAAGAACAGTAAAATCCACAGGTTTAATATTAGAATACTGTTAATAAGGCTAAATTGAAGGTATAAAGTAAAAAAATATATTAATAATAAAAAAAGTATATAATAAATACAAAATAACGCTCATTAACTTACTTTCAGTGATTTATGATCAAATCATTTTTCAGCGATCAAAAAGATGGCCCAATGTTTTGTAAAACCAGATGTAGGATGTCCAATAAATTGGATAAAGCAGGAAGGTGGAAATCGGATTTGTGAATTTTCAATATTTTATGTTATGTACAGAAAATTAAATATTTAAACGTCTAAAAACCTTCCCAATTGACATTCTGCTAACATTTTAATATCCTAACACGATAATGTGACAATAATAGGGTAATTCATTTAATTATTAGCCAGGCTTTGAGTTCCTGTGAGCCAATCTGATGGAGCTAAGATGTGGTTTTATCGTAAAACAGGCTCATAAAGTTACGTCAACCGCTTCTCAACGCGGTTACTGCGTGTAATTTATTTATTTAAATATGCAATAACTATGAAATTATCTTAGTACTTAAATGCAGTGTGTTATCGTGGATAGTTTATTTCAATACTTGTGAAACCGAATGGAATATTCGTACACAAAGGATCTTTTTATATTTCATAGCTTTGGCGGATATAATAGTGCTATTAATAATATACAGATATTATTTTTTTTATTCACAATTTATTTCAGTTATAGTTTCATTAACGGCGCACTCAATTTATCGCCTTAACCATGAACTACGGGGAACTTGATGAACTTAAAATTTGAAAATCCGCTTACTCATATTAAATGTAGGTACAAGGTAGGTACTTTGATCACTAACAATAAATAGAAATGAAACTAGCGGAAATTGATCTCTCACATTGCCAGCCCCGATTGGACATTACGCCACCAGGATAATAATCATTAAAACTCATATTGTTCCTCTGCTGGAATAAGGTCTCCTCTCACAATGAGAGGAGTTAAAGTCACCGGTCTAGTGCATCCGCACTCAGTATCAAGGATTCTCCTATTATTAAAATTCATTATAATTCATATTGCTATAAATAATGGAATAATGGGTATAAGAACAAGTGATGATCCTGTAATCCAGTTTACTCCGAACCGGGTAGACATATTACATATCATTGTATGTATGTATTTGTGTCCTTTCAGCTATTAGTAAAGTGACGATGAATTCAGTACATTGACACCATAAAAACTTTATATACATTCGTCGTGCGTTATACACATTTTGCAACATCAAAATTGACTGGACCAATTGAAATCGTCTTCATATTATATCATTTTTTGTTGACGAAGATCCATAATTACTCTGATACCCTATAGGTGACGTCATAAACAAAGTTTATGTATAAATTGGATTGATTTATATTTTCAACGATGAACAAGAAAGCAAAGTGCACACGAATAACAACATCGCCGTGACGGCATCAGCACAAGCCCTGCTGTTCCCACTGGATGAATTACATTTAATGCAAGGTGTAAGACATAACGTTTGTAATTTATAAAGGTGTGCCAAATTACCGTCACTATGACTACGTCATCTAATTCTTCAGTGCTAATAAAAACTGCGATGGAACGAAGATTACGAGATTTTCGTACGGGAACTTAAGGAACAAATATCGGAACTACAACACAACTTTCGGATTTAAAACTACGCAAAAATTCCGAGGGCACCAAATTTTATTCAATTGCACAAAACAATTTTCAACATGTAACGTACACTACAGATAAGGAACAGCTCGCTAATGAAACTGAGTGGATAAGACAGAAGACTAGGAAGAAAAGGAAATTAGCCACATAACTTACTCATACTGAGACTGAAGCTGATTAAAACCAAGACGAGTAACAACAAATAAAAAAGATCCCACAATCACCATCCATCATACTCGTAGCAGATAACATAACTGTCAAAACTTTTGTAATACATTAACACAAAGTAGCTCCAGAAACTTATTAACAATTAATATGGTAAACAAAGACAGTGTTAAAAGAAACGCCTTCGATGAATATATCTATAGAGGTATCAGCAAAATATTATAAGATAAACATTTAAGAGAGAAATTAAGCTTGAAAGGCCCATTCAAGTTACGATATGTACCAAACTTGTGGAAAGGTGCTGAAGTTATTATGATAGCAAAACCAGGAAAATCATTACATGAAGCTGGCTTATAAAGGTGATTTCTTTGCTACAAATTATGTCCAAGGTATTAGAGTTTCTTTAGACATAGCTCAAGCCTTCGATAATGGATGGCATAAAGGATTGATCTTAAAACTGAACAAAATGTTGCGCAAATAATTTGCAGATATATTTATCTTCATCTTTATCATTATTCGAACCCATATTGTCCCACTTAATAGTGACAGACATCACATACCTTTGCAAACATAGTGTAAGATAATGTAAGATCGTTCAAACAAAAATTCAAATTACATCTATTAAACCTACAAAAGCAAACTACACTAACATTCAAAACGAAGAATAACACATATCTACAACATATATACCCACACACACACACACATACACACACACACTCACACTCACACAGCCGCACAAACATAGACACACACCACATACAAAAACATGCATAAACACATACACTCACATCAATTATATGACATTTGATAATAAGTATACTTAAGGCTCTCCCCTCAAATGTATATATAATTTTTTTCTGACCCTAGCACCCTCTTTGCTACCTACTTTACCAACATTTTCAATGTGATTTTGGTATCTGTCATAGTTTTAAGTAGTTTCAATTAATTATTAACAGTCTATTCCAATTTTGCCACTATCCGAACTATGCGTTACAGACGGATGCACTGAAAATCAGCGTTGTTGATTAAGCACCGCTGTAGCAAAGCTGAGTGCATTCGTTTTTCGCATAAGACAGCATTTTTATTGTTTTAATTTCTTTCTAATATAAGCATTATTTCTGTTTATATGAAATAAACGTCTTTCTTTCTTTCTTTCTTTATTTCTTTCTTTTTTCAAACATTATGGATATCAGGAATGCAGGCTTCTTCGCAGTGGTTTCTATCATCGAAGCAAGTCATATACAAGTTACTGAATAAAAACTCCACACTATCATTGCAAAACTAAATATTATTATATAAAAAGGTCATAATGCCCCTATGGACTTGTGGTACCCAGCTTTGGGAATGTACAAACTAAGCAATGAACAATTGATGCAGCAGTTCCAAAATAAAGTACTGATGGAAATCACAAATGCACCTGGTATATAAGAAATGAAGATCTTAATCGGGACCTAAAGATAGATTTCGTTATAAAAGCTGAGCTATAATTAAACCTGACCAAGTAAAACTTCATCAATATGTGAATTTCGAGGCTATATAATAGTATATTTTAAGAAATAGGTTTTTAATAAATGAATAAGATTTTTAATAATGATTTAAGAGAATTATAATAAGTAAAGGAAAAAAATCGAATCAAATTTTTTTTGTAATAATAATATGTATTAAAACCTAAATATAAATATTATTACAAACTCTATTCAAAACCACAACTCTATATAAATACCTACGAGTTAAATTTAAGTAGCGGTCGCTTTAAAATGCTATAAATATTTATTGTAACAAATTAAATATTTGTAAATATTAATAATATATTGTAAAAAATATTTGTAAAAAATAAAGATAGACCAAAATAGAAATAAATAAATAAAACAAAAAGAAAAGAACGCCTATAACTTAATTAATTATTTTAATAGAATCACCAGCGGCAATTGCATAATTGGCGAGACCAATTAAAAATTATGTTGTTTTTGCTCCGAGCTGAATAATTAACACAGAAAATTTACAAAAATGCCCAATATCGTCACACTCTTTTCCTCCAATGATTTATTGTAGCAATGGGTAATTTTACTAATAACCTGGCAGTACAATTAGTAACATTAATTTTCTTTTATAAAATAACTGAATTACTGCTACTAAAATGAATTAAATGCTAATTTTCCTATTTCAACTTGTCTTCATCAACAAAATTTTCATATGATAGACGTAAAGAATAAAAATCTTATTTAGGTATACCAAATGAAATATTGAATTCAGTCCGAAAAATGTTTCCACATGATTTTGTTGCTTGTTTCCTGCCTGCCTTTATATCAAGAATGTCTGAGTGGTTCAGACATCAGAAGTAACATTTGGTCTAGGTCCAATTTACAATATTTTATTTGGTACGTTTTATTATTCAATTAAAATAACTTTATTATTATCTCATATCCCACAAATTGTAGTAGGTTGAAAACGTCTGGGTGTACGCGCCGCTAGCGTGTAATCAAATATTGTGTTGTTGTTCGACAGTTCCTACGCTTGCTGACACAGGGGCGCGGCCTATGCGTGGGGAATACGGAACTCGAAGGATTCCTCCTTGCCCGGGGAGGTCTTCGAGGGGGACGAAGACCCCCTGGCAACGAATACCGCTACTTAGCGAGGGGTGCCAAGCTCTGCTCAACTCATTGCTTTATAAAGATGTGTTCTGTAATGCCACAGCGAACTGCATGATGTTTACACCACTACAGGTCAACGTCTGTCCTTTAACTCTATACTTTTAGTTATAAGGTTATTTTAATGAATTTTACTGATTACAATATGCTTAATGATATTTCGTACAAAATTAATCTTAACAGTCGACTGAATAACTATTGTGGCGATATGTATATTTCTAAATCATTATCAAGGTCAGTTTTGTTGGTCGATGTCTGATAATGAAATTTCTTCCTGGTATAAGAATTTATATGACCACAAACTCCGCTTTATACGGCATCAGCCAAGCATTGTCCATTTTTTCCGTGCTTTCCTCTAAAATCCTCAGAAACTGCTCCTGTAGAACCAGCTATTTATTTTATTCACACCATTGCTAAAACTATGATCCAGTGTTTAGTGTTGCAGGTAAAATTGTTTTATTCCTGTAGCTCAAGACCAGAATATGAGCTACGGTATCCCCTGCTGGTCGTAAGAGGCGACTAAAGGGGGACTTCCGGGGTTGCGGGCGGTAAGAGTGGGAGCTCGAACCGTCCAGCGAGCAACCCCGGGAAAGACTATGATATGTGTGTCTGTCATTGGATGGTGCGGGACGGGACATGTTGTCCCTCCTGGGTAGAGCCCCATAGGGGTACCGTGCTCAGAGGACTCCGGTTGCGTGCCTCGGAGTCATCTACATAGCCCTAAAGAAGGTCACCGGGGGGGTTTTAGTGCGGTAAAAATCCCACATAGCCCGGCGTCGCTCCCACGGCACGGTCACCTTTTGAAGGGTTCCCCCTCGAAAAAAAAAAGATAAAATTGTTTGCATACTATAATTTTCTTTGAATCCATCGTTGAACTGTGTTCTGTATTTAGGAACCTGTATGCGTTTAAGGAATACTCTGGATTTTTAACCTCCATGCACCTATAAACATAGTTTCCTTGTTTTGACAATTTTATACACCACTTTACTTTTTTCGAGAATGTTTCTGATAGATTTTTAATTCATATATTGAATCCTATATTTAACTCATAATGAAAATTTTTGGAAATATACCAGTACCGTCTCCAATAGATGTTTGTAACTAAAATACCTAACTTCAGTCTTTGTAGATAAACAAAAATGTCTAACAGTTTTCCTTGTTATGTTTCGTAATACTCCAGTAGATAAATTATTTATTTACAAGAACGAGTTAATCAATTTTATCTGTCCAAGTAAATCTAAAATCGTTTCAAAGCGGACATTAATACGGTTTCAAATTTGATAAATTACTGTTAGATTAGAAGCAATATATTTTTTGCTGTATTATAAAATTGTTGGGTAAACCTGATTCGCAAGAGATAATGAATATTAAGTAGGATTCATACGACGGCTAACAATTTGGATCGAGTTATTGTACTGCTTGTATCTGTAACGTTATACTCGTGTAAGGATTCAACTCATTACTCTTTCACTGAATCCAGTTCGATTCGCGGTTTGATTAAAACTTTGTAGTGTATAAATATAACAGTTTTTTTTTGTTTGTATTTTAGCTTTCTTGTTACGTCACCCCTATGTTGTTTTTGTTGTGCTGCTAAAATCCTGTTTACTTTCTTTCTTTATTTGTTACAACATACGAATAAAGAATTTAGATGTCATAAATAAGACGCCTAGAATATTTTCCTCCACAAAACTGCAGATTGGTAAAGTCCAAAATGTCAGAAGTTCTTTCTTTTAAAGCCCTAAATGGCTAAGCAGTTTTTGTCTGAGTAAAAGCTAAGACCGTCGAGTTGAGACTTATTTCGCGGCAAGAAATGTATTAAGAAATTTACCACCAAATTTACCACTTTAAAGTGATCATTAATGTAAATAAAGCTTGCGTCCGAAGTTTTTCAACACGATTACTAACTGTTGAGATAGCCTATCGGCTTTCAAATAAATCATTTTTAATAATATTCCCTTCCTTTAACCACCTAAAAGGGTGCAGAATTAAACGCAGGTCGGTAGTGTCATTGAATAAATTATTGAGCACTACGACATGGTCAACATGGCACATAATTATATTAAAAGCATAGGTTTCTGGACCTATCTGTTTCCAGTCTGGCCAGGGTTAAACTCTTCTGGTGAATACAGCCGAACGGTGATGGCGGCTCTGAGAGTGCGGAGATGTAGCCAAGAGTTGCACTTCGCGCATTGGAGACGTCGCCTTGTCTCCTCGGTACTATAGCGCGCAGCGAAGAGGTAGTGGATAGTAGTAAGTAGGAGGTAGTGGACAATGTTATTAGTCCGTATACCGGTAGTGCCTTGTGCAGTGGACGTTGGACTGGTTCAATAATGCCAAACTCACTCCTGGAGTGGTTAAAATCATAGCCATAAAAATTTGGTTAGCTACATGTCATCCTAGAAGCCCGCCATCGGTATAACGCAGAAGAGTGAATAAAAAGTTTGTTATAGTGGTGCTACCAGAACGGAGATTATAGTAATAATTGGAATGCTAATAAGCTGAAGGCTAAAAATAACTCAAAACAAACGAAAAAAAATTGCCAAAAGAATAAATCAGTGTTTTTTTTTTTTTTCAAGGGGACACGTTCAAAAGGTGCCCGGTGCCGTAGGAGTGACGCCGGGTTATGTGGGATTTTTACCGCACTAAAACCCCCTCGGTGACCTTTTTCAGCGTTATGTAGAGGACTCCGGGATCTCCATAGGAATGCAACCTGAGTCCTCTGAGCGGGGTATCCCTGTCGGGCTCTACCCGGGAGGGACAACATGTCCCGTCCCGCACCATCCAATCTTATCGACGGTACGCGGCCACAGATACTGTCGGTGCTTCCCGGGGTTGCTAGTCGGACAGTTCGAGCTCCCGCTCTTACTGCCCTTGACCCCGGAAGTCCTCTTTTAGTCGCCTCTTACGACAATCAGGTAGCTTGTATTCTGGTCCCGAGCTACAGGGACAAAACTAGAGTAGCTAGTTACTTTTTTTTGGAAAAAAATACAAGGAAGAAATAAATTTTGCCAAAACTGCAATGCAGCGAAATATTAACAAGCGTGGGTAAAAAAAAATTAATGACGAATAAGCTGTAGGAACAGAATACAATTTTAATTTACGAGAAATTATAACAGTGCAAAATTAGCCAGCATGATATTAGTTAATAATTTTATATACCATTTAAGTCTGAGTACATTAGATGTATAATATGTATAATACACGCAATGTATTAATTTAGTTATTTAAAAAATGCTTGGAAATATTATCGATCCTCGGTTTAATTATCAAATCATCATCTAAATCGGATCATAAACAATGTAATTATACAATAGACTCACTCACAGTAAAACACACACATACATAAAAATACATACGGACATACAACCTCCTTTTTTCCGTCCGATAAAAAACAAAATACAACTTTGAGTTTAAATAACAATGTAAATTAGATTTTATCAAACTGGTTTAATACTTGCTATAACAGATTTTCCGTGTCATGAATATAAAATTACCATCTCCTAAGACATTTTTATATGAGCCATAGCCGTTTTTTATAAATTAATAACCTCAGTCATGCCTGTATAAAAAATACTTGAAACAGAATTAAAAGCGACCTGCTCTATTTTTTGTATCCTTTTATTTCATGTTTAAACGAGTTAAACCAACCGGTGATGGTTTTATAGAACTTTTCATGTTAACTGCACTTCGTATCTACATAATAAATCCATAATTTCGTCGTAAACATTATTAAGATACGCATTTCGTACTTTGCTTTGACGTTAACGATGAATATGGCGAAGAAGAAGAAGCAGATCAGCTGATAGTATGAATGTCTTCAACTCAACGTTGAACAGGCGTTTACTAATTTTACTTTAATCTATTTCTAGGACTGCATCACCATTTATCATCAAGAATTGAATGTACTTAAGTATTAATTATTAATAAACTAATTACCTCGGCCTTCGCACGGGTGCAATTTGCTAATGAATTTGTGAAGAACCCCAAACAAAAAATATTTGGTTAGTTCATCGAGAACCAATTTATCTTCCTAAATCTATTTATTTGTAGAGAACGGTCAAATTGAACGTCATATTTTTGTCGAGTCTTTCATAGAAAAATACCATCCAAATTTCCCAAATTTTTGTTTAATAGAAAACTTGTACTAACATTTACGAACTAATTCGGCCAAATTGGTCGAATTGGACTAAAGTGAAGATCATTCATAGATGTTATGAAGCTCCGTAACCGTACCCAAAACTATCGGATATCCGAAATAAAAAATATCCAAAGCTGTAACCGTATCTGATAAATAAGTTTCAAATAATTTCGTATAGGGGCAGAGTCTAAACGAAACACGTTATGATACATTTTCGCAGACCGAACCAATAAATACACTAGCTGAGTCACTGTCACTTTAGATGGTTTTTATTATTGAGTTTTTAATGCTATTGTTTTTTCTGTGGGTAATTATAACACCACATTGTACCTGCAAATAAATTCAAACTATATACCATATAAATACATTATCTATATATTTTTTTCCAAGTAAAAAATTATTTAATATCCGTAACCGAAATTATCCGAAACAATAGGATAATCTAAAATAATTTCATATCAAATAACCGTAACCGAAACCTGTAAAATATGAATCATATATCCGTATCCATATCCAAATTCGAAATTTTATATCCATAACCTCCCTAATTCACACATGCGGCAATCGATTTTTATTTATGAACATAAAGAAAACCTTTTAAACTAATTATTATTCGGTTGTTTGCGGTTTTAAATCCATAAATTGTTTATTTGTTTGGTGGGTATTTTTATGATAACAAAACTGATTAGACAGTATGCATGGTAAACATCTCAATTGTTAACTTTATCTCCGAGTCGGACCAGAAACAAGTTAAAAAAACATTTGAAAATATATAGTTTTATGTTTTTTCATAGTATCACTAATCTATAAGAGTATGAAGACATTGCTTCTTTCCTAAAATATGTAAAAATAAAATAATTAAAGACAGTAATTTGCATCAGTATGACCAATTAGTTGCAGTTGCAATTTGACGAGTTGTATTCATATTTATACATAATATTATATGGCCATTAATGCGTATACTTTCGTAAAGATTTTTTATATTATTTACTGACAAAATCCACTGCCATTTATTGTAAATATACAATAATTCCTTGTTAATGTTATTAAACTATACGCCAATAACATTATCGTTAAATAATTACCAGAAATTAAATAGGAAATATTACAATAGTATAGTTACATAGGTAAAGTAAAATGCGTGCGTATCTGTGAGTATGTGCAAAATGTGTTTGCGTGATTGCTTATATTGTGCGTACACTAACTATTCCCAGTATTCCCACGTAAATTTTAGTGAAGGCGTTTTTTTAATATTACTGAATACGCAAATATAAATCTATGCTCACCAAAGCCCATAATCTTTATCAAAAAATATTCAGAGAGACATAAAAATACGCTCTCATGTGCGCTCACGAAGAGCTCAGCCGCTCACTGAAGTGTCAATTACATGAATAATGTATTAGAGTAAGCCCATACAAGTTAGGTGTTCTCATTTGTATTTGGCTGTCTCTGCCCGTGGTATAATTCTGTGATAATGAGAAGTGACTTTTACCCAAACCTTCGCGTAATGTCATAATAAAATCTGTTGTGGGTGCTTTCATATTAATGTTAAGACACGTATTTACGTATTAAACCAATAGTCCTTCGATCGTCCATGTTTTACGTTCGCAATGAGAGATAAAATTAGAATATCTTGGAATTTTATTTATATTTAAATAATTTCTCTGTTACGGTTTTTTACATCAATAGGCGAGTAATATAGATATTATAATTCAGTCAACATTGCTTTGGCAGTTAGTCAGGAAGTTGATAACCCGTTGTGGAAATACATATGTATTTTATTTCCAGCTGCTGTGTTGTATGAATTAAAAACTTGATTAAACTTAACCTCCTCCGCCTTGCGTCGTTTCCCCAACTCTAGGGGTCGTCACCTCAATCATGAGATTATTTTCTTCTTAATGATGTTCATCCACCGGTTCGGGCTCTCTGTGCCGTGCACGGCCTACGTTCAAGTTGAGGGTGGTGTGGATTTGGTCAGACCAGCTCATATGACTGCGCCCTCTTAATCAATACCTAAGCGTATGGAATAGACACACAATTTTTCATTTAAGAAACGGTTTTGTAAAATACAAGTACTATAATACAGAAACTATACTAATATGTTTTTTAGCCAGGAACTGATAAATAATAAATAAACGTTTACACACTCACATCCCCGCACTCGGATTCCCTGTGTTGCGGGTGGCATGGACATACACAATAATATCTGCCCCGGCCGGGAATCGAACCCGGGACCCCACGCTCGGCAGGCGGGGTCACCACCAACTGGGCTACGGGGTCGTCTGACTCTGACTGGTCGTCTACTGATGTAAGTAATAAGTAATTTAATCACCACATAACATCGGTAGGACAAATTAAACGTCGAAACTGTCAAAGAGTTTAGTTTTTAAAACTAAAATTGTTGTAAAAATATATTGTGAAGCATGAATTAAATTAGTTTCTAGTGAACATAAATAGCTATATGTTCGGACAAACTGAAATAACAAGGTTTGCGATACACAATTCGCTCGGGCGGTAAGCCCGTAGACGGATTTCCTTAATACCCGTGTTGCAACGAACGTGACCGTGCAATACTTTATACGAACAGGATCTTACAGTGATAAAAGAGAGAACATCGAAAAAGCCACAGAGACTCAATTTTTAATAGACTTTAAAAATCAAACAAGTCTCATTTAGATTTGTTTGTTTGTGGCTTTCGCCGACTGGGAACGATTTATATTAAAGTCAGTATGTAAAATAAATAACAATATTTTTTTATATTTACTAAAATTAGATAACATTCCACTGAACAAACATGACTCGAAATAAGTGTTGATATTATTCTCGTATACCTATATATATATATATATATACCTGCTCCTTGCAAACCACAATTCGTTTAGAAATCTATGAAATTTAACAATGTAGGTACTGTAGTTAAGATTATTGTATCTTATCATGATATTTTGTCATTGATCTCATATAATCACTTCACTTGATATGTATATTTTCGTTTCGGTAACAATTACGAGGTTACAGGTCTGGGCAAGTTTTTTTTTGTCTCTACATCTCTAAGATTCATTTAAACAAGGCTTTTGTGATGGGTTCTGAAGTTGAATAATTTGATACAAAACGATTCAGTACACTCTAGGCCTTTTTACTTCGAGAATTATGCCCTGCAGTAGGCTACGTATATGTTGGAAACAATTTACAAGTGATAATTAAAAACGAGAACATTTTATACCAAGCAAAGAACCCACAGTTTTCTTAGTGTATTGGAAACACTTCAAACGAAACGACATCAGACTTTGTGCAAAAGAACTTGTAAATTTTAGACTTTCGACTTTAATTATAATTTGAAGAAACGGAGGCGGAAATCTATTATAAGCTTTAGTAGTTCAACGTATCTCCCACGCTTTTCATCAGTATTCGTACTTGAAACTTTGAAAGAAGGATTTATTTTCATCATCGAATCAAGACCAAATTATTTATTATAATTATTTTCACCCGAATAGAATCTTTATTGATTGTAAATTAAATAGATTTAAAATTTTAAACCTAACATAGAATTAGAAAAAAAATTTGGAGAAACACAGATGAGCCTTGTCGTTCCAAGTTGTTTGAAATTAATAAACCATCAATTAAAATTATTTTGAATAATATTCAGTGTACAAATTCGGTCCTACAGCAATTAATGATTAAAGATTAAAATTAGTATCCTACGCTTTTAAAACTGCAACGTATAACATAATTGATACTGATACAGATTCAAAACCCCATATAGAAACGAAAAGTAACGCACTAAATAAGAAGCCGACAAGCGAGCCAAGCGAGGACAACATCTTGGCGCAATTCCGCGACGTGCAGTCTATAAGGCACACCGCAACGATAACATCTAACGCAATCTGCCGCCACTGCCAGATATAACCAGATATAACCGGCCAAGTCCATTTTACAATTCCTGGGAATGTTTTCTATATTTTCTTTTTTTCACATTCTAAATTATATATCCATTTAGGTATTCTGTAAATACACTTATGCACGTAATTTTTTGCTTCTACCGTTTCGAAAAGGTGCTTTAACATTGAGGAGAAGAAACGGCGAAAGAAACTCCTCGGCACATCTTTTAAACAACACATGGTAAATACAAAAGTTTAAACCTGTGCCGAACTGGTTTCAATTTCCAGGCGTCCTTGTCATTCATCTACCTACTATAATATCCTTTGCCTATCAGCTGTATTTTAATGCGTCGCTTAAAAGTGCAAATGGGTAACTCACGTACGTTTTAAACCTTCTCATCTTCATTTCATAACCATTATCGACAAACGAGTAGACTAATGATAAGTGGCACCCGTACCAAGTACGATAAGACTAGACCAGCTATTATCCATCTCAGCGACCACCACCGTCAGACCTTCACCAATAGGGACCTAATGAAATATTCTCGTTCTTTGATCAGATGGTGCAACCAAAGCAAGGGATATTGAAACTCAAGGTTTGGTGTAACCTAGTCATTGTCCAACCTGTATCGAAGGTTCTTACCCTGCCCGAAAGTCTAACTACTGCTATCTTACCATAATATCTGGAAGCAATGGTTTAACGTTCCTTCATAAGCATACTGGGGCTGAAAGAAATTTTGCTTTAGGCGATGACGTATTTGTTATTCAGCGCGCCTTTACTTAATCACTCACGATTATAGAACCACCGAGCTCTGAGCGCTGTTTGTATGTAGCATACAAAATTCATTATTAAAATGCTTAGAACGTCATTCATACGCACGACAGAGCCCAATTCAAATCTGGTACGCATCTCTAAGTTTTCTTGCTTCGGTGAAGGAAAAACATCGTGAGGAAACTTGCATACTTGAAAGTACTTCATAACGTTCTCAAAAGCGTATGAAGTCTGCCAACCCGCACTTAGCCAGCCTAGCAGACTATGGCCTTAATCCCTCCAATTGTGGGAGGACAATGGGACAATTATAGGTTGTAGGTACAAAATTCAGGAGCCATTTTGTGTCGACAATAATTTATGTACCTATTCGTTGCGCTTGATATATAATATTTCAGTCGAGGTGTAATGGCTTCCGTTTTATACTTTCACTATACCTCTTATTTTCTGAAGAGAACGTTAGAAGGTTTCAGGCACTTTTGTGTCACTCGGTATTTTATATAACATTCGTTTTAAAGTCTTCCTTTTGAATGAAACTTCGCAAAGATATCAAAAAATATGAAATAAAATCTTGCTGTACGTATATTTCTATAGGTAAGTACATTTTAAATACCAGTATTATAATATTTCTTTTATCAATCAACAATACTTTAAATGTAATCCAATTAATTTCAAAGGTATTAAATTAAAAACGATTGAACGAATTGTTTTTAACATATTTCCCGCCATTTAATAGTATTGTGGTGCGGATTGGTTAAAGATAGTTTACAATAATGTTTATAAATTTTCTTCACCACATATACATGAGTGTTATTGAAATCTTTTCAAATGGCTGGATCGATATATTTGCTTGTGTTTAAGTGGTTCCTTAATCGTTTAGATTAACAATTAATCAAAGTTCTTGGAAATTTGTTTTTTAAAATAATTGTTCGAGCAGGACAACATTTGTCGGATTCGCTAGTACCTACACAAAGATATGACCGTGACCCGTTTTTTCTTTTTCTTTATTGACAACCCGTTGCATCCGTATTTCAGATATTGGTAGATGATGAACACCATCAGATAAGCTGTAAATGTGCAGTTAAAAGCTATTAATGAAAAAAAAAACAGTAAAACATATTCCATTTTAGTTATAAAATTTTCCTCTTCATTTTCCTATCATTTTGTTCCGGTTATACTTCAATTATTAGCCGTCGGAGATGAACGTCATTTGTTCCGTTATACTGGTACAAATTACACAGAAAACTTTTCTCAAACACAATATAATGTTAAGAAAGTCACGCTCATTGTGTTTAATTAAATTTTTATCGCGTACATCGTAAACAGGAAATTTTCTATTATTGAATAAATTGATTTTACTTTCATATTAATGGACCTCGGAATGAATTACATGCTGTTTCCTTTAGGAGCTATTTTCTGTAAGTTAAACTTGCATATTTTGCAAACAATAATAATATTTTTTAGTAATAATATTTGTGTAGAAATTAAAATTACCTGGCGATTATTTTGTTCTCGTGGACATTAAATATATTTATAATCTGTGGTTAATGGTTATCCACCAACTAACTACTAGATCAAACCGATAACAAGTTAGGCCTTGCAGAAAATGAATGGAATGAACGATCCAATTCCTTTCGTGGAGTCTTAGTTTGATCTGAAGATTACACTTACTTTAGCCAAGAATTGGAAAAATTAGGGCTTCTACTATATTAGTCTGGCGGAGAGTGGGAAAAATATGTATAAAGATTGTTTAATATCAGCGTCGCAGTAACAGCATGATAAACTTTACTTATCTGAGTACACGAAATCGTAAAGTTGTTCAATTCAAATTCATTTATTCATATATTTTATTCATTGACACACTTATCCCCGCCATTTTTTGCTTCTTCTATCGTCGTAACCTACCAAACAAGGACTTCAAGGTGGCAAATAAATCTTCCTTCTCCAGTTGCCATACATCTGGACTGTGTAGTAATCGCTGTTTGAAGTAAATTAGTATTGTAAATTAGCGGCCAACTTCTTTGGGTCAACAATTAATTATATAGCCATCCGATAGAATGTGCCTTTCAAACGATAAAAGAGTCCTTCAAATAAGTGCCATGGTTCCAGATATTAACCCTCCGTATACACACAAACTCATAAAAACCCACTGTCTCTTTGTAATATTAGCGTAGATAGTAGCGTAGTAGAACTTGCCACGAAGTGAAAGAATTGTATTTAAATTGAATTGACCAATACTGTGACTCCATATCAATATTACCGACAGACATTAATGATAAGTTGCAGACTGTTGCATTTAATTCAATAAATGATTACAGCGATTCAATCCGTCCTTGGGTTACAATGTCATGTCGAATGTCCAACGGAAAACTTAATGGTATGTGGATTTGATCCTCATGGGCTAGTGTTCAAGATGTTTCCAAGCGAATGCGCAATGAAAGCTTACGTCATATGTTCTCACGTTGGTATGTAAGTTTTTATTAACAAGTTACGTACACAAGTTTCTTTTCTTCTCGTCAATCTTACGACAATATATATTCATACAAGAAACGAAGTAACTAACAATTAACTTAAGACATGCATAACTAACATGAATGGAAAAGTTAAAAGATTTTTGATAATGATTTTGATTGCTCGTTGCGATGATTAATGTATGGTCAATAGTTCTTAATGTTTGTACAAAATTTAAAATAATTTAAACGTCTGTAAGTCAGTGAAAATTAATAGATCTTCTCCATTACATTTGTTTATACTATAATGATTTAATGATAATTAGTTTTATGGACGATTACAATTTATAAATTCCATGAACTAACACTTTTGTAAATTAAATTAATTATTACTTTGTACGCCAAAAGGAGTGTAAGTATTAACGGTCAAACATTTTAAAACTGTTAAATAAGTTCTTTTTTTGTTAATCTTATAAAATTAATGTAATAGATGAGAAAGTAGTAGGTGTAGAGAAATCATTTAATACGAACTAGTAGAAGCAAAAAATAATATGCATACGTGTGTTTACAAACTACCTATAATATAGGTCCTATATGATTTAATGATTGTGAATTGAATTTATGAATTTACATTCATACACTGTGGTTGTACCACTGTTGTTGACTTGTGAATTTGTGATTTTTTTTTCTCTTTATTTAGATCAACTAACAGCATACAACATACATTTTTCTAGGATACTAATATACAATAATATGGTATGAACCAACGTCATTAACTACATTTTATGAATACTGACTTGAAAGTGGTAGTAATAAAATATGATTAATTATAAGACTTATTATTATTATTTCTATTATCCTATTATTATTATTATTATTATATGAAGCAGAGCCATCAAAAATATGTAAGTATGAGTTAGTTTAGCCACTGTTAGTGAAATATACCTAATAAATTGTGGATGTTAGTTACATTAGGTTGTGATAAAATATTCAATACATATTGTTACAATCCACAACACACGATATTCTCATTCTTATATTATTCTGTTTAGATTTCGAGGCAGCTCCACTCAAATACTGTGTGAAGAATCACTTTGCAGCCACCCGCAGGATGTACGGAGAATCTTGTCCGGTATTCTGCCCTGAATACTACAGGCCTGTGTGCGGAGCGTCAAAATTCAGAGACTATAACTACCGAAGCTTCACAAACGGTTGCTTCCTCGACCTGATAAATTGTAGAGGAGACGACGATTATAGTGGTACGTTCGAGATAATTATATACGTTATCTTCCTTTGGCAGATGATAGAACCGTTCTGTTTTGGGCCTTGTATAATCTCAGATTTTCTTAGTTAACCCAATGACGGATGCATGTCAACGTGTGTTGTTGCCTAGTGGTAATCAAAAATTTAAAAAAAAAACCTTACTGCATTACGATACTCGATACATTGTATTGTATCACAATTCCAACTAAATTCCATTAAAATCTATTGCAAGAAAATTGCATAAAAATTCATAATTCTGTCCCTTTAGTATGAAACTATTAACTTTAAAAAAATTAAATAAATTCAGAATATATGTCCTTAGTCATTATTTTCACGAAAGCTACCAACAATTAAAGTCTCTAAATTTCTACAGGATCTATATTCAAAATACAAATCACGTGAGTCCACCAGACAAAGGATATTGTGCGGTTTGTATGGACACTTTGGCCATACGCGGTGTAAATTCTCGACCGTCGGAAAAAAACTTTTAAGTTGCTCGTTGTGTGCTACCATAATATATGATATCTATTATGTATCATGAAATGACATGACATATACATTATAGAAAAGACTTGTCAATTAAACGGGTTTTTAATTAAAGGTCATAAAATATTAATAACATTAAAATAATATGTATAATTGATGAAAAAATATATTTCTAATTAATATTCTTTGGACCAGACCTTTATAATTTTATATGTCAGATCCATTACATACATAAGTGAAATTAACTGCATTACGAATATTCAACGGGTTATAAATATCAAAATATATAATCAATAAAATAAACTGCCTAAAATACTTTTCAAATAAATAATTTAATAGATCAAAATTGCTACTAAAATATTAAGTTTAAAAATTAAACATGATTATTGGTAAAATTTTATTTTATCCTTTACTCCAATCTGTCTAGCATATTTTGAAAATCGCTGAAATTAAAACTTGTATAATGCTTCGGTAAATCGCATCTGTAAGGACTGGAAAACTAAAGCTCAATCTCTTGAACTTCGAAAGGCGTTAGAAATTCGGACTAGTTTCGAAACTCGTCTAGGGAACTAAACCACTTGTATCATTAATGAACTAGCTCCAGAGTTCTTCATGTCCTCGATAGTTATATAAGTTATATCGAAGTTTATTAACAACGGTCTCTTATAGATAACTTAATCAGTAATGAGTTTCCTTGGAAATGATTGCAACGTATTTGGTGGAAACGTTAACGTCCACGGGTGATTGGCGTGGACTTAAGTGCGGGTAAAACTCCTATCCCAAAACTGCGGCTGCGTTTTATTGAGGTTCATAAGAACCGGGTTCATAAGAATGGCTGAACCAGTTTTGTCTCTCAGTCATGTTTAATTTTTTATATATAAAAACTGAAATGTTTTCGCAGATTAAAAGAACTGCTCGAATCTATGGTAGTTGAAATCAAAAAGTATAAAATGTCGCTTTGATTCCATCTTTAATAAAAATGACAAGTTGATGTTGACATAATGGCGGGAAGACGAATTTCAAGGTTGTGCATTGAAAGTAATTGCCTTCTACGCTTCTGTGCATTCAAATACCCGTTAAAACTATCAAAAACAGTTTAAAGGGTGTAATAATTTCGTTAACAACATACATTACACGTATGCATGGAAGTATCATTTTAGATATAATTTTTCCAACGGTAACACTTTAAACATAGTACAATCTGTTTTATTTCGTGAATGAGATGTGTTAATTATACCAAAAACTACTAGTAATAATAGTAGTGTTCTTAGATATTAGAAACTTTTATAAATAACATTATTTTGTTTTTACAAATTATTGTGTATGATATATGTAAACCTTATTATTTTCATTTTAAACTTCGATTACAGGTTACGTGGAAGTTCCGCTGCATTACTGTCAAAGGCATTCGATGAAAAACATTTTTAAAGAACGACTCGTGGTGTCCAATTTATATGATCTATAATATAAATATTGATGTAATAATAATTGTAAATAATAAATATATTATTAACAGTGACAATGTTCCATATAATACAATTTTATCTTACCGGTTTCTGTACATGAAGACTATATGAGAAAAACTATTATTTAACTTTATTAACGTAATAGAACCCGAAACAATAGTTGTTAGGATTTGTGTCTGTTTGTCTGTGCGTTTGTGCGCGCTAATATCAGAAACAGCTTAACGGATTTCATGACAGTTTTCACTATGGTTTCAATATGCAGTAAGCATCGCTAAATATTTAAATATCGTTCCATTGCAATCTGTCCATAAATAAAAAAGTTATAAATTGTTATGTATTTATAATTCACAGAACGAGAATAACGAAATTCTAAATCAATATGGGTGTAATTTATAAATATAAGGCGAAGCTTTTTGCAGCGAAGCGAGGGCTGTTTACTAGTCTAAAAATATAATTTTAACTTTACTACAAAATATAAAACAATATTGCTTAGACTTCAGATTTATAACCAAACGTAAAGCGTGGCGTGCACGATACAGACAATATTTAATAGTTTATCAAACAATTTTATTGCATTGCTGTATAAATGTACGTGTTCTTAATATCAACTTATTGCTTTACCTATCTATGTACTTGCATGCAACCATGATGCTACAAAATTTTAGTTTTAAAACTGAACAAGTAATGAACCAGCGGATTCACCTTTATCTACAGTAACTGTACGTTGATCGACCGTTATGTAACACTCGTTTTTATCTATTTAGAAAGGTAGAGAGAGGGAGAAATGAGAGGTATCTATCTTTAGAAGTTCACTATTGAGCACAGCCTACCCCAATTAGCGCCTATTTCTAACTATTCCCCGCAGTTTTTTCAGTGTACCTATCTTTTACACATACATCAATACAAAATATAATGGGATAATTTAGGTAATAAATACAAAATTTAAAGTCATTTAATGTGTAATTTGGTACTATTTCATCACACCACACGCGAGTTTGGCGCAATGCCACAGTGCGAATAGAACATATCCGTTCCGTTTTCTAATATGTTGTGTACATTGTTGAGGTTGTTAATGTTGGCAGAGTTGTAGTCTATTACCACAGTTTTGTATTATTTGCTCATGAAATAATATAAATGTACCTTATTATACGTTAAGGGACTATTTTTACTACAATAAAATCCTTATACTTAACTAACTAGCTATTGTCTGCTGCTTTGCCCGAGCGGAAATACTTTGAATTTATTTATCTATTCTGTAAGAAATGTCCGCGATATGTATGTATTTAATTTTCTTATTCATTAGAAATCTTATAATTTACTGAGACAGAGCATTACTGTCCACATACACAATATATATGAATAGATATATCTCATCATCTATAGTACAAATGTCGGTGATGGCATTTTTAGTGCCATAGTCAGATTTATTTGACATGACATGTGTATGTCAGACTTATTATTCTAGCGTCATAATGTAATTCGAGTAGAGTAGGTAAGTAACCTTTCCATAAGAATTCAAGATGAAACGTTCTTTCTTTTTTACCTTCTTCTAATTTCCTGGCCGACAACGCATCAGTGATACTATTGGATTTGCTGATGTCCATGGGCGAGGTGAACACTTACCATCTGGTGGCTCGTCTGCTCGTTTGTCGGCTATTAATAAAAAAATAAATAAAAAAAAATGTGTAACAGTTGCAGAGAGGTACTAGTCTTCACCACGGTTGAAACACGACTGACGCCTGTCATAGCGCTCGCCCCTTAGCCAGATTCCGTCGAAAAACGAGTTGACTTGCCCAGCGTTGAGAACAGGGATGTTATGGAGCTCCGTAACCGGAACCTAAACTATCTGATATCCAATTAAGTCTATACCAGAGGCTTGATTATTAGGACAGTAGTACTAGTAGTTAGGTGAAACTTTATAAATTGCTAAGCTATTAGCTTATTATATTCTGTTCTTTTCATGTTATGATTGCCTTCATATAAATAAGGATATATGAAGACTAGGAACATTATTATTGTAGGCGCACTGTTCAAATCCCTTCCTGTCTAGTACACCCTACATAGATTAACATTTGAATAGAAATATGTTTATCCTTCGTAAATTTTTGTTACAAACAGCAAATAACAAAAAACAAAGCTGAACGGATGTTTCCATTGTTATTTGGGTATCCGTAAGCGATCTGTATTTACATGGGTTGTTTGCCAAATTTAAGCAATTCCACTACATAAATGCTAATTATCCAAGGGACGCACAGGCGCTCAATATATACATACATATAAAGAGAGAGAGAGAGAGACATGTTAATTACGACAATAATAAGCGTATATATTTTTAAGTGTATGTTATTGTTAGCAGCAACATATTTAAAAATTGCTTCAATATGTTTTACAGTTTTTCACTATTTTTGTTTAATTAATTTATATGTAATAAGTTAATGTGTACTTATAAAAATAAATTTAATTTAGTGAAACGTATGACATAACATAGTATAATATCCTATTCCACAATCTGGCCTTCATCCAAATAAAAGCAATATTCCTTGTTAGGTACTTAGATTTTGTTACATTGAGGAGAAGTCAGGCCGATCTTTGTTTATACAAATATTTCTGGTATTTCAAAAGGGTCATGCCATAGCTATGCAATATTGTCGCGGTCATCAGGCTGTTGTTTAGATAATTCAAAGATTTTCGTAATAATTTAGGATATTTAGGATGGCGGGGGACGGTAAACCTACATGCTTCTTACAAACACAAGGAGATGGTACCGACACGGTCATACTGACAAGTCCATGTCCTCGTGCGCGCAACTTCATTATACGTCTGAGATCCAGCAAGATGTCCATGACATACTTCTTAGCAATCTAAACATAATCTTTGTCTTTAATTTTTAACATATTATTACTGAATTGAAATCTTTAAAATGTTATGGACGTAATTTTTTTGTTTCTACTACCGTGCCGAAAAGAAAAATCTCCTCAGCACATCTTTTAACATCTGGTCCAGTTCACATGAACCCTTCAGAGATCTACGGTTACTAAAACATAGTATTGACTCCTTTAGTTTTAGTTTAAACTAGGCTTGATTGTATTAGTCCACATAACAAGGGACTGTAGCTGATCGTGCTAGACCGGGAACAAACCCCTATACCTGGTTGCTAGTCCGGATAGAAGTCACCGTAGATGAGTCAATGATCCGGATCATTCCCTTCAGAGACTCTGTTACTCTCTAATTTTTTATTTTTTTTGGCTCTTTTCTAACGTATATCGCCATATTCTTTATCACCAATCTCATTGCTGATCGTCTTCACTTAAAGCACGATAGTCTACAGACAATACTACTACAGTAAGGAATACCATTAATTGTATCAACATGATAACAACAGCAACAAGCAAGGCTTACCACAACCTTAGATAGTGCAGCACGAGTCGCCGAGTGCAGAGTAACAGCGACGGCGTTGTCATCATCCGGGTCCCGCTCTGCGCTCCGTCCAGTAACAATTGAAGACTGTCTCCGACACGTCTTTGAAAGTTTATTCTGCGATAAAGAACATAAATAGTAAACTGTTGTTTGGTCAATCTTGATACAAGCAAATTTTCACAATAGCAATTTTATCAAATTTTTCACGTTCAAAATTTTTAAATGAAATAGATATGAAAGTTAGCTCAAACAAATCCTAACACATTATTCTTCCTACAAATAAATCAATGCTTGACAATAAATCCCACCTGATATACTTACAGGATACTTAATGATTAAATGTTTTTTGTTGCAAGTGTCGATGAAGTCTTAGATCTTGAAAGCACTCACTTCTCCTACGTCGTACTTTTCAGAGAATGGCTGCGGTTGTTTCTCCGCACCATGACATGCAAAACACGCGAAAGCATGTCATAAGTTTTAAACATATCGGATTTAAATTGACCTTCCTCGAACTACATTACCAACAACTGAAGTTCCTGATCATGCAGCTGTTTACATTACATGACCTAAAGACGAAGTGAGTCGATTACGTACCAATGTCAAAGACTAAGCTTTGCACATACCAGACAAAAACGTTATTTCAGACAACGTTTGAAGTCATGACAATGCCTCTGCGACATCGGTATCTCAACACATGACAGGTTGTCTTTAAATTCACACTTTATTAACCTCTTCCGAACTTTTGTGCCTAACCTAAAGGTAAGTTGCTAGAGGATGCATTAAGCATATATATATATATATTGGGATTTGAAGCTATAGGTACATTGCTTAAAATTCTGCTTATTTTGAATTTGTGTTAAGTATGCAAGCAAAAATTTTGCATTGTGGCATTTCTCACTGTTCGATGTACAGCTTGTTCGGGTATTTTTCATAAAAATAACTCGAAAGAATGTGACTGCAGGCGGTTGTATTCGTTCCCAGTACAAATATATTCTAATTTGGGAATACTTATGAGAATATCGATTTGTATTCACAAGAATATATGAATTTTCATCTTCGCCCACTAAAGTAGTACGCTGAAAATAAAAACGTGCAAGTAGAATGATTTAAATTCATATGAAATGATATTTCTCGATGATTGAATATTTTTGTTCTTTAACTTAAATACTTTTTATGTGTCTCGGTTGCAACTTCGGAAAGCAAATAATAACCGGACCACTTCCTTTTTGTCCGGCAATTCGGTGATGTATTACAGATGTCCATAGATGACAGTGATGATCCATCAAGTAACTCGCTTGTTCCTTTGACACTAAATATACCAAAACAATTATTAACTGATTATAATGTACTACGCATTGACAGCCCTGTAACCCAGTTAATAGTTACTCTACCTAGTTCTTCAGCGAGGTTCTCAAATGTCTAGCACTTGTTTTGATACCGAAGCAGATATTAACTTGACCTGTATTTATTCTGGTGTATTGATATCTTTTTGTATGTTCATGTCACTTACAATACAATTGAGCGACTATTGCAAATGTATTTTTAGATTTGTTTTCGTTTGATTATAGTCAATTTTCAAAAATAATAAATGAGAATGTCGTGATAACATATATCATGTAGAAAATTGTACTGCGTTATACAGTGTTGTCTGCGACAATATAATTTAATTGAATATACTAATGTTTTATTCATGTATACGCGCTAAGTAAAAATGTACTGATAAAAAATAAATTTATATTTCTGAAAAGCATATCAATATAATCGTATAATGTCCTAAACCTCGTTCTGGCCTTCATCTAAAGAAAAACAATATTCCTTGTTCCTTCCTTGTCCGTAAGATATCTTATTTAGAAGAAAATATTTATCTCTATAACGATTTAGGAAAATTTGTGATTCTGAGTCAGAATATCCAAAGGTGTTTTGTTATCGGCGCGTGCCAACAAAGTCACTTATAAACACTTGTCCGCTGTTCAAGAACTCGTGCCCGATGTTTGCTATCACAGAGATAAAAATAAATTGGTTTGCTCGGTGACTGCTCCAACGGTTATTGTTGTACGGGAGCAGAAGTAAACTGATTTAACGAAGAAAGTTCTTGTTACGAGTACAAATATTTTGACGTCACTATTCCAGGTAAAGTGTCCATAGCTTGCGTCCGAGTTAACCAAATAAATGGTTTTAAACCAAACTGTTCAGATTTCAACACCTTGTTGGTTTTCAGAATAAAAAAATGACTATGTATGGCCGATGCTATGTTTATAATGCAATGCAATGTAAACAATGTAAACACTACTTATATTTTTAATCAATTCGTTGACAAAGCGCTTATAGTATAGCAGCTGCTGTCAATCGTAGGTGATTGATGGAGTTGACCGACTTCTCTCGCAGTCAGTAATTAGAGAGGTGTCCGATAGTGGCAAATGTTCTAGCGCTTCTCTAATTCTGAGGGCACGTTAAAACCACGCTCCCGGTTGTTGACGACCGAGAGAGAATGGACCATGAGCAGCGGTGGTACCCTTCTAACCATTGGTTCCAAGCAATGTTAAATTGAGCCCTTTATGTCCCAAAACATAATTATATTCTACATCATGTCTTTTAATATTGTTATTATATTTATGTTTTTTATTATTATTATTGTTGTATTATGTTAAAATTGTTACATTGTATATAGTGTTGATGTGAAAGAAAGCCAGGATAGAATTTTCAATGAAAATCTGGTGCCGTTTCTACAATGTATGTACAATTAAATGCCTATTATGCGAAGTATTTCTTTTTATAAAGCTTTGAAAGCCATTTTGGTTCGCTACACCTACTCACAAATATTTAAAATACTCCACATTGATATTACACAAATCAAAAATGACTAGATATTTCTAAAGCATCAATTGAATTATAACTAATAAATTAAATTAATTACTTAAACAATGATCTGGGATTAAACCGAATAGACATAAGAAATTCCATAACCCGGCTGTGACGTCACTACTATAAACGTAAACGTAACAATCATTGAAAATGTATTTTAGCGTGCGTTAGTAGGTACCTAGTCAGTTTATCAGTCTCAAATTTAAACTAATCTGTTAATTATAATCACAGATTATGCCAGTGATTGTAATTAAAAGTGCATGACGGCGTGTTATTTGTTAGTTGGTAACACATTATAAGAGCTCCGTATTGGAATGTTTTATCAAATAACTAGTACAGTTATACTTCCATCGATAGCTACTTAAGTAAGCCAAAATAATAAAAATGTTTATTTTATTGAACAAATTGATACTGGATAAATCATTGAACAATCGTACACAAGCCTGTCTTCCTAGGGAAACAGTTGTTAAGAAATTGATGGAGCGTTCTCAAACCACGGTAGTTTTTATTACACTGAGCGCCTATAACATATGCAGAGCAATAACACGGAAGAAAGTAATTTGATATTAACTGTTCAATAATATTCAAGTACTATACTTTACAGTTAAGATATATTATTTTAAACGTTTACACGACTCACACTCCGGCATTATTAAGATATTGTTATAAACTGAATATTTAATCAGGTATTTTAGAAAATAAAATTTAGTATTAATTAAAAAAATATATATGTACAAATAGAAAAGTGATACACACAATCATGAAACAAGAAATAGGCATAATGTGTTTATGTCTTCATATCGTCTTCAAAAGGTTTAGCATTTCTTTTATGGGTCTTGGAGTTCGTTTTTACCATAAGGTTCCACAGTTGATACGTGAGTTATTCATTGGAAATTTTAAGCGACGCATTAAAATACTGCTTATAGGCAAAGGATATTATTTATAGTATAGATGCATATATTCATGACAAGGACGCCTGGAAATAATAGTGTCGAAAACAGTTCCGCACAGGTTTAAACTTTTGTAATTACTGTGTCTTTTTTAAAAAATGTGCTGAGGAGTTTCTTTCGCCGTTTCTTCTCCTCAATATTAAAGTACTTTTTCTAAACGGTAGTAGAAGCAAAAAAATAGGCGCTAAATATATTTCTAGAATACCTATGATTAAATGATTTTAAATTTGAATATGTATTGTTACGTGTCAGGATCCGTAGGCTCGTAAAAATGCCACAATAGTTCCGCAGAGACTTTATTTTTCTTCACACACACTTCACAATCACAGTTACACTCGTAGATCGCAGGTATTCACTTCGTATCCGGAGACCGAATGCCTTGTGGCCGACCCTGCCCGCTATTTATATCGATTTCCGGGCTTCCAGATCCTTCCACACCCTTTGTTGAAGTAGACAACAACAACAGGAATTCCCGGAAATCGACATAACAATAGCGGGTCAGGTAACAACCCCATTTCGGCTCTCGTCCATGCTAATCTCACCCCTTTTGCTTGAGGCATACGGGCCAGATTGGCCTGGAGTGACCCAGGTAGTTTTTATTACTACCTGGGTTTCTCTTTTATTGCCTCTATTGTTTGCCTCTCCGTAACGGTCGGCCACCCTTCTAGAAACTTCGTAAGCCTGCCGACTTCGAGAAGCTTCGTAACAGTATATTCAAATTAAAAATATATATTTAGGTATACCTGTTCCACCCGCTGCTTACTAAGACAGAGGGCGATACCGACATGCACACTTCCGTTACTGCTCTTGTAGCAGACGGACCCCTCCGACATACTCTCGAGTAAGTCCTTCACTTTTTCGACTGTATTTACTGTGCCGTCGAAACCGATCGACCGCGACTTAATTGT